>JAODTK010003488.1:0-172851 GCA_026419785.1 Sclerodactyla briareus | reverse complement strand
TGAAACACCTCCGCGCGCACATACCTGCGATTTTGCCGGACGGTATTGGCGGACAGCATTACGCGCGCTCACACTGCACGCATAGCGTTGCTAAGCTAATACGGAGCAAAACGCAAACCAGTTTATATATCTTGTCTAGTGTGTTGGTATTTTAACCACGCAAAATCATCAATGTGGACATTGTCCATCCTGTGCCTAATTGTGAAATTTTCGAAATTCGAAAGTAATTTTGCTATGGAAGTATTTTAGTAGTCTTTTCATTTGCATTCTAATTTCTCTATAAAAAGGAAGATACCAAATGGCAACCAGTGCATCGCTTTTAAGTCGGCACTCTAGCCCAACTATTATATCTTCTCTATGTTTGGAACATATCTTGAATATTCCAAGCACGGGCGTCTTCAGTATTTGTCTAAGAGACGAGGAGAAGAGGAAATAGCACCAAAAACTGGAAGCTCTCACAGTTGTCTAGATCTTTCCTCAAGACTGCTTGATTAATTTCCGATAATTACTTATGCAACGCTGAAAAAGAGGACGAATTGGGGAAAAATGTAGTGGATGTGGGGTCAACATCTCTCATTGTTGGAGGTCCTACTTCAGGTCTTGTGGAAACTATCTAATCACGGACCCGGCCTGATTTGCTCCTATCTGCCATGCAATAAAAATCTGGCCTATCCGGATCCGGAGGGTCCGCTCTTGATCAAGAAAAAGGACCAAACGAATGACTGATAATAACCGAGCAAGTTAAGAGAAGTACTCAAGTAGGACTACGAGTAGGAAGTAGGAAGAGATGCATTCGACAACAAAGAGACCAAGAACTGGTAAAAGGTATAAAAGAAAAATGCCTTATTTCTCCCTTCAGCTTCTCAATCTAAGTTCCTGACTGTGGGGTACCGGGTTGCTGCCACAAACTTGGTGAATCGTAGTACAATGCAATACCCTAGCCTATACTGGTCCCCCCTAGTTCCGGCACCTAAGACGATTCGTCCATTATGTTTGAATTCCAATAGCAAATACACAGGAAATGCACTCGGTACGAATTTAGAATTCAGTGCCGGAAGTAGTACCAAGGGTAACTGACCCTAAACCTTGTGATAATAACCTGTCACTTTGTAGAATGTAAACAATGAGGGATGAACGGTACCTTCAATTACCGGGCACTGATGCTAAATGAGAGCCATTGCACTCAAGTGAGTCAAGTAGTGTGTGCATTAGGTTATAGATTGATTGACTTTCAAAACGATGAGTTCAAGAAGGATTTCAAGATGTTCCAAGCCGGATGCCGAAAGCCTACGCTCTCACCCGGATGCAGACGTAACTGATGTAGCATCCATATGCCACGTACTATCGGCGCTATAACAAGTTCCCATACTTGAGCAACATGCTAAGCTAAGTTTAGGCCATGCCCCAAAGGTGACGAGCCATAGGTTACTGTTAGCCAAATGTATGCATCCATATACAGTTCCATACTAACAGCGCAATCACAAGTTCTGATACTTGAAACAACATGCCACGATGAAGGTCATGTCAAAGCGAGGCTGAAATCCCTCATTCATCCATATTTTGTGTAAGTTCTCACTCGCCTAAATCGGCCCATTTCAGGGATAATGAATCCTACACGCATTCGTTTCAGTGCTCGAAATATTCTACATGATCAGCAGTTGTCCGGCGGGCTTCTAACTCGTAACTCCCACTAGCCCGAACAGAAATTTGACTAGCCCGCTACAATTTATAAGCCGATCCCACCGCTAGCGATCGTCTGTCCGATAGTACAAGACGACAATTATATTTCCGTTTTCGCAATGTAATCCGATTCCTCGACAAAGTTGTTAACAATGTAGCCTATTGTATAAATGATTACACAACTATTTATTCTCCCACGACTCAATGTTTGTCTGGAAGCTTAAATTAAATGAAATAAGGATCACACATAGTATTCTGGTTATTTCACACTGACACAGTCACGTGGTTTACTGACCCTCGATTGCAAAATCCTTAGGGGACTAGCCAGGGCTGTGCAGGTGAGCAACATTCACTAAAATGATTAAACGAGAGTAATGGGCAGAATTTTTTTTGTCAACGCTATTGTACAGATACATTTCCTTAACTATGCGGGTGATATTTCCGGGACATAAACAACAAAAAGATGAGGGCTCTTTATGAAAGTTCAAACCGACATTAGACAGAATTGTACTACGACTGTCTTATATTGCATAAACTTGGCGAGCAATATGCCTGAATTCCACTCACCTCGTGAACACCGTTTGCCCAGGTAGTTATTAAACACTGCTTATAGAGCCGGACAGCTTGTGCTGTCACAGTAAGTGCCACTGATGTTGCCTGTCCGCAACGCAGTTCATACGTAAGTTAGGCCTGCGCAAAACGGTACCACTACAGAATAAAGGGCTCCAAGGCTACAACTACAAGGACAACTTAACGAACAGTAATCTTTTTTGGGCAGGGGGAGCTGGGAATTGGCCGCTTATGAAATAATTCATTGTGAAGGAGTTTCAGGATCCGTCATAGTTTTTTATATCTTAGTGGCCTAGGCCCTATGACTCTTAAACTGAATTTTCTCACTAGCCCGACGAACAGCTGCAGCAAAGTTTCTAGTAGCCGAACTGACATTCGAGTAGCCCCGGGATATCGGGCTTACGTAAATTTAGAGCCATGATTTGTTAGCGAAACGTTCTATATCATGTTGCCTCAGGGATAGTTCAGATCGAGAAGCCGTGTCTGCTTTTTACCCAGGTTGTCTGGGACTATCCAGGTTACTAGTCATACGTCGCTAGTTAGATTGTCGCTATGTACGGGTATAAGACCCATGTGTACCGGGATGTTTGAGATTAGTGGTAGGGATTTGGGGTGGGATTAGAGTTAGTGGGGGTCGAGGGCAACTTGAGGGATATGGTACTTAGCTGTAGTAACGATAATGTTTTGGGATTCTGGAAGTAGAATCTGACCCTGAGCTGGTTCAGTTGTTTGCAAGCCAGGGTTGGCCGGTTTGAAAACCGGGGTGGTTTAAACCACCAGGTTTAACGGTGAATTTTAAAAAACTGTCTAAACCGTGGGTTTTGACCACCTGCACTGGTCAAAACTGTTGGATGGTGCAATAAATGAGCTTTTGTCAACCCATTTAAAGGATGTCATATTGAAGAAGTGAACCAAACCAAGTGCAGTGGTAAAGTATACGTGGGGGGTTGCGTGGATTTTTTTGACAGACACTCCCAGCAAATGTGTGTTTTCATTTATTATCTTCAGTTCATAATAGTATCCGGAGGGATAGGAGTAGCTCCCGTCGGGAGGCTGCCCGACTTGTAATTCTAAGATTGTGAGATGTTGATCTTACAAAGCCAAACAAGTTATCTTGTGCACGTTTAGCAAAGTGCTTCATATCCACCGCTCCCCTCATATAGGGGCTAAATGGGGACCTGTTGAGGAACCATGGTAGCGCATTGCAGGCGGCACAGGCTGCCCCAGTCGTGAGCGAACATGCTCTGGGGGCGGGGAAAGGCTTTAGCAGGTTACGGATGATCAGGGTAAGTGTAGAGTGCCTTGAGCAGCTGTTGGCGGGGGATATATACGTGCACTAACACTGATGCAAGACTTACACATCCCTCGGTAGTGACCAAGAAAACACAAAAAAATAACAATGGACGTTGGAAGTTCTATTTTCTCAAAACATGTTAATAAAGGTCTTTAAAACTGCCGTTAAAACCTAAAAAAAATTGACTGCTGTGGAAGGCTGGGGCGAATGTTACATATTGTCAATCCACTACCTGACAATGGATAAATACGTGACAAATCCCTGTGGTCTCAGAATTGATCTCAGCTGGACATTTTGTATCTGCACTAATGATTGTAACGGGAACACCCAAATAAGATTGCCAATAGATAGGCCTGTTTGTGTGGCAATTACAAAGGGACCCCCCACCCACACCCAAACCCACCCTAATTAACAAAGACATATCTACCCTATGATGCTGGAGAAAAGGTTATAGCCCACGAGACCGAAGGTCACACGAGCCGACGGTCCATGAGACCGAAACTTGAAAAAGGGTCCAAGAGACCGAAGGTCCGCGAGACCGAAATTGAAAAAGGGTTCACGAGACGACGGCCCCGAGAGAAATTGAAAAAAAAGGGGCCAGCGAGACCGAAGGTCGCGAGACCGAAATTGAAAAGGGGTCCACGAGACGAAGCCGTCCGCGAGAACGAAATTGGAAACGGGTCCACGAGACCGAAGGTCCGCGAGACCGAAATATTAAAAAAAGGGTCCACGAGACGAAGGTCCGCGAGACCGAAACGTGAAAGGGTCCAAGAGACCGAAGGTCCGCGAGACCGAAAAATTGAAAAGGGTCACGAGACCGAAGGTTCGCGGGACCGAATATAAAAAGAAAATTCTTAGGACCGAGCGTTGTTCTATGAATAAAAATTAGCGGAGACCATTAATGAGGAAATATCGTCTCGCAATAGCCCGGCGATAATGTTCGGTGCCGTTTGCTTACAAGTTTTTCAAAATACCATTCAGATTTCAGCCCTGTCAAAGAATAATTAAGATAAAAAATTGCAACGATGTACATAAATTAGATAAAGCTTGTGTTTGTATAATCCGCATCCGAGTGGGTTGGGGGGGCTTCTCAGGTGCATTCGGTAGGGGTGGTGTTGTCCGAAGTCCGGGCTATTCACCTGCAAGTGAATGTTGGCGTATCCCCCAGGGCGGGGGGTTTTGCGCCCGCGCTCAGCTCGGTCCTATTCAACCTATCATGCTGAGTAAACATGATAAAACATGTCCCCCGGGCTATTTGTGCCTAAATTTCAACGGTGTACTCTCAAAAATGTAACAGGCCTACCCAATAATAATGATAATGCTCATAAAATGATGATGATGATAATAATAATAAAAAATTATCATTTCTCAGAAAAATGGGGGCGGGGGAGGTCTGCCCAAGCTTCGGAAATTATTTGATGTGAACGAAAGGATTCGAAAGGCATACATCGCATAATTCACAACGGCCTGGTAGAAAAAACGCCATTGCTCGAAACCATTGAAAATTTACAGACTTTTGGCTATTGATTTAAAATTCGGGATCGCAGTAGAAACAGGTAATCCTTCGACTTTCGGCCTAGTGGGTCCAGATTTCACTGGGGTCCGCACCGGAATTAGTGACTGAATACAATTTTCACCGCGAGGTATTGGTTGGTTATGAACAAAAATTTAATCAAGTTTAGAGTTAGACGATCTTCAAAATATGATTATCACTGTGAACCACCGACAACCGCTATGATGAAATGACCAAGTGCACGGTTACGTTCACAGCTTCAGTAAATTGGGGCGTCAAATTACCCAGACCCAAAAAGGTAGTGGATTTAATGCAGTTTATACGAACAACACGAATTAATGACGTAATGATGGCGCGCGAGTTGGTTTTTTGTGTGTTTCGGAATATTTAATTAACAGATCGGCCATAAAATTCATAATCAAGAAACTTTCTTTGACTTTGCCCAACAATTTTTTTTCCCATTATTCTCCGAATTGGTATTTTTTCGTTCGTGTTTCACTATAAAATTTTCCTGCACACCGGCTGACCCAGTCTCGGATACTAGTGACTGATTGCCCCAAGGTGTTTGTACGCACCCGTTATATACTTCACCATCTAACTATATTGGGCATATAGAATTACATTGTCACCTAAATTAGGGTTGAAAATCCCTCACATGCCCGGTTGTGAATGCTGGTCAATTCGGTTCGAAAGGGAGAAATTGCTGATGAGCTGGATAGGCGTACAGGCCTCTTTATTTTAGGCCAGAAAAATGATTCGCCTGAATGAACGATGAAAAGCAGACCCGTGCGCGGGGCGTGCGGTAAAAATTGCATGCTTTTCAGGCATTCGATTGAAATTCAGGCCAGGCTGCAGGACCATTTGGCATTCCTTAACTTTTGACTTTTTTTTTCATCCGAATTTCATCGAAGTATTGTAATTTTTTCTGCCCGAATTTCTCTTCTCAGAAAAACTTTGCGCTCTTCAAAGGGCTACGCGAATTGGTCAGCGCAGGAATTAAAAGCAGTTGGATAACCTTAACAATTGGTTAGGCCTTGTGAATTTCATGTGAAAAAAAGAGTAAAACTTGGAATCTGTCACTGAGGTCTAGATGTATGTCACCTGTCGGCAGCAGGGACGTAAGACTTTGACTAGGCGAGGGCTAACATTCATGAGGGCCTGGGAGAGGGGTCTCCGGGGTTACCGTCCCCCTTTGCAAAGGTTCGGCGACTTAGATGCAAATCCTTGCTCTGAAATGTGATTTTCTTGTGCCAAATTGCTGACCACCAATGACATTAAGTTCTCTTCTTCTGTTATTGGTCTGATCTACCTTCCATGTACCACCGAATGTCCTCAGTTGGGTCTAGCTGGGGAAAAGGCCTGGAAGTCAGAGCGGTTAGAACGCCCATGCTAGAGAACCCGCTTCTCAATTGTTTGTTTTGCCCTCCGTACCCGTTTCCTTCCTTCACAAAGTTGTTCAGAAACTTTGGTTGCAATCATGAGGGGTAGAACACACAAAATAGTCGAAGCTTGCTAGTTTCCCGCACTGTTTCCTGGTAATAGATCTTTATGAATTTAAAAACTGCTTCTCATCTTTCTAGAATCACACCTTTCTTTCCGAGTTTTTGGTAAATATAACATTCATGTCCTTTATAGCGCCTTACAATTGCAGGAAATATTTCGAGCCGCGCTCCACATTTTTTTGCTGTCTCGTTCCGGAGCATGGGTCACGAAGTGTTTTTTTGTGGAATTAGAGTGCAAGATATATTGTTCAAATTGAGGTGCATCGTATATCGATGCCTTCATCCGGCTAGAAATGGCCATTCTATCTAGGAATTTATTCTGTAAAATCAGTCCCAGTATAAAAAATTGGCACTCACAATCGCACGGAATCTCATGGCTAATATCGCGGCACGGTGGATACCGCGGAGCGGACGACGAAATTTTTTGCACATATCTTGGACATCGATGGAAAGGAGAGGGTTCGGAGAGACGGGAATGGTCGCTATTTCCTGCCTTGATAAAGCCCTATATGTGTTCCTACTGTGCCTTATTTCATTTGCGAATATATTTTTCAAACTCTCTAAAATATTATAATTAATTAGCCTGATCAGTGCTGTCGCCAAGGTTCTGGCAGGGGGGCACGTGCCCCCTCGAAAACCTTGTGCCCCCCCCTGGTGCCCCTCCCCCCGGATGTGCCCCCCCCCCCCCCACTGAGATTGTGATTTTCGAAAAACTATTCTGTAGTCAGTTCTTCGACTACCAGTTTGATATAGACCCCTGGCTAATTGGTTCTTTTTTTATGACCAGGAGGCAGTATTATGCCAAATTTGCCTCGAGATTCCTTAAAAAGTGTACAGTTTGCGCTTTCGCCACGTGGTTTAGTTGGTGGAATTCGGTCTCGTTGCTCTGCTAGCCCGTCTCCTACATCCCCGGCAAGCTCGATGGCAAATGGTCCTGCCTCATTAGCCCCTATCGTATACATATCCTATCCTGAGTTGAAAAATATACAACAAACTTCTCATGACCTTGAAAACTACAATCAACCTCTTTTGAGTTACTAAAAAACTAAACCCTTCACTGAGCCTCTTGTTCGTTTCTCTTCTTTCCTTTCTTCCCCTCTCAACCACGCTCAACTTTCGAACGCATTAAGACCTAGGCTATCAGACTGCTCCGATTTTCAACGCGTGTTTTCTCCATGGAGCTAATATATCACTCCAGGGAACCCTACTCGTGAAGTTCCCTATGGCACGAAGTTTATATCATGGTTTGGGCAGTAGAGCTACAGCTGGCAAATGTCCTAATTTTTGCTGGGATCCTGATTTCTTTCTTCAGATGTGCCCTGGCATACGGAAAATTTTTGCGCGCTCGCACTTGTTTTAACCCCCCGGGGGTATTCAGGAGCGCCTAATTGTTGAAACTTCTGGCCAAAAATTCGGGCAATGATAGGACCGGATTCCGACAAAATGTCCAAAATTTTCCACCGATTACAAATTTGTGCTCATAAAATGCCCATGTTGCAGCGTGGTACACGCCGCCTAACCTGCCCGGGAAAGGCATCTGGGGGGCTTGTACAACCACAATGTCATAGAAAATGTCTGTTCCCCTCCCCCCCCCCCCAGCAAAAAGTCGATGACGCCCACTGAGCCTGGAATAGTATCATTATATTTGTACTTATTCTTTCTCTGCAGATTTGTTTGTGCAAAATCTATTTTGTTCCGCCCCTGTCAAAGTCACATTTCCGCGAGTTAGAGGAGTAGACAACAACCCCTTACCGATGCCCTTGTAGTTCCTCCGCGATGTCTATGACAATTAAAGTGAAGAGTGTGCTTTGCCACAGTGCATTGGGGGGGGGGGGGGGGGGGTTGGATAATCTGGAATGTATTTCTAATTTCGAAATTCTAAGATATTGCTATTATTGATATAGGCCTAACACATCGTAAACATGTTTTGCGGGAGTCTGCACGACACGAAAGAAAACTCCTGTTGAAGTAATATGCGTTGCCGGAACATGTAAAATATAAGGGAAACGAATATTTTTCATGTCAGCGCCCATTACATTATGTATATTGCGTCTGTACATTTGACTGAAACCACAACGTCAAAACTTGACAAGATTGACAAAATTTTGCTCATTCATCGGGCTTTTAACGAGAGAAATCGGCAATCTTTTGAACATTGTGGGCAATTTATATCCACTTTTGGCAGGTGTGTCCTTGCCTTAATTGTGCCTATGTTTGCAAACGGTTGGTTCTCGATCTGCACACTTGCTTTAACTTTCATAATGTTTGGCGGCGGCAGTCCTGACTCCTCATCTTTCTCATATACCAACGCGCATCGTGTTATATCAATGAACATTTTATTGGGAATCTACCTTTATTAACCAAGAAATAGAATAGGCTGTCTCACTTATTTTCCGAGTGAGAACACTTGCATAACTGCTTCCACATCGCGCCAACTATTTCTTCAAAATGCATTGCTGACTACGACACTATATACACAGGCAGGACATCCCGTCTTCGAATTTTTGACAATCTGGTTTCGGAAATCAAGGCTACTTACTGTGTCTTTGTGAGGCCTGCTTTCCTCAATATTTTTCATCCCACACAGACACGTGACAGAAGAACGTGTGTTAACGGACATGTATTTTCGTCTTCAACGCGAGGAAAAAATGTGGTGTGGGGGGGGTGGTACTTTATAGGAATGTCCCCGCCCACGTCGAAAAGTGGAGGGAAGTGTCCTCCTGCCCCCGCCCCCTACAGGAATCGACGCCCAAACATATTAATCTGAAATGTCATGTTTTATTTTTGCTGCATTCATCGATATCTATTTGACGATTGATGGCGCACCATATACCTAACTCAAGAACTACTTACGCCGAGTCTGACTTAATTCGAACGCCAGCATCGTGTCTCTGTGTTGCTGATATACCCAGACTAGACGTTTTCATCCTGAGGAATACATCATCTGAGCGGTGGCCATTGGGTAGTATTGGGGCTTTCGGGACCCCCATGCCTCACATAACAGCTGAACCTTACCCATGTTAATATTTTTTATACGTTCCGATAAAGCTGCGCCACGACGATCCAACGTGCCTATTTTTCACCCGGATCATTTCAAAACGGTGCTGGCACCCTGCCGGGTTGTGGCAGTTTTAGTGCGTGAGCGTAGGTAGGCTACCCAAGTTGAAAAATGGCCTTGCACCTTTTAGGCCTGCGTTCAAACGATACGAGCCACATTGTAAGGAGAAACTGATAAACCCTATCGCCTGGGCTTTCCAACCAATCAGTTCATGGCCATAGGGTTTTTCCAACTCAGAGACGACAACGTGGTGTGTATCCTACGGTGTGTATCGTACAAGAAACAAATCACCTTACAGATCATCACAAGAAAGAGGCCTTTCCCAGCTGCAAAAGGGCATTGAAGTGTTGTCCTTTCACGCATTCCTCATGTTCACAATACTACCATGAGGGGATGGGGGGTTGGCTTAGGAGAAATTTGAAGGCTGGAGCCCCCATAGCTTTTTCCTCCCCTATAATGCTGCGCCAGGACACTTTCTTACAGGGTCATCACTTTAATCGAAGAGAGAATCTACAGAGGCTGTGAATCATACCTAGCCCGTCCACCCCAACTTCTCAATCTATTGTATGTATTCCTCATACCACAGTAGTTCTGAAACAACACAATGCGTATGGTACCGCCATCCAAATGTACTTATATATAACATACATCATACCCTTCATGAATTTGACACTGCCTCAATCATATAGTCCTTGATCCTTCCATGCGACTGAAAACGAGCTCCTACCACACACCCAAATTAACGTCTTTTCAGTAACTGTAAAATAACGTAACAGTTCCTGATTTTGAGCATCAGTAAAGAAGTGCTGGTATTCTGCGCAGCAAGTGATGGCGTCCACGATTCCTTCCTCCGACGGGAGTTCCATGAGTTTCTCGAGGAGTGGCCCGAGCGTTCACAAGATTACCGAGCCTCCCCCTACGCATATTTCCGAAACCTTCATTTTTTTATGTCCCCCCCCCGCAATATTTTTGCGGACTGGTGAAAACATCCTACGATCATGGTACAGTACGACCAGATCCAGCCAAACGCATATTTCTAATCATATTGCTACATTTTTGTTTAGAATGCTAAGAAATGCAACAAACGTCCGCGCTGCGCGCACTGTATTGTCATTTCCGTTAAGTGTATAATACAGTAGGCTCATGCCCAATAGCTTCGTCAGAATTCTGGCAAATGTGTTATTTATACATGCCTGTCATCTACAGTGCAGTGAACATTGGAAGTGCCACAAGAAAAAAATGGGTTGGGGGCACGATTTATGTTGTCCCACCCACCCAATGCTCGAATCCAAGTGCCATTTTTCCTAACACTGCCCATAATTTAGCATGATTGCAAATTTTAGGGATGTTGCTTCTGTCGTACGGCCCGGGGGTGCCGTTTCCTTCCTGCAATTTGGGGGGTCCTGTGGAACCGAAAAATCTCTTGTACGCCCGCGCCAACCGCTGGGCGCTCCGCTGGGATGGTTATGACCTCGATGTCTCCCATATCATCCACAGATCGCCGCCCCTGATTCATAAAAGAAGGCTGTGAAATAATTATACGTCGGGGAACATGCCCATCGTCCGGGAGTGTGGGAATTTTAGCGTACCCATCGGAACACATTCCCGACGGGGGAGGTGGAGGGGTGGGCCTTCCGGACGGGGCATGCCCCCACGTCCGCAGGATGTCCCCGAAAATATTTCAACAAATTTATACGACAAGACCTGTCGAAAAAGTGAGAGGACCGCCCCTCCCCCCTTCATAGCTCTGTATTGAGAGACACTAATTAATACAGAGTAGTTTTGCAACATATTCGCAAAAACCAACAAAAAAAATAACGGAGCGTATCAGAAGGCGAAATAATCAACTATTCAGGTGTTCTTCATTTTCGGGTCTCGCGAACCTTCGGTCTCGTGGACCCTTTACTACTTTCGTCTCGCTAACCCTTTCTCACTTTCGGTCCTCGCGGCCCTTCACACTTTCGGTCTCGCGGACCCTTTCGCACTTGTCGGTCTCGCGGGACCTTTCGCACTTCGGTCTCGTGGAACACTTTCTCACTTCGGTCTGTGGATCCTTTTTAAATTTCGGTCTTCGTGAACCCCTTTTCACTTTCGTTCGTGGACCCTTTTTAAGTTTCGGTATCGTGGCCTTTCTCACCACTTCGGTCTCGTGGACCTTTTTGAGTTTCGGTCTCGTGGACCCTTTAGCCTTTCGGCTCGCGGACCCTTCCCCACTTTCGCCGGGTCTCGCGGACCCTTTTGGCACTTCGATCGTCGGTAGTGGACCTCGGTCTCGTGGGCCGTCGGTCCCGTGGGCCGTCGGTCTCGTTGACCTTCGGTCTCGGGGCTGCCCCCGAATGAATTAGTGCCAGCCCGTACCGCTCCCAGCTAGATACGGCTGAGTTGGTACCGGGCTGTGCTTAACTCTTTTAGTGGTAAAGGGTGTTGTTGTGAAGGCGGCGTTGGGCCGAAAATGCAAAGTTGGAGTAAGTCCATGAGGAGCAAGGGTAAGTGCCACTGAAGTAAGGTGCTATATTTCAGAATAGCCTTATTCGCCGCGAGACTTGCGGAAGTTCCACCTTGTGCTACGAGATATAAGAAACTGCCTTAGGGGGACCTAATCTGAAAACCATCTTACCTGAATTGAATGGAGTTGGAATGCACGCACGCTCAGCTACGAATCACTTTGGTCAGTTGATGTTTGCCTGGCGGATATCTATATATAGATCCATCTCGAGTTACAGTATTGCGCGGTTGACCCTCTCGTCGGGGGAAGACTTTCTCTGCACCCGTACCGGAGATAAACGCGTTGGGAGATGAGGAGGCGTGAATGTGGGTATTGTATGGCGCTGTCTAAACGCGGCTGCTGTATCCCCTCCCCCCGATCCACAGTCGCGAGCATTACGAATTCATCGCATACAGAATGGATCGCAGGGGAGGGGGAGGGGGGGTGTGGGGCGGAAAGGCGGTTAAAAGTAGATGTTAAACAAAGACAACATAGAAAATTGTCGGCGGGTATATACCGCCAGACGTCTATATCCCCGCATCTCTTATTAAGAAATATGTGAACATGCAACTGGACAATATTCGTAAAACGGAGGACATTTTTAGACTTGTGAGGGACACTCCGTGTACAGGTATATGGGTCATTCCATGAATTGAAACAGAAGGGGCCAACCTATGACATGGCTATTTAAGGCCCAAAATCAGTTTTACATCCTTTGCTCAATTCAATTTCTAATCAAGAAGAGGACTTTTGTGTGATTTCTTCATTATATGATCAAACGGACGATTTTGCATTGAAAATGGTTATATACAACATCCACAGGTCTCATAAATTGGATAATATAGGGTTTCATATGGAAAGGGACACCAGATATTAAAATGAAATCAACCCCACACAAGCTTTTAAATTTGTTTATGAATGGATCTGATTATATTGTCAAAATTTTCTGACACGGTATATTCAACCGAATTCTTCTATTGATGGGAGTTTCAGGTTGTTAGGCCTAAGGCCTAAAAAAAAAATTGCTTGTTGTCCTCCACGCCCGCTCCGAATTTTCCTTCGCGCTCGAAACTATTTTTACTTTCAATATTTTTTTAATTTCTCGTTCCGGCTTGCCAAAGTAGTACATTGCCGTCACAAAAAACTTTCTCTGTTCGATCGTCGTCTTAACACACCTTATAAACCCAATCAGAACATACCTGGGGAGTAGCCCGTCCGTGACGGCGTGGACTCATCGATCGAAACGTTCTGTACTTGTATCATGTACCGGTTCCTACCCATGACTCTAATTTCCCCGAAATACTACTCCCGCACTTACAGTTTAAAAGTTTTCGTAGCCTAGAACAGGAAAACGTTGGAGGCCGCACGATGCACGGCGGTGCTATGTAAATGGCTTGGAAACGTTCATCACACCGATCAAATTACTGCCTGGGGCCTGGGCTGGCATGGTTTTTCGTGGCGACAATGCATTTATCGGGGGGGGGTTGCCCCCCCTTTTCCACGTGGCCAGACGGCACTACCTTCCCAAACTTTTGCCTCACTATTATTTTTTGTCCACCTTCCGCACCTGAGATGTAGAAAAGTGAAGTTTTGCAATACCTTCTGAATGAAAACAACAATCATTGCAACGACATAGGAAATTGAGCATAATACCTTCACGATCATGTGAACTGTCAAATTCCTGTCAAAGAATATAAACCTTCAGCCCTACAACTTTTAATAGTTGTTTTCTCATAACAAAAGGTAGCCAACGCTGATGAGAGCGACTGCACAGTGCGGGGCTGATAGCACTTTTCGCTTTTATTCTTTGCAACTCCCGAGTGTGCGCTACCGGCAACACTCAGTATGTGATACACCAGTGCATGCTGAATCACTATTACTAGCATGGTCAAACATGGCGTCGTACACGCTCGGAGTTCTGTGTAACTCGGCGTTGAATTATTTATGACCGAATTTGATTTTGTACTACACCACTTAGGCAGTGTGGACCAAAACGATTCAGACCTACTTCTGAAAAATGTGAAAGTCGCGGAGTCACGAAATGGCTCATAGAGTGATATGGGCCCAGATGAATTTGTCAACCTTGTCGTGGTTTTTGCATGCGAACTCCGGCCGGTTTGTACGTACTTTTACTGTACGGTTTCACAGTCGGAAACTGAAGCTACTGATGCAGCTAGTAGTCTAGTGCTGGGAACGGAACGCATTTACTGTCCTATTTTCACTGTTACGATGTGCGAATCTGCGTTCCAAAAAAAAAAAAAACCCAAAAAAAAAAAAAAACAAAAAATCCGCCCGCCTGTCCGCCAGTTTTCAAGGGTCTTGAGGACAACAAACATCTTTTTTTTTAGCCTAAAGCATATTAGGCCTATTCTGCACTTGTTAATTGTTAATTATGCCCCCTACAGCCCCGACAAGGTGCGTCCTTAAATAAGCACATTCTTCAAGATTCACCTTTAAAACCACAATGACCACGCCGACGTTAGGCAAATTCGGTCAAAGGTCACACACTGCAGGCAACAATTATATCACAATTGTGAACCCTCCAGGCCTCTCAGAATTCATTTCTTTCTTCCGATATAGAGCCAAAAAACAGTTGTTGACCCCTAAGTGCCTCGAAGGACCTCCAATGATATGACAGTTTTTTATGAGAATTTTACTCTCCAGGTGATACATCCACTCCTGGTAGCATTTGCATTCCTGATGAACCCATCCATTTATTGCGAAAGTACTAAAATCATTTCTTGACCCCTAAGTGACCTCTAATGACCTTCAATGACATGCGGTTTTTATGACAATGGTTTACACCCCATGTGATGCATCCCACTCCTCGAAGCCCATGCATTCCATTAACATGCCATGTATTGCGAAAAAGGTAAAATTGAATTTGACCCTTGTAACTCCAAAGTGAATGTCCGATCGATGCGGTTTCCATAGGTCACACACTGCAGTCAACAATCATATAGCAATGGTGAACCATCCATCCTTTCGCATATTCCAATTTCCCCTTATAGCCAAAAAACAGTTTTTTGACCCCTAAGTGACTTCGACGACCTTCAATGATATGACATTTTTATGAGAATTTGTCATCTCCATTTGAATACCTCCTCACTCCTGGGAGCATTTTGCATTCTGAGGAACACATCCATTGCATTTGCCGAAAAGTACTACAATCAGTTTTGCACCCCTAAGTGACCTCTGATGAAACCTCAATGTCCTGGCGGTTTTTATGAAAATTGTTACACTCCATGTTATGCATCCACTCCTAGAAGCATATGCATTCAATTAACTGCCCATTTTATGCGCAAAAGTTATCAAATGGAACTTTGACCCCCTGTAACTACCAAGTGTTGGTTCCGATCGAAGCGGGAGTTGTTTCCCCTCCATAAAGCACACCAGCTCTATAAATTCCAAAAATACGCAGTTTCCGATTTTTTTTTTGCCCGTAACCTCTAAATGACACATATTCAAGAGCGACCTTTTAAAACCACATGGCGACCAAACCACTCCGATAGAGGGTAAATTCAGGTCAGGTCACACACCCTGCAGGTCAACAATTATATCACAATGGTGAACCAATCAGCCTTCGCAGATATTCAATTCTCCGATGAATAGCCAAAAAACAGTTTTGATTCCCTAGTACCTCGAATGACCTTTTAATGATATGACAGTTTTTATGAGATTGTTACTCTCCATGTGATACATCCACTCCTAGAGCATTTTGCATTCTGATGAAACACAACCAGTGCTATTGCCGGAAAAGTCTAAAATCAGTTTTTGACCCCTAAGGTGACCTTTAATGACCTTCATGACATGGCGTTTATGAAAATTGTTACAACCTCCATGTGAATGATTCAACTCCTAGAAGCATCTTGCATTCCCAATTAACATGTTCAATGTTATTGCGAAAAAGTAATTAAACTCATCATTTTGACTGATCATGATAACTAACTATGCACATTAGGCCCACAAATTTACCCTCAGTGATCTTGATTCGCTTGAATAAGTTTATCAGGACTGGTAGTAGTCCTATGCACAAGTTTCGTCAAAATCCCTAAAAGTTGAGAAAATAATTGCATAATTATTCTAATTATGTTAACGAATTTGTAAATTAAACACACATATGACTTCGGTGATGTCAACGCAAGTTGAATAAATTTATCGGGACGTTAGACGGTCCTACTCACCAAGTTTTCGGAATCCTAATAAGTTTATAAATTTGCCTAATTTCTATTGGGCCAACTATTATGCAAATTAGTCATGCAAGTGCCTCCCAGTACCCTCGGCCACGTTAGGAAAATTCATTGGCAGTGATAGTTGGCCCTATTACCAAGTTTCATGAAATCCTATGAAGTTTGGATATCACATCATTATGCTAACAGGCTACTGGCTAAAGAAATGCCAAACTTGACCTCGTGACCTTGAAATTGTCGCAATGTTTTTGGCTCCCCAATACCCCCACCGACCACTTTTCGTGAAATTCCATCAAACTTGGAAAATTTGCGGGAAACCTGCAAAATCGAGGCCAGCAAACATGCGATATAGCTCATTTTCGAACTATCCGAGATTTTACTCATACGGACAGGTTACCAAGTTTTGTGTCAATCGGATAAACTGTTGAAAGGATAAGCACTAAACGCCTAAAGTTTTCGGCGGGCGGCGGCGGCGACGGCGCGGCGGCGGAGACGGCGGGCACACGGTCCAAACCATGATATCCCCGACACTTATCTGTTGCGGGGATTATAATAGTTCAGAAATTGAGGATGACTTCTTATTCTAATAGGGGGTTCCTTTTTCAAACATGTGTTGTTCTGCATAGGGTTAGATGGTCAATTATGGGTCGAAAACCATACTTGTAGGTCTAAAAGTGTGTTAATTACTTGTTGTAGACCTTCAGAAAGCCAATAACAGCAGTACCAAAGACCCTAATTGATTAGCTATGGATAGCAGGAGGCAGTCAGTGCTTGACCGTGATGTCTAGATTCCACTCGTGGCAGTCGTAGAGGGTGAATTTGATGTTTGTTCGCCTCATGTGACCCTTGACCCTAACATAGGAGATAGGAACTAATTATACCTAAATTTTAAAGATATGAAACATGCACACGAATGAGCTGTCATTCACCCCGGATATGAAGTTCGTGCACTGGTTTATAGGAGAAATGTGACGCAACTCTGCGTAACGATTCCTCGAAAAGCTTCGTGATTCATCGACTGCCATATAGGGACCTTTGCCCTGGAAATATAATAGCTCTCGGTGTCAAAATGATTCCGAATACGCCAAGCATCAGGAATTTATCGTGTTTACGGGTTTTCGGATTCCACATCTTTGTCTTCTCAGCTGAGCTCTGACTTTTCCCCAAAGTTCATGTGCTCATTATGCTGGAACACGATTAACAAGTATGAGCTGTTATTCTCTAAAGCTTGATCGAAGAATCGTGTTTACAGTATTTGTGTGATTTATTGCTCATTTTTCGAATGACACACGCACAAGAACAAATGGAA
This sequence comes from Sclerodactyla briareus, assembly GCA_026419785.1. Taxonomy (NCBI): domain Eukaryota; kingdom Metazoa; phylum Echinodermata; class Holothuroidea; order Dendrochirotida; family Sclerodactylidae; genus Sclerodactyla; species Sclerodactyla briareus. Next base: position 155,250 of record JAODTK010003488.1, on the reverse strand, counting down.
ACACTAGCTCATTATGGGTAACAATACAATTAGCCAAATGTCCCACAAGAACAATTACAACATCCGGACAAAAAGGCCACAGCCTGGACATACAAGACACACTATTACATTTTTCATCTCATGGGACTAAATAGTATTGACTTATCTTTTTCATCAAGGTTCTAAGACTGACTCGTCGTGATACCCAGATGGCCGGTCGACAGAAATCCTTCGGGACTCATCGTGCAATGTTACAAGGATTTAGATGTTTCACGCTCTGTTGACTTCTGATCCGACCAAAGACCATAAGGATTTAGTAACTCATATCGGGTGGGGGGGGGAACTACACACAATACGAGGCTTCATCCAACCCGAACTGCATTTGACTACTGTGTATTTGCGCATTTTGTATTGTTTTATCGCCCATCCCGTTTTATAGAAGGGCGTTTACAAGTAAAATACAAGACAAAATATCAGTAACTCAATATTAAAAAATATATGGAATGGGTGAACAATATACCGATATTAACAATTAAATGGGGAAATATGCACACACAAAATTAAAATGCATACTATATACAATCAGACGGCGAAAAGTTGAGGACAAGGCAAATGATATGTCTAATTTGCATTATGCGAATATTTTCATCTAAGACACATTCACAACACTTGGTACTGGTGACATGGTCCCCTATAGAGACTAGTCACTGCCATTCATATGTAAATCACAAGAGGGACTGGCAAACTGATTGTTCTCTATCGTTGTTTCCGAGCAAATTTTCTTTTTACTTTCAAATTCTCTCACGATAATTATTTGTTTCTGTTGAGGTATTTAACTGATTTCTACCATCCTGATTACAATGGAGCCGTCACGAAATGGACGTATGTTTGACTAGCTTTCACTAAGACTGCACTCCCGCGTATTATACAAACAATATCATCCCTAATGTTTTTATCTCTTCGGATGAGATATTGTAGTCAGTTACCTATATTTATTGTTGCTGGTTCAATAGTAACAATTGCTATGGTAACCATAGTGGTGGTTGAAAACTATCCACTGAGGGGTACCCATTGCTGAAGTACCCATCGGTGCCGGGTGATCGAGCATTGAGATGCACTCGCGGAGGTGTCCGGTTTGTGCGTGTGTGTGTGTGTGTGTGTGTGTGTGTGTGTGTGTGTGTGTGTGTGTGTGTCTATTTGCAACTTGCACAATCTTAGCATGGTAGGCACGACTGAATAGTTTTCACCTGTGTCCGATGAAGATCCTGCAACTGCGGGGATGATCATCTTGTTTTGTTGTTTACCATTGAAGATGTGTAATGATACATACTCACAGACTGATCTCTGCACATTACACACAATATCATCCCAACCGTTCACAATCGGCGTTCCATAGTTCACAAATAGCGCTCCATGGTATCGTTCGTGAAATTTTGGGGTCGTGAAAATCGCTCAACGAGCGGATTCTCCGAAAGTCACGAACATAGGATACGGAGCGGAACTTAAGTGGCCCATCCTCTTACCTCAAATATCTCTGAATATAGGTGGACCACATTTCAAGTTCGATTGGAATTGAACGAAATAGTTAATCACACACAGTAAAAAGACCTCCAATGACTCAGCTCACATAGTTAAATGGAAAACTGACTGACATTTCATGAATCATGCAAATTAGACACATTGAATGATCTCGAATACCCTGAATTAATGTTTAAATAAATAAAAACAAAACAGGTTTATTGTACTCTAATTTCACGAGATGGCTGTAGACAATTTTAATCTTGATCAAACAGACCCATTCAGACCTCGAAGATGACCCCAAAACACTACGTACGGTTCATATAGTTGTAAAAAGGAACATACATAGCAACTTGTGTTCGCTCACACACCCAGAGCTGAAATTACTAGGAATACGTTTTTTTTTTTATGAATTCTTATCCTTGTGGAAATGATAACCGATTAGACCTTAAACAAGAACCAGCAAAAAGCTGTACACAGAATTCCATTTTGATCAGACCAACCCCTCTTGACTTATCCTAAGTTCACAGACCTCTGCCGACCCTCGATATGGATCATGTACAGTGTACTCATTATCGGGAACACATGTGAGTATGAGCTTCATCAACTCAGACCTGGTCAACTCATCGTGCTTACAGGTTGGCCAGTGTCGAATTACATCCATTCATAGAACAAACATACAGACACTGTCATGACTGCATAGATTTCTCGTATTGTCAAGGAATAGGAAAGCTAAAAGTGTGACGAACATGTACACACGAACCATTCTAGCAAGACAAAATTCTGTTTTCTAAATTCTTGGTTCTCGTGTATCCCTTTTCTATTATTGACCCTTGTGATAACTGGGAATGCTTGGGGACCCCCAGACCGCAGTGATGGTGGCAGGTCCCTCCTTTTTTGTCTCGCCTGAATACAATTCCAGGAGGGGAGACTAGTGTCACTATTGCGTGGTGTATATGTTTGTGTGTTCGTGCGTGTCAAACTTTCTCGTTAGCAGGATATCTTTCGAACGGTAAGTGCAATTGCGACAAAATTTTCAGGGTAGCATTCGGGTTGGGTGAACACGATCTGATTAGATTTGGGCACAAAAGTCACTCATTAAGTAAGGTTACTAGCCTATTTTATGTAATTTATGTTTAGGCTCATTTAAGCAGATTACGGATGAACCATAGGTGATATGGCGAACTTGGTTGGCACAGATGCAGGATATATTCAAGGTCTTCAAAAAAACTGCAGGGACCACCCTGGGGAGTCTTCGGACCCAGGGTCGAGTTTTTAAATATTCCCCACAGTCTCAATTATCTGCCCTGTCGGCCTCAGGGTGAATTGCAAGCATTGAACACACCAGACATGAAAATTCAGTCAACTTCAAGTAATATCGATCAATTGTGAGCAGGGGAAAAACATAAGAGGTCATCATTAGTGGGAAGGGGGGGGGGGGGAGATTTCTCCCTCGGACCACAGCTTGGCCATTTTCTGCGTACTCCTCTATTTCCTCCATCTGTTCCCGTCTCAATGACGGTGCGACGCCAGGGTGATGGAGGAGGGAGGGGCGGGGGGAGGGGGGCTGGAGGCAGTTATTATGGTGGTGGTGGGTTGTAGCAGTGGCGTACCAGGGAGCGGGTCGAACCTCCCCATAATCCAAGTTATCAATGAATTTTAAACAAAAACTGATTGTTTGCAGTTCAGTAGAGGTTGTTGGAGCGTTATTTAGCAGATATTGCAGCAGCATGTGTCTAGGGGCCCATCATTGTACTTATTTGTCAATAGGGATGGGTTTGAGCCGAATTACTGAGTGCGCAATGCCCTGGGTTTCCAGCCTCAAACCCCCCTCCCCCTCCCCCAAGACAAATCTCTTGGTACGCGCCTGGGCGGTAGACAGTAGATAATCACTGGTAGAAACTAAGATAACATCATTCACCCCTTTATCTTCTTTCCGAGTCCAGCCGTGAGGGAGGGGTGGGGGGAAGGGGAAGAACTTGAACACCCTACAGATGCCCAGGTGACATCTAGCAGACCTACCAGGACCTGGCTGAAACAAAATTGACAACAAAGTTTATGATAGATCCGTTTATATTTACATTTTCAAATCTGCAAAAATGTGGCCCACAGTTGGAGGACCATAATTTACAATGTTTGAAGTACAAGTTTTTACCAATTTACAGGGATGATACACAGCATTAAGTATGGATTTTTCTGTACAAGTATGATAATTTTTACCTCAGAAAACATGTAGTTTATGTGAAAAAATTGAATTACAGGCCAATGAAATATTACGTTAGGTTTCAATTTCAAATTATCAAATTAACAAAAGCACTTGAATATGGTAAAACAAAATATAAAGTATATTACCAGGAAACCCTGGCTATCCTCCAAGCAAAATCATCATTATTTTCAATATTCCTTTCTTCCAATTAAAGACAGAACCCAAATATAGTAACTATTCCAATGACAAATAAAATTGTATTACTTATGTAATTTCAGAATTGTTTTGTATTAAGATGGAGGGGGGGGGAGGGGATTGAACAAGTTAATGAAATTCTGACACATGTAAACAGCATTCATTTAGCAGTAAAAGCCAACAAGTCCCACTTTCATCCACCATTATTCACTAAACGAATGTCCGTCAATGATAAACCCAGTTCCCAAATATACAAAATCAAACTGAAATGTACAATATATATGTTATCACTCTAAGCTTTTTTTCTTCAGGGGTTGACTAACCCGAAAACTGTTTTCAAAGACATCAACAAGTATAATAGTTCAACAGTACCATCGGTTGTAAAAAAAAGTTTCTCTTGTAGCCCCCTCCCTCCCCCCCCCCCCCACATATTCATTTGAACTCATGTCATCTGATGTATCAAATGTTACCACTGCACACAACAGTGGCATAGCCAGGCTCTTTCACCTAAGGGGGGGGGGGGGGGGTTGAGGGGAAATTGTTCAAAAAGTGGGGCAGAATTTGCTAAATTGCATAGGTCCTACACTATTTTTCTCAGCTGGTGATTCCATTTTGGATAGGGGCAAGGAAGCTTGGGGCTCCAATCCTCTCTTCTCTGACTAGCCCACTGGAAGCAGTTCGCTCAATAATCCATGAAGGAATGGACCTAAGGCCCACCTTTCTGGGAACATTTCTGACCACAATACAGGATTCAACTGATTATTCAGAGAACATCTGCAAGGATATATATATATAGAGAGAGAGAGAGAGATACTGCTTAACACACACTGGTGTGTGGGCTATTTGACTGATGTCAACATGGCCTAACATCCCATTCATTAATGCTTACCCACTAGATATGATGATGATACAGAAAGAGTGGTTTCATCTGCAGTTCACCCCAGCCAGCCTCCAGCTAGCTATGTCCAAGGATTGCTGGAGTAATTGTAGAATTTCTAACAGAGTGAATAGTTGATGTAAATATTAGGGATTAGATCTAATAGACCAATCTGAAGGCTTCCAAAACAGAAACAACAAGGACAACTCCACACTGGTTTTGAAGCAGACATGCAGAGTATGGACAATAGGAGATGGGTGGCAATGGACCCAGCAGTAAGAGATATTATGCTGGTAAACATGGACCCAACATGAGATATTATGGATGGTAACAGACCCAGCAATATGAGATATTATGGGTGGTAACAGACCCGTCAATGTGAGATATTATGGGTGGTAACAGATAGAACATTATATATTATGGGTGGTACCAGACACAGCAATATATATTATGAGTGGTAACACAGACCCAAAATTTAGATATTATGGCGTAAATAGACCCCAACAATATCAGATATTATCGGAGGTAACATTGACCCAACAATATGAGATATTGGTGGTAAAAGATCCAACAACATGATATATTATGGGTGGTAACAGATCCAATAATATAATATGAGTGGTAACACAGACCCACATTATGAGATAGATGGGTGGTAACATAGACCCAGTAATATGAGATATTATTGGTAGTAACATGGACCCAATGCATCTCCTATTGATCATAAGGTGGAGTTACCCTGTCTTACGCAATAACACTGTATAACACACATGAGCCCATTTGTTCATCATCTATGAAATTATCTGGGCAAGGAAACAGAAATTCATGACAACTCGGCATATAGGTTATTCTCCTGATGACAAAATCTCTGTCTAATAAAATACTAACATCTAAATCCAAACCAAACCAAAGAATGTCTGAAACCTGAAGATTCCTTCCACCTTCTACTATTCAAACTATGGTCTTGTGATGTTCAACAATTCCCCAGAATCAATTCCCTTGATATCAACAGAAGCGCATGTAATACTAAAAAACATATAGAGGTTGTCACATTCCACAACTACACGAGGCAGTGATTTCAGAAACAAAAAGATAATCATATCCCATCATTTCCTATAAGAGAAATTCTGAAGCACCATCCAAAAAATTGAGAATATCCAGTTCCTCCACATCATCAGAAAATGATCCAAACAGCTACAAGTGGAGAACAGAACATGTTGCACTCATAACATGAAATACGAAACCTCGTTCAAAAAGAACTGAAACATTACCTGCAACATATGAAATTGGGTTGACAAATGTTCAAGCATGCTATAGAGCTGAATGATCTCTATTGAACAACGCTGGGAATATAGAAGACCTGGAGGGAAGTCTGAATGCTGCAGCTTGTTTTGAAACTGACACATCGGGAAAGGGTACTAGCATTTCAGCTTTAGAATCTGAAAACTGACTACAACTACCACTCCAGGAGCAAGACTTGTATGCTTTTTTTCCCCAAAAATCTGTCATGAGAACTATGTCACTCCCATAACTGGATTGTCACAGGAGTAGACATGATGACATCCAATTTTGGGTCAGCAAATGCACAGATTTTTATGCATTGTTCAAACGTGGCTCTAATCCCTTCCCTAATCTCTAATCCTGTTGATGCGTATGGTTGATACTTACACAATACGAACGGCCAGGCAGGAGAGTTTAACAACTAATTTCAAGTCAGCCAGAGGCATAAAACCCCAAAAGAACTTATCGTTAGATAAAATATACTTTCATCAGTCTATGATAATTGAAACTAATACTGCAGCTTCTTAACAAACTTTGACAAAGGATTACCAAGGTCACATTGCTCTGGTGAAAATTAGGCCACTTTGGTGAAAATAAATAAAGCCTGTTCACACCACAATCATATGATAATGAGATGGTAACATGAATGTTCATGAATAATACCATTGTTTCAAGGGCAATTGAGGAATGTAGCAGATTGGTTTGTTCATCAAAGAGTGCCGTCATTTTAAATGAAAACAGCGACACTGATGTTATGAACAGTGGGTTTGTTTGTAATCTGCCTGTTTCGATGGTGGGGTAGATATTGCATACTTTTAATGCGGCCGGTAAGATAGCTCACAAGATGCCCCCTAGAGTGAAGTTGACACATTCCTGGGTTAGTAATGATGAAATTCCCAATTCTATCCTCTTCAACATTTTAGCACTGAACTCCAAAGCACTTGCGTCATATATCCCCTTGCCCCCTTTCGGGACTGTGCAGAGATCTATGGACAGTGCAGAGATCTCTGAACAGAGCAGAAATCGCTGAACAGTGTAGAGATCTCTTGACTGTGCAGAGATCTATGGACAGAGCAGAAATCTGAACGTGTAGAGATCTCTGACAGTGCAGAGATCTATAGACAGTACAGAGATCTATAGACAGTACAGAGATCTATAGACAGTGCAGAGATCTATAGACAGTACAGAGATCTATAGACAGTGCAGAGATCTATAAACAGTGCAGGATCTTTAGACAGTGCAGAGATTTCTTGGCTGCGCGGAGATCTCTTTACAGTGCATAGATCTATGGACAGTGCAGAGATCTTCATTGTGCAGGAGATCTCTTGACAGTGCATCGATCTATAGACAGTGCAGAGATTTCTTGGCTGTGCGGAGATCTCTTTACAGTGCATAGATCTATAGACAGTGCAGAGATTTCTTGGCTGTGCGGAGATCTCTTTACAGTGCATAGATCTATGGACAGTGCGGAGATCTATAGACAGTGTAGAGACCTATAGCAGTGCAGAGATCTATGGACAGTGCGGAGATCTATAGAAAGTGCAGAGATCTATGGACAGTGCAGAGATCTCTGACAGTACAGAGATCTTAGACAGTGCAGAGATCCATAGACAGTGTAGAGATCCATAGACAGTGTAGAGATCTATAGACAGTGCAGAGATCTCTAGACAGTACAGAGATCTATAGACAGTGCAGAGATCATAGACAGTGTAGAGATCCATAGACAGTGTAGAGATCTATAGACAGTGTAGAGATCTATAGACAGTGTAGAGATCTATAGACAGTGTAGAGATCTATAGACAGTGTAGAGATCTATAGACAGTGTAGAGATCTATAGACAGTGTAGAGATCTATAGACAGTGTAGAGATCTATAGACAGTGTAGAGATCTATAGACAGTGTAGAGATCTATAGACAGTGCAGAGATCTATAGAAGTGCAGAGATCTATAGACAGTGCAGAGATCTCTGAACTGTGCAGAGATCTATAGACCTTGCAGAGATCTATAGACGTGCAGAGATCTATAGACCTTGCAGAGATCTATAGACAGTACAGAGATCTATAGACAGTACAGAGATCTATAGACAGTACAGAGATCTATAGACAGTACAGAGATCTATAGACAGTACAGAGATCTATAGACAGTACAGAGATCTATAGACAGTACAGAGATCTATAGACAGTACAGAGATCTATAGACTTTGCAGAGATCTATAGACAGTGCAGAGATCTCTCGACAGTGCAGATGATACTCTGATTTGCACCATTAGGAGAAATACTATCTTTAATGCGAATATGTGCCAAAATACATTCATCATAATCATTGTTACAAATGCAATATTGAGGATAGCCAATATAACAGAAAATTCTCTACAAACCTATGCTAAAATGGAATGAAGGAATGTAGAGTGCGAAAAACCGGTTTAAAACAAACATGTACTTGGTACAAAGAATTAAGTACTATAGGGGGTCGCCTCCACACTGGGGGTAAAATAAAATAATAAAAAGTTGAGAGGTGAATCCTAGTTGCTAAATAAAAACAAACATATCTATATATATTCATAAATAATAACTGGCCGATTCCCATGGGCAGAAGTGCATAGAAAAGAAAAAATCTCCCATCGAGGCACATTCATTTTTTGTTTTTTCTAAAAAACCTACAAGATTCAAGAAATCGGCCCAAAAAAAAAAAAAAAAAAAAAAAAAAAAAAAAAAAAAAAAAAAAAAAACAAAAAAAAAAAAAACAAAAAAAAAAAAAAAAACAAAAAAAAAAACAAAAAAAAAAAAAAAAAAAAAAAAAAAAAAAAAAAAAAAAAAAAAAAAAAAAAAAAAAACAAAAAAAAAAAAAAAAAAAAAAAAAAAAATTGGATAGCCCAAAAATTTTTTCCACAGCCAACATGTATATGTGTCTTTGATGAGCCAGTTTGATGAGTGAATTACAACATGGATATTGCACCACCCTACCCATATGTGACAATTTATAACAAGTCAGTGGCTTTACCTGCAGACTACACTGTAGCCAATCTCAGTTGAATTGATATTACAAAAGTGGTGGTAACTTTGTTAAAACTAGCTTATTTTGACAAATAGTGAACAATTTATTGAGATAAATATAATAATAAATATTCTTCGTCGGAAAACCAGTGTACCGTCCATAGGTTTGTATGAAGACTGACAGCTAAGCATTGTTGAAAGTGGGTGTGTTTTTTGTTGGACTTTCATTGATAGATAATTTTGCACGGCCCCTCAAATGCAAAAAGGCCTGGTCACGTGATGAGTGATCAGCTGTGTAGTCAAAGGAGACACCATTTTGTATACAGAGTCAGTGCTAGCAGTGGGCGTAGGCAAAGCTATCAGTCTCTTGGGTCTCTTGGGACTGTTAGCTCTGTCAGGTGATGTAATGGTGTCACATGACTTGTCAGCCAATCAGGTCAGTTCATTGAAGGTAATGAAGTAATTATCTAACACTAACAGTCAACTAAAACGCACCCAATGTGTTAGGTTCCTCCCTTCTCGAGGGGCAAGCCACGATGCGACACGCACTATTTTAAATGTGTTTATGACAGCAAGGAATTGTTATTCAGGAATTGGTTCAGAACCGACTCCCACAAAACTGGTTTAATACTCAGTATCACAAGTTAATTTCCACTACCAGCATTCTTGATCAAAAATAAATTCAATCATATTTATGAGAAAAAAAAATCCTGAGAAAATACCAGACGTTCCAGATGCAAACTGATTCCACGGAGTATAAAAAAGGAGAGGATGTTGATAAAAGGAACAATTTTTTTTTCCTCACAAGATTATTAGTAACACATAATCCCATACACTGATAAAATGAGAACCCTGCTAAAACCATTCAAATCTGTTAAAATGAGTCAATTCAAAGATAGTTAAAGAATTCACAGATTGGCTGACAACAATGGATGAATTCATACCAGCATCAGTATTACCAATTGGAGTGAATCTCCAATCAGTTCAGCCATTGCATTGAATTAAAAACATTGTCACATGTATTGTCTCACTTACAATGCCTTGAGAATCCTGGGGGGGGGGGGGGGGGGGGTTCTATATCTAGTGAGCCTCGATTCATTACCAAACTCGACTCTGCACACACTAGAGGCTACTTCGTGATATAGTCGGTCTCAGGTCGAAATTCAGGTGACACCTATCTTCTAACAGAAAACTCACTGGCTACAACTACGGATGAAGTACTCTCTGCCCGACTTGGGTCAATATTGAGGGCGCCATGACTCATTGCACTGCAATGCAGAATTGTAGCACCAAATCGTTAGACATGGATATTGGATATTACCCATTCAGTGACTGCTGTGACCTCAGGCAGTCTTCTCATTCCCCCTACAGGAGAGGACAAAGATGGCCCCTGATGCTACTTTCCAGATTCAGAATGATGCAACTGTCAAATGTATTCCCCACCCTCTGGCCCCTGGGAGAGGTGCGTCACTTCACCAATTGCCTCATACAACTCAGTGTAATGATGGACATTCTATCATGAAATGTAACTCACAAATGCCTGGAAGTGACACGCCAGAAATTGCAAAAATGACGCACAAACACTTGAAATCGACGGTCCATATGAGGTGAAGTGATGGTCCATGACACACCTATATGTCCGGTTGTGATGGACATCTGGCCGTGAGTGAGGGTAACCTGCATCAACAATTTCCGTAGATGACACTACATAATGCACCTCTCCCTGGGCTTTGAGGGTGAGGATCACAATTGACAGTCTACCTAAGAGCTAGGATTCCATAGATGTGAATTCGGTGTATGGTATCAATGTGGGAATCACGTTTTTAAAGATTTTCTTCTTATCTTTCTTCAGGAAAAAATAACTGTATGCTGATTCAGAGACAATAAAAATGCAGTAGCTCTTGCATATATGGATCCTAATTGGCTTTATGAGGAAGATGGTCCACAGAATCTATCTGCGGGATGCAGCATCATTGCCTAATCGGTTTGTTTTTATATGGTCGTTCGTTTTGACTCTACTATTACCCTGTATGCAATTCCCATAATTTTGACATCTCTGGAATCATTTGGGTCCGCATCCCTATGTAGCCATCCCAGCTCTTACCCTGGACCAGCAAGTCAGAATGACGCATCAAGTCACTGAACTGGATACTTTACTGATCGAGTCATCATTGCTACCTTAGTCAAGCACGTGCATAATTAATACAGTCACTACATCAGCTACAAATAATTCCCTGGAATTTTAATAAATCGACACCCACCTTCTCCTCCTTCCTCCGAGCTGCTCGGGTCACAAAACTGCGAACTTTGCCGAGTTCAACCTGCTCTCAATATGATGAGGGTTACCATTCTTGTACAACTCTCTCCAAAATCCAGGAGGAACCCATATCCTGCCAACCCCCAGAGTTGACCTGTGTTGTGACCCGATTTGACGTCATTTCTCCCCCTACTCTGGACGGCAGCCGTTTTAGGACTCCCTGGTCTTGGTGGGGCGCTCCCAGGGGGCGTCTGTTCCTCTGCTCCTCGATGCGCCGCGACTGGATCCGCTGGATGAGGCCAAAGAAGTCCTCGTCTGGCATCGGTGGGGGCCGGCCGCTGGACGGTAAGCTGCTCCGCTGTCCTCCATCCTTGCTCCTGGGGAGAGACGGGATGAGAGGATAGATGTTTTCCAGTCAGTCGAATATTTTTGATCAGTATGGTCTTGGGAGCCAGTCACACTACAACGTTATTGTATTGTACTCTGATCTTAATCCCTTGGATCTGGTCCCACAAATGGTAATCCTTCCTTATTATGGCTGAAACACTCAGCCAGATGGAAAGGACCTGGCTTGATATTTGGGAGACCCACCCCATGTGGATTAGCCCCATACAAACTTCTGATATTCACTCAGTTTCAATTCATCCAAGACCTATCTGATTCAGCGTCTGATTTCCATCTTTTTCCTGATATGACTCAGGAATATATCTCAGTAAGACCCTTTTTGAATTGGGGAAGAACATTTAAGTGGTATACTAGTATATATGACAATTTTCAACATATACCCCATTAGTCGGCATGAATTTGAAGAGGCATCGTCTGCTAGCAACTCGCGAACAGTGAGCATTTTCTTTTCTGCATGAACGTCACAACAAAAAAACCCAAGTGCATTCCGAAAACTGCAATTATTGTCACTATTATGTGGTATTGCAAAAGGTTCTGGTATACTGTGGGACAGTATTTTTTGGCTGTAAGCTTCTAACAAATGGAACCGAATGGAACCGGCATCATTTTTGGGTTTTGTGATGCAATATTGCTTGTTCAATGTAAAAATCACAAAATCGAGATGAAATCACAACTCCTAAATTGAAAAGTAAGGTTATGAAATTCTGTCTTCCCATCTAAGTGAGTTCCAAAGCAGTCTGCTGCAATCTCATATATGAGTTCAAACTTCCACAGGCAAACGCAAATCAACCACCTTTGTAGATAAGTTGTGAGACTATAACTTGGTCGGTTCTTGAAAAAATTGTGCATTAGTCCCATTAAAAATTAGTGTGACCCAGCTTTTAGGCCTCCTTTTATTAGTGGTGCGACAATAGGTCAGTTCTTCTTCTCCGAGGATGTCACTCCACAAATCTCCGTTTTCGGCGCAAAAGTTTCTTTTTGTTATTCTGCGGCAATTTTTCCCCATTCCTGATTTGATCTGTTTATCCTTGCTAAGGTTATTGACACATTTTTTCCAATTTTGAAATGTTTTTGCTCTTGTTGTCTACTCCTTCAATGTTGTGTCCCCTTGCCTAACATTATAAACAGGACCTAGCTACAAAATGTTACCAATTTTTATGGGATGATTCCTGTAATGTTTTCGCTCTTGTTGTTTTACTCTTCATGTATTCCCCCTTGCCTAACATTATAAACAGGACCTAGCTACAAAATGTTACCAATTTTTATGGGATGATTCCTGTAATGTTTTCTTCGCTCCTGTGGTTTTACCTTCATGTAGTGGCCCTTGCCTAACATTATAAACAGGACCTAGCTACAAAATGTTACCAATTTTTATGGGATGATTCCTGTAATGTTATTTTGCAAAAAAAAAAGTGATTCCTCGACTGAGATCATTGAGCATTAATGGGACTTGGCGCATCCACAAGGTTTCCATTCTTCAACCTCTGTTGACCTCAGAGAGTTCAAGTTATCATTTATCATTATGAAAATAGAAAATACTTCAACTTCAATTGGAGGCCAATAAAGGCTTCATCCCCTTTCATTTGGGTGTAGTCAAGAGATTATTTAGGCCTACAACTGACTGGAAATTCCGTCGTCTTCCGTCGGCCGAGGCCATGACGACCACAGTGAACTTATCCATGGTCAAACAACAACTGCACGGTCTAATCTACACGATTTCAACTTTGATTAACACAGGCCTGAATCCGAGGTATTACTTATCAAGGAGGTTTCAAATTCCCGTCACAACCAGACAATGAACTGGCTCTGAGGTAGGCTTATTCAGAGTTGTAACCAATTATCAGAATTTTTTCAAGTCATATCCACCCAAAACATGGTGAAAGTCAAGTCATTTCAGATTACACTGTACAACGTCTAATAGGCTAATCATTCAATTATTGTCAAGTCGCGAGCACTTTTGAACCCCAAGTTTCGATTTGTTAAAACACTGGGCCTCGGCTATACTCATAGAAGTTTCTTTCTTTGACAGGAAAAAGCAATGTCCTCATTGTCAAATAAAATTAATGTACTTTTTCCAAAGAGTATCACCACAGTCTCGTAAGCTGTACTTTCAAAATTACCTGAAATTCCTCAGAAAAATGTCATATTATAATTGAAGGCAAGGGGGGTGAGGGAAGTAGGGATTTCCTTTCGAAAGTAACATGCCACTGTAACATTTTTGAACCTGTCCTGTAACAGTGCTGGCATACTCGAGGAAAACCTGATATCCGGGTGACAATTTCTCTTCCGCCATAATGAAGAACACATACCTGACATCTCATGAGCATCTCAAAGAATCATCGTCTGGGAGGCCCCGTCACCCGAGGCCAGCAGTCGGTCCACGACCTCACTGTGACCTCGGAGACCTGGGACAGTTCAACATTGGCCCGCTGCTCATTGAGCCGATTACCCTGAACCTTGGCAATCTCGTCCAAAAGGTCTTCCTTATTGGCAGCTGAAACGGGAGAAAAGGAAATAATTGAATTTAATTATTATTAGGAAATCCAATTTAAGTTGGCTCATCCAGTAACCGATCGTGGTTATGTAAATAAACACTGTGATAACTCGTTTTTGTTTTTTCAACAAGTCCCGACAATTTGATTAAAGGATGTGTGTAACATGAATTCCCATCCTGCTCCAAGAGTGCCAATCAGTGTAACATGAATTCCCATCCTGCTCCAAGAGTGCCAATGAATGTAACATGATCTTATCCTGCTCCAGGAATCAATCATTTAATGTATCATGATTCCCATCCTGCTCCAAGAGTGCCAATGAATGTCACATGAATTCTATCCTGCTCCAGGAATCGTCTTTTAATGTATCTGATTCCCATCCTGCTACCATAGTGCCAACAGTGTAACATATTCCCATCCTGCTCCTGGGATTGTAATTCAATGTAATCAAGTCCCATTCTGCTGCTGCTCGTGGGAGGGCCATTCACTGATAAAATACTTTTTTGTATCCGGGGACCGAGTCAACATGGATTCCCATTCTCCTCCAGGTAATAGCCATTCATAGCAACGTTGAGTCAAGAAGAAAAGTAGAAAATTTTGCAACATGGTGTCTCTATCCCGATGGAACATTTCTCCGGTTAGCTTACCAGTACGATAGTAGCACAACCAAAAGTTGAACCAATACCCTCAATGAATATTCCTCATTCAAACTTCCACCAGTATTTTCCTCTGATTCTTCCTTTTGTGTGTTTCTTTTGGGCAAGATCGTATCAAAATTGTGAATGGAATGCGTAAAATTAGTTAAATGTGCCTTTTTTTTTTTTTTTTGACCCTCGGGTTTTAGCATTCTCAAGCCGTGGAAGACAGGATGGTTCAAGGTTCACCCTCTCTCTGAGCCTGATTTCACCCCAAATGTGCAGACATAAACAACATTGCAGGCCCTTGGACCCCACCCAATATTTGTTTGTTTCATTATTATTGGTCAATCATTTTTAGTAGAACTATTACAATGGCCTTGCAGAAAATTTACCTCGAAAATTTCATTTCTTGTTCATGTAATCTCATAAAATAATAAGCATTCGCCGGCAGTTGAATCTAATATAACGAAAAAATTTAAATGACTCTTTGATTGAGCAGTTGTGTGCTAGCTATGAATCTTTTGTACCTACTCTACTAATGGAGCACTCTCCTGCGAATCATCAACCAACCTGACCCACTAGCACTGAATAACCTTGGGCTCCAGAAAAGCCAAAATTCCTGTCTGAACACACATGGAATATCAGCTGAAGACATAATCAGAACAGAGGTGCGTTTCCTAGGCCTCTGTATTTTCCCAGCAAACACCCTCACATTAATCCCCCCCCCCCCTCTTTCCATAGAATGTACGCCAAAGTGACCTCATTGGAGATTATTCAGCAATCCGTTCTGCCTGATCAGGGATCTGCAACTAACTACCTTTTGAGGGCAAAAAGATGTAGAGAAGATGGTGTGAGGGGGTTGGTGAAGATTACAGGAAACTAGAGGAGACGGTAGACGCCTACTTCACCAAAACCTCACAAGAATCTAAAAGTCCCAGGGAACACCAACTCAAGACGACAAACCATGGGGAGACTACAAACCCCTCATTATTTGCAAAACGTTTTTTTCTTTTTTCTAATTTTCATTTGGGACAATTGAAGGCCTTCAAAAAAATGACCTTAATTTCACTGTCAGGCAGGTGTCATTTGGAAACCTCCGAATGTGTTTATTCAGCTCACTGGTATACACATTACCCGAATGCAATAGGCTGTGTAACCAGGGTTCGTTGTTAATTTCCGGCTCCAAATTATGATTATCAACTTTAACATCCCAAAGGTTATCCTTAGGCACTGGCATTAACCAAATGGAACCATCTCCCCCCCCCCCCAGGACATCTCACTCAAAACGCTCAGAGCAATGTGGTGACAGCAGGCAATAAATTTGAGGAAATCGGTTTCTACATACTAGCATGAAGTGCTGACTGAAATTTAATTTGCCATTTCCTGCCAGAGGCTCTCTCAACCGTGGTCGTCGTGATCTGCGTTGCTAGCTCTGCACCTTAGCCCCGAGCACCAGGGGAGCAAAGGTTATCCTACTAGTTTGATGGAGAACTTGGGCCTGGGATTGATTTGTCTCTTTCAAAGGTTGTCTTGATGGTGATACATGTTGGTGTTTGAAAAGTCAACAAACATGCAGAACTCATGTTTGAACGATATATGACAACCTCGCACTCAATTTTAGAACATAAGCAGGACTCCTGTTACCCTTTTCTCTGTATGAGGAACCGATGGCGGAAAGACGGTCTCTATAAACGACGGTCAGGCATCGTAGGGACCGTAGAAAAATTTCCAAAGAGAATGGAGACAGCTAGGAGTAAGGTGAAGCACCCTGGAGGCAAGAGGCCTTATGCCTATCACCCTCAATTCATCTCGATTTTTAGCCAATACAGACAAATCTGCTCTTGCGCACATCTTTGTGAAGCAGAAGACAAACTGTGGGAGCTTATTATCTAGTGGAACATTTAATCTGAATGGTGAATTAGGGGACAGAGATCTGGATAAAAACCAGCAAAATAGTGTGAGGGTTATGAAGGAAGCAGTAGCTCATTGACTTCCTCAATGGCAATGAAATGGCAGCATTTACACGGGTAGAGGTATTATGAGTGGCTAACCATATCACTGGTGACTTGTCTTCCACAGAAACCAGAAAGCCAAAGTGATCCCTTGACGCTGTCTGACAACCTATAGCTAGACACAAGGACAATAGGAGATTGCAACAGCTCATATGGCAACATAACATCTGACAAATTTCCCATTATCCCAACAACCAATAGGGTCCTATACTCTTGATAAGGAGGCTACACATGGAATTCAAGATTTTCAGACTTGGACCTACGGTGACCTAGATGACTTCTGACCTTACCCTAAAACCATAAGGCTCATGTACTCAATGTGGGGAAACAAATACCATGTAATGGGCCTCATCAATCCAAGGTGAAGTGAAGATATCATGTTTGTTTACAAGCCAAAATTGGGCAAAATATTGACTTCTCACACAAATTTTATATTTTTGACTAAAATTCACAGACCTGAACGTAAACCAAAACTAAAAAGCATAGGTTCCTGACTCCCATATATAAGCTACACACCAAATTTCACAACTCTGATCAGACCGGCTGCGCCTATTTGTTAGCAACATTTTCGAACTTTGGACCCTGGTGGACCTCAGACGACTCTGACCTGACGCCAAACATTGGGTTGCATGTACTCATCATGGGGAACACATATGAACCACATATGAAGCTTGATCCATCAATGTGGGGTCGAGTATCTTGTAACAGGCTAAATTGGCCAAATGAATAGTTTCCTCACCATTTCACAATTGTTCTGTGAATCGGACGTTGGCCCTCGAATAACAGCCATAAACAATAGGTTCCTGTACTCCTCATAAGAAAGCTGCATACCGAGTTTCAACCCGATCGGACTAGGCATTCTGGACTTATCGTGTTAACAAGATTTTTCAGACTCTGACCTCTCTTGACCTCAGATAACCTGACCTGACCCTAAAACAATAGGGAGCATGCACTCATTATGGGGAACCCATATACCAAGTATGAACTTTATCCATCTAAGTTGGGGTTCAAGTTATCGTGGTAACAGCTAAAATTGGACCCCAAATTACAATTTTTCACAATCCTGAATTTCTCCCGAATCTGACTCCCCGTTTACACCGAAAAACAATAGGGATCCTGTACTCCTCATAAGAAAGCTGCATACCGAGTTTCAACCCGATCGGACTAGGCATTCTGGACTTATCGTGTTAACAAGATTTTTCAGACTCTGACCTCTCTTGACCTCAGATGACCTTCGACCTGACCCCAAAACAATGGGATCATGTATTCATATTGGGAAACTGATCCAGCCAAGCGGTTGAGTTATCGTGTAACAAGGGCTGGAGTAACACACCACACTTCATGACTGCATTGACTTCGTCAAGGATAGGGAATAAAAAATTCCTGGTAGTGGAGTGAATTAACACAACATCGTGCTGGGCTCTTCAGATTCTGGGTGTATGTAGGGATTTGAAAATATTGCTGTTGAATGTTGTTAAATTTGCTGAACCTGAATGTGATTAATGCTAGAATCGGAACAGAACGGGACTCAGTCCACGGGAGCCTATTCGCGAACATGGGGTTCGGGGTTGGTGGGTAACCAGGTGAAGGTTAATGACATACCAGCATAGAGGTTATATGGTAATTCGAAGCTCCAATATATTTATAAGTCCCCCCCCCTTTCATTCCCCTCTTATGGCAGGCAGACTGGCAACACCATGGCATATTCTATGAAGAGGGAGGAGGTTTGATAAGATAGTTCGTTAGATCACGCATTGTGGAATTGCCTCATGCCCTTCAACACTGGCGAGTGTGAAGATCTCCGTAGGGCAGGTTCAACGTTCTCAGCCAGTCAATGGTGGATATTCGACTGTTCAGGCCATTGCTTATCACCTTATTTGACAACAAATATCCTCAAATTAGCTTCACATAGAGAGAACAGTTATGAATCCTATGAACTGTGTGTCAATCAGACTAAATGGAAAAAAAGGTCCCACAAAATCCACTGTAGCCTTAATGCCAGCAGTGTGATCTTTGACCACACAGTAGGGGAAACCTGGAAACTCCCTGGAATTTGGCTCACGCTCCAACGAGTAGATTGTTGCCTTATACAACACTGGCATATTTTCAAGAGGTTGGCATTTATGTTTCATGTATTCACTGTTTATTTGGAGGCACAATGGTTTTTAAGGGTCCATTGGTTGATATATCAACTTGTTGAATAACCCTTAACACCTATTCCTCGAAATTCAGCTCGTTTTGTGAGAGATAATCGCAGGCATTTCTTTCTGTTATTTCAACCAAGAACCTGAATCTATAGTGGGGCCAGACTCACAACCTTGAGGTAGTTAACACACTGGCACACATGATCGCAAGGCCCATACATGCTCCAACTACAAAAAAAATGGCCAATTATCCACGATTAGAGATACTGAGGATTCATACCATCGGTATCGTCCAACCCGAAGGAGACCCTCTGGTCATTGATCCGCTTCCCTGGAACGCTCAGGGCGTCAAAGAAATCGTTCTGATCATCCTCGTCCAGTGGGGATTAGATTTAAGATAAGTTAGATTAGATTGAAGAAGAAAAGTGTCAATGATGAATTTCACTTTCCCTCGCCAGCAATCTCCATACCGTACAACTATTTCGACCTTTTTTTTATATTACTCCCAATTTTAGAGGACCCAATTTGTCTTACTAAATGTAACTAAGAACATTACAAGCACAGGCGAACGTCTTGGTAGCTGCGGGCAAATATGAGTAGGTGAGCAGGATCAGTTAACCGATAAGAAACCCAACATTCACATATGCCTCCACACTAAACATCCTCTCTTACTGCTAGCAAATATCAATTATGGTAAATCCTGACAATGACACCATTGGAACAAATCATTTGCCAGATTAAAACCCAACATGTGGAAACACACTCTCTCTCTGGGCCCCAGTCAACAGAAATAGAGAGTGGGTGTTGACAGACAAATCATCTTCCCCTGGGCAATAGGGCCTTGCTTCCTGGACCTGTGAATGACAGATAAGATAAACACTTGCTCTGCCGAGGAGGGCAGGAGTGTAAACAAACCTTATCTCACAGAGAGACTAGAGAGCTCAATGGGAATAGTGCGCAAAATTGGGGTAATTAATTGGATTTAATTGAACAAAAAATGTTAACTCATTATACTAAGTGGATGCCTGGGGGGGTCCATCCACCAAGAGTTTCAACCATGAAAGCAATGTGTACGGTTTAGAAGTATGAGTAATGTGACAAAAAAACAGACGGACAAACAAAGGACGGAAGAGACATGACGACTTCAAAGAGCTGCTACCCACACTTAAAAATAGTGCCAAAGATGAACCCAACCATTAAGAGAGGCATCAACAGTGGCAGCAGCAACTGGCGAAAGTATTCATCAATTGACCCCCAGTGCAATTTGTTACCGATGAGTAACGCAATCACAATGATCTGTCAATTTAAATTAGTTCCAAATATCTGCGGGATACATTTTTATTTCTGTTGTGACTCATGTAAACGCCAGTCTATTATTTCACTGGGTGTTGCCAGGATGATATTTCCTTTTGAAGCCTACAGAGCCTTTGCAATATTTAGAAAATAAGCATCCTGATGTCGAACCTGAAGCTATCGGTCGCTACCTCATCCGACAGAGACTTCAGGTCCAACTCAACAGCATGATCACTTCCTCTTCTATTTTGGAGAAATGGTGATCAGTTCACAATTTCAAAAAAGCAAGCCAGTCGTAACAAAATCTTTGTGTCCCACGGGACCTATTCACGAAATCACAAAGTTCAACCTAATTACTATTGGTTCATTACACAGATGTTATTTCTTTTAGTTTTTATATCAGTCAATACGATATAATCTCAGTATGGTACTTCGTGGCTGGAAAAGAGGACATGGAATGAAGGCTGAAATGGAACTCCTTATTCTGATTCGGTACCTTGGCTTACAAAGCCAGTCCCGGCTCAGCAGGACCCCCTCATTGATTAAACCCCACTGCCCACATAGGGAAGCCCCCCTCCCCTCCCCTGTCCGGCATAAAATATAAGATTTCTGGACTGACGTCGATGTCAACATTAGTTCATTAACTTGGCATAGCAGGTGAAGGGAGCGGCGGTATCAAGTTGATCGACCATCTGGCCTTCACCATAGCGTTGTCTTGTCTCATGGCGGCATAAAAGGATGATGAGAGCATGTACAGGATAGAGTTTCCTCATCCTTTTTTTAACTCTGATTGTCCTGTTTGTCAAGTTCAACTACTCACTTTTAAAGGACCACTGCAGTGAATTATAAAGAGGCTATAATATTAGCTGGAAAACATTGGATGCGTCATCCAAATTTGAAGTTCGTATGACTCTCCCTCATGGAGTTACAGTCCTTTGAAGTTTGTGCATGTGTATTGTGCAAGATCAAAAAGCATCGCATCATGCAATAATAAATGATTGTCATACTTGCACAACCATTACTCTGATTGTCTGTTTGTCAAGTTCACTACTCACTTTAAAGGGACAACTGCCAGGATGAATTATAAAGAGGCTACATATATTAGCTGGAGAAAAATTGGATGCGTCAGTCCAAATTTGAAGTTCGTATGACTCTCCCTCATGGAGTTACAGTCCTTTGAAGTTTGTGCATGTGTATTGTGCAAGATCAAAAAGCATCGCATCATGCAATAATAAATGATGTAAACGTGCAAACCATGTTTCTCTTTGAAATATTAAAACCATTATTTTCACCTCGAAAAGCATTTAGTCTTATTGGAAGGGATTGCTGTTGTGGGGGTTCGGTAGGGTTGATGGTTACTTTGGTGAGAGAAAGACAAAATCACTTTTGCTAAATGTTGACTTATTCAACAAAATGAAGCAATGAAATACATGACATAACTTCCTGGGTTGTCCAAGTGTGATGTAATGCATTATTGCACCAATTGGGATTTCCCATTACTCTGCAATAAGACCAAACTTTGAAGGCCAATAACTGCCTCCATGAGGAAAATCGTTTATTGAAATGGGGTTGGTACCTATAGATAGTTTTCTATTCTCCACGACGATATAAACCTCTATGTTATTCAAGCTGCTGTGTCTTCAAACCTAACTACATTTCATAACATGCTACAAGCACAGTGTTCCCCATAACTTTAACAGTGATAACATAGTAAAACATGGGATCAACTGGTTCAGTTTTTGTGACAATTTGAAAATAGGCTGTAATGATAGGGCTATGGGGGTGAATTTGTCTATATCTTTGAACTATTTACTCCGGCTGAGCACGTTGGAACTTATAACTGGCTATCGGGGGAGGCCCCTATTGTTGCAATAAGTAGAGGGTTTTTGCACAATGATTGCATGACGCCCGTTAACAACACAGAGTGTCAATTTGAAAGAAAAAATCTAATCTGATTGAGTTCACCCAACCCCGATGCTACCCTGAAAATTTTGTCGCAATTGCACTTACCGTTCGAAAGATATCCTGCTAACGAGAAAGTATGACACACACACACACATACCTGTGTAGGGCGCCAGACGGGGACGCACAAACGGGACATTGATCTTTCACCTATGGAAATGGGGACATCAGTGCAAAACCTACATGGGGGTACCCCTACCACACAAGGGGTATCATTTTAAGCAGTTTTAGGAAACACGGAACCGGGGATATACTCCATTACGTGTTTTCGTGGGGCGTTTTCCTATGGAAACGGGGACAACAAACAAACGGGGATATCCCCGGTCGCGGCGTTTTATCCCCAGTACGTGGAATGGATCCCGTGTGTGTCCCGTTTTACTGGATCACAAAACGCAAACACGCACGCACACACATTCACCACACATACACGACATAGTGACACTAAGTCTCTCCTGAATTGTCATTCAGGCGAGACAAAAAAAGACTATTTGCAGGGTTGTGCAAGCATGGCATCATTATTAGCGCAGGACGGATGGCTTTTTGGACCTTTGTGCAATATGATGCACAAATGTGAGACCTCGGTAAAAAACTCGGTAACAGAAGTCCAATGAATTGCAGTTAATAATGGCCACGTTCAGTTTTTCTCAGCTATTAGAGTAGCTTCTCCATAATCGATTCCTTGATCGTCCTCTAACCAGAAGACATCAGCGATAAACAGGGAAAAATATGCTAACCTGTGAACCATTGAGTTTGACCACGTTGGACTCGGCCTGTTGGAGCCAGCGCTGCCCCACTATCCGAAGGAGGTGTCAGACCACTTCCTGGAGAGCTCTCCTTAGAGGAGGTCTTTTTCTTGTTCTTGTTGATTGGACTGAGGGGCTTGGCAACAGGCTGGATGGCGGTGGCACCGTTCTGCTGGTAGGAGGGAGTTATGTACCATGTGTATGGTGGGATACCACGGAAAATCCTCACACCCAGGAAAACATTCATCACACCCAGGCACATTCTAACACCCAGGCAACAATCCCCACCACCCAGGCACATTACCCACACCCAGGCAATTCCCCCACCACCCAGGCAACATCCCCAACAACCCAGGCAACATTCCCCACCATCCAGGCCAACATACTCCCACCACCCAGGCAACAATTCCCTACCACCCAGGCAACATTCCTCACCACCCAGGCAACATTCCTCACCACCCAGGCAACATTCCTCACCACCCAGGCAACATTCCTTACCACCCAGGCAACATTCCTCACCACCCAGGCAACATTCCTCACCACCCAGCATAGAGGAATCCCACCGATAGTGAATGAGGAAGGAAACGGATTCACTGCAGGGAATTGTACCTCGGTGGACCGTGGCGGGTGGGACCACCCACTGTCAAACGGAAAATGCGCCCAGTACTCAAGCAGAGAAGCGAAGTGAAGCGTTGGCCCTTCCACCTGGAGACCGGGGTCCGCCATCCCGGTCGGGTCATACCAAAGACTCGCTGGGCGCTCAGCAAAGCGATAGGAGCGCACAAGCAAGGGGTAGGCAAGTTGAAGATTGCCGTCTGTGTGTGACAGTGTGGTGGCGCCAGGATTTCCCGCCGGGGGGTCCGAGTCCCCGACGGGTGGGGCCAAGTTCACCGACGAGCTCACCCTACCCCTAGTCAAAACATTGCATTTTGTATTGTCTTCATTTTTTGACATTTTCGTGAGCAAAAAAAAACGAAAAATGAAATACCACATGTGGAGAGAGCAATGTTTCTTTTCAATAGCTTCCCACTCAAAATCAGACGACCTTATTAGTTACAATGAGGGTTAGGTTTCCAAAATCAACTGCACCGGAGAACATGGGCACTGCGTCGAAAGCACACACCTCTACACAGAGGCAAAAACAGTGATAGACGGGCCCAGCAGAACGAGCATCCGCCCCCAAAACGAAATTGTACCTAATCTCTTGCAGGACATTTCAAAGATTCCTAAGGCTTGTGTATCCTATCTAAATATTCCAAGATTGTATATTGTAGGAAGATGATACGCTGATCTTAAACCGAGCGAGGAACTTGCATTACTATAGAAAGATTTGAGGCCGCGAAGCGCCGGCCGAAAATTTTCAGCTTCGATATAGGAATTTTCACTAAAAGAAGTTTGGAAAATTTTTGGAAAATATACTGTAGGGCAAAAAACCCTCGTCGGGGTGGGTACATTTTAGCGTACCCACTCGGGGCTCACCGAAGAGATGGGACAAATTCCCCGACGGGGGGGCCAGGCGTCCCGATGGGGGGGGCATGGGCACCCCCCCCTGCCTCCCCCGCTGGCGCCACCCCTGGTGTTGATACCCCCCCCCCACCACGCCCAGAGACGGTACGACTGCGAAAGAGGCATTGCGCTTGTTCCGTGTGCCTGGTGAGGGATTCGCAGCTGAAAATGAGGTGCAGATCCAGGTCTGTCTCTTTGCTGGGCCTTGATTAGGTCTGGGTGATCCTCTGATCAGCAAGAATACCATTAAAAAGAAGCAAATTGGAACGATGCCACCTGCCACTTGAATTCTTTTTGTGCTGGTTACTCTGGTTACATGTAGTAGTGCCCAAATCTAGTGGTTACAATGTGAAAAACCCATTATCATGTCACAAGAGGCCCCTCCGTTTGGGACCTGCGGCCACAGCCATATCGGCTGAGCATCCCAAACTGTAGTACCATAGTATCAACACTGATTTTTTCAAGAAATCAATGCAGAATGTGGGGGGGAGCAGCAGATTTCTCTAGCTACACCCCGATATAAACTGTACATGGCAGAATTGAGGCAATATCTGCAAAAGATAACTGAAGGAGGGAATTCAAACTTACCTTCTCAGGTGTAAGGGACATGACTCCAGGTTCTCCATGCTCTTCCTTCTGGAAGCGAGCATCTGTGATAAAATGAAGACAGGCATCATGAAGGAGTAGATGTCTAATTTCTTCAGTTTGATCTTTGTGTTCTTCCGAGGGGCGTAACTACCAGTTGGAAAGCTGGGAAGGTCTAGAGCAAATTGGAAAAGAGGGGGTGGTTTGGGGGGAGGGAAAGGAAGTGTTTGTGGAGGCTCGCTAAACGTTGAATAATGAAGAGTCTGAATCTTCATATTCTTCAGAAGGGGCACACCACATCTTGAGATGTGAGAGGGAGGGTAATTCATTGTATGGGAAAGTGTCGGATGTATGGAGGCCCCCATGAGAGTGAGGGTCGTGACACTCTCCCACACCCACCACTCTTCTATTTTTCCATTACCTAATACTTTAAATGCCATAGAACTTAAGACTACCCTATTAGTCATTTTTGATGACAGACAGGCGATGGATATGTCAGCACTTTTCTACATATCTCATACCTGGATGGGGGGGTGTGGCTCGGTGCAAAAGGGTTTTGCACCAGGTAATAGTATAACCCTCCTCGAACATCCTTCACTAACATAATCTCAAGTGACATAGTTCAAGAGAGCATTCCGCATGGGTTCAAATATTTGAATATATCTTCAGACGTTGCAATTATTGGCACAGAAAAATGTGAAAGTACATTGGAAAAAAATAAATTCAGGGCAAGTTACAGAAATGAGACATTACCTCTCATTGTTTTAGTACTCTGGTCTGTGGGGCAGAGAAGAAAAAAACCATGTTTCCATTTGCACTACAGTAAAGTGTCGGATTGTTTAGACAACATCCATTGGTGGAATTTAGACACTCAAGGTTAATAAGCGAAAAACACTCGGACACTGCATTGCTGTGTATGCCAATGTTCCCCAATTACCGAGGATCCAGCAAAAGGCTGGTAGCCATGAAGGACAAGAGTACTCTCTCTCAACACCCACTCCATGCCTCATTCAGTCTGGGAGCCCACAAGGTGTTGAACAACCACTCTGGAGTTTCGCTCATCAGTCTAGATAACACGAGCCACTCATAGTTGCCTTTGTCATGGCTAGCCGGGGGAGGGCCATGCTAACAGGACTCCAGTTCGCAGTTCCGACCTGGATCACCCTGTGAGCCGGCACTACACCCTTGACTACAGAGATGCCAGCCTTACTTGGGTCGTACACATTGCCAAGTAATACTGTGGAGTCTTACTACTCCAAACTTTTCTGCCCTTCCATCCAACTTATGCCAACTGCCAACATGCACATCTATTTAGCATTTCCACATTGGATATTTCGCCCAAGGCTGCCTCTTCTAATATTGTTCTTCTGGATTGTCCTTTTCACATTCCATTTTTTTTTAGTGTCGTACCTTCAGTCCGACCTGTTACTTGCTTTTTATTGGGACAAGAGGTCACTAAGTTGGCCAACGACGTAGGGGGTGGCTGAAGTGCACTTTTATTAGGACCAAGTTCGAATACAAATTAATACGGTATGAAAATTAATACGGTATAAAAAAGTATTACGGTATGAACATTTTATGTTATCAAAAGGAATACAGTATGAATATTAATACAGTATTAAAAATTAATACAGTATAAATAATACGGTATGAAAAATTGATCGCTTTCAAAAATTATACGGTATTTTAACCGGTAAAAATTACCAGGATGGTATAAAGTGGAATGCAGAGTGAAAACACAGAGTGCTCTGATTGTTTCAATAGAACTTTGAATATTTTAGTCAAGCACCCGGGCGATTAAGAAAGAATACGGTATAATACAAAAACTGACCATTTCCAGCTGAGACTAAGCAGTTCATCTTGCAAGCAGTTCACTGGCCTAATTAGCTCAGGGGAATCCCTCAGGCCTAAGCAACATTTGTTAGTCTGGTAAGACTCCGTGGACGGTGATAAAACATCAAAATACTGATAAAATATAACTCCCATTATGTTGGAATATTGAAGTAGTCCATGGTTAGCATCAAAATACAAATGGTGCACAAACTATAGTGCGAATTGTTCCAGGCTAAAGAAGGGACATATCCTGGGACGTATTCCCGAACGTCTAATAAGAAACCTCTGAAGTTACCTAACCTTTCAGACTAACGTTATATTATTGGTTCTCACTGCCAACACCCCTTTTTTATTGAGAGGGATATTTCAGAATGTTGTGAGCTACTTTGAGGAGGTCAAGACTGTGGTGCGAGGCGTGTGCTATAATTCCACACGTAGGATGTGAATGAGTGTCGGCATGATGCCACGCCTAGCCGGTTCACAGAAGCCCAAATACGCAGAGTGTCCAAAATCTGCATGTTTGCAGAGATGAACAATTTCATAGCAGCAAAAAGTACAACCACTAGAATAGAATGGAACGAAAAGCGTTGAGTAGGAGGGGAATTAACAATTGTACCAACACTGCAAATCATCCATCATCCTTATTCAAGAGATGCTGGATATTTATGGCCCTTTTCTACTATAACCATACAGCCACAAGCATCCTGAAAAATTTGTCCTCCCAATGGTCCTCACCCTCGCAAAACTGCGAATTTCACATTCATAACTGCCACCCGCAGGGCAGCTAAGGAGGCATCCCGCATGATCAAGCAGCCACTACGGCAAAAAAGGCCATCAAAAAGAGCACTCTGCATGACCTCACGATTAAGAAATCAACGAAGCGTATTCGATATCAATAATGGTACCCTCCCTCAAAATGAAAGGTCAACTTAAAATGAGTTCTAGAATATTGGGAGAGATTCGATTGTTTTGTAATACCAAACCAGCCCGCCATACACTTGGCAGGTGTAGCAGAACACTATACTTCTTAACACAATGCTTTAATAATTACTTTGGTACAAACACCAGACATACATTAGAGGAGATTAGTCACACCCATTTCAAAATCAAATAGCTTTGTTTCTCTTTTTGTTCTAGTTGCAGTTTGAGTTTGGGTTTATTCAAGGCATGGAACATTTTTCAAATGCAAACTCTGCAAGAGGCAGTAAAATCACACACCTGTCTAATAGATAAAAATATTTAGTATCGTCCTAACCTAAAATACACCCTTTCTTGCTGATATCCCTAGCAACCGTTTGTAGTCGACCAAGTTCAATCTGGGCGGTGACCTCACCCAGTTCGAAAATCGACCGACCTGAGGGATGAATGAAGAAAAGAGACCAGAAAGATAGCGACATGATTGACTCAAGGCGAAGGTCATGTAACAGATTTTCTTGAAACTAGCACAGGTGAAAAAAGGACATATCAAAACCCCACACCCCAAATTTGGAGGTTCAATCATGTTGCCAATTGTTAAGAAGACTTATCATTTACTTTTCAGATTCATGAATCGATGACATCATGGGGGGCAAACGCTGCAAAGGCCTCCCATAGAACCCTACACGAATGAATAGCTGCATTTTTTTTCGGCCAATGATAACAACAAAGCCCAAAGAGGTTTCACTTGGACATTGAGGGTATTCTTTTAATGTGAACGATATTTTGAGGGTTTCATTGAGATCCCCCAAATCTAAATAGTTTGCCTTGTACAAAGATTTTCCAAGGTAACTGTTTTAAAATTTGCTTTGTATATAGGGGGATACTTTCAGTTCCCCCCATGATTCCAACAAGGCAATTTTGCAAATGCTGATTGTGGTCCTCATCGGTACACTCAATCGACTCAACTTTTGGTGTGGAGTTTTGCTGTCATTATATGAATGAATAGAATTACCAAAAAAGTCTAGTCATATTTATCATGACCATTGGTTGTTTAACGCATACTCTCGCATTCAGTATTTGTTATATTCCTGTGAAACCAAATCAGTACTGTAAATTCAATAATGCTAACTAACTTTGAACAAATAGCACTGAGCTGGTAGTGCCTTTACCACATACCACTGCTAACATCTGAAGGAACATAAAATTACTCAAAGTATTGCTTTTCCCCGTACAGAAATAAGCTATGTTACCACTGCCCCAATTCCTTTGAAGTACAGAAAACGAGGAAGAGTGATGCAGTGACAACT
The DNA here is from genome assembly GCA_026419785.1 of Sclerodactyla briareus. Classification (NCBI taxonomy): domain Eukaryota; kingdom Metazoa; phylum Echinodermata; class Holothuroidea; order Dendrochirotida; family Sclerodactylidae; genus Sclerodactyla; species Sclerodactyla briareus. The sequence continues at coordinate 126,107 of JAODTK010003488.1, read as the reverse complement.
TACCATCTCTGGAAATTCTGAGAATGTAACGGTGCATATGTAAAGCCTTACTCAAAATGTGAGACAATGCAGCTGGCATTACACCATAGACATCCAGCATGCTCACAAAATAAACAAACTATACTAACCTCGCCACACCGAAAGGTAGAGTGAGACCAAAAAAAAGTGACTGACCATAAACAGTTCAAATATAGAACTTACAATCCTAAGGTGAGCCATCACAAGGTTTGTGTGCCTTTGAGTCCATGCACACGCTGTCGCTTATCTCGTCCTGAAAGGTAGAGTAAGATTGGGACCAGTGGTTGACCATAAACGGCTCAGAATATAAATCGCGCCTTGCAATGATCCCCACAAATTTTGTGCAAACACACGTAGCTCTAGCAGCTGTCTGTTAGCTTATCTCACCCTACACCAAGGTGTGGCACCATACTAAAGGCTTGCCCAAGTTAGACCTACGTTTACATTGTTTGCTGTAATAAATGCTAACATGTGCATTGCAACGACAAAGGTGAATAAAGGAATATAGTGAATATACATGTCTAACTAGAGCACCACTGGTGGCTGTAGCGCAAACCGCATGAATGTATCAACGAATGTGTTAAATGTTCAAGATCATGAACCAAGAGTGCAGTTTACAAACAAATGGCCTAGTGTGCCCCTGGTAATACTTTTGATGGACATTGATCTTCACACCCCATGGATTGTCATAGCAGTCAATAAACTTTTACTCGTTTGTCAACGTCCATCAAAGAATGACTAATTGAAAGATAAAAAGCATTCCCCACAGTGGCCAGAAAAATTGTGTCCCTTTAGTGACCCATGACCTTGACCTTCACATGTCAAACATGTCCCAAAGGTCCCATGAACCGTGGGTCCAACCGTCCCAGTTTTTGAATCACTCCATCAAAGAATGCTGTTTTTTGGCTGCTTTACAATTAATGTGATTGTTTAAAATTCTAATGACACTACTACATGTATTTGGCAGCATCCACAATCTGCGAACAGCTGAAAAGAGAACATTAGACAGCACATTTCAAGAAATCTAATGTACTTGTAGGATATAATTCGGGAATTTAATACACATAGACCTATATTCCCCTTTATTACACGACCTTTGTGACCCTGACCTTCACAAAGTCAAACATTGTGTTCGATTTTGGTCAACATCCATCACCGAATGACTGTTTAGGGGCCAAAAAGGACAACTGTTGTACACACTGGATAGTTGGATCCTCGGACCCCAAAAATTCTTGAAGTCCGTAGGTATGGCTCCTTCCATCCATTATGATTGACTATCAGCACTAGTGCCCTGCAAGAAACCGAAAGTATGTAGGAGGCGAAGATTTTCATGTGATTGCACAGGATGGGCCCCATCGATCCCACAACTGGGATCTCAATCAGTCCAAGATTCTTGAGAACACTAAAGATACGGCTATTAGACGGTCCTTATGACCTTATTAATGTTATTATGAAGCAATCCACGCTGACTTGTGCATCAAAACTTTGTCGAAGCATTTGGCTTGAATTTACATGATGGTGCCCGAGAGGCCCTTAGTGGGAGCTTGAAATCCAGAGGTGCGCCAAAACCACCCCGATGGACACTAACTAAGGAGTATTCACATCAACTTTACGAAAATTGATTGGGATCTTGTGGAGAGATTGCATTCACGTACCAATGTTGTGGAATTCCATGGGTATTTCAAGAAGATGGACCGTTAGGTCCAAGTGGGACCAATTGGATCCCGAGTGGGCCCTTGGATCAAAAAATCCTGACCCACACACAAAAGACGCAACACCAGAAGGATGACTGTTAGAACATCATTATGAGCCGAAGGGTCATCACATGTGCTCAAACTGTGTAAGAGGAGCATTTTGTATGATTCCACAATATGGGCTCAGGAATTTCGGAACCCAAGGCCCAGTGTGGGCCTTGTGTCCAATTCTTGATCACCCTGAAGGTAAAGCTATTAGACCGTCATTATGACGAACATCACATGGTGCAACTAAAAATTTGTATAGATACAAGATTTGGTCGGTATTTCACCTAATGGGCCCTATGGCCCAACTGGGGGCCCTGGGCCCAAAATTCCTGACAACCCCAATGGCACTACCCAAGAGCATTACATGTAGCTTATGAAGAAAATTGAATTGACGCTTGTAGGGAAGGATGCATTTCAAGTACCATGTGTGAAATTTCATAAAATGGGCCCTCAGCCCAATTGGGGACCATTGACCCGAATTCCTGAACACCCCTAAGGTACGGCTGATAGACCATCATTATCACCGAACAATCAGCACGGGCACCACAATTTGGATAAGATACAGTTCGAATTTTAACACAATATGGCCATATGGTGCCCTAATAATGACCTTGACTTGACCTTCAAAGGTCAGACACTTCCTCCCGATGACTGTTTGGGGATCCAAAAAGGCAAGTGTTACACACTGGATGGATGATGGATGATGGTGGATGATGGATGGATGACATATAAATAATTAGATAGATAGATAGATCGATAGATAGATGATAGATGATAGATAGAATGATAGATAGATCGATAGATAGCCTGACAAGAATTCCAAGAGCTCAACCAGCAATAGGCTGGTTTGAGCTAAAAATTATAAAAACACTATATACAAGAATAATGTCTCAACTGTGTAAAACAGATGATTCTAAGAGCAATCTTCTGAGAAGGAGACAAAAATTGCTCCAATTGTGGTGCACTGTACAGGGACGTTATCTAAATTCTTATTTAGCGTCTCGCCGCCGGCCCATCGCCTACTCACACACATGGACCGGTCCGTCCATCATATCGGCGCCCGCAGAGCAGGCTGCCTGCCTCGCACACCCTCGCATATTGTTCGTCACCGAGCATGGCTATAATGCTCCTCCGTGCCCTGCAGTGATCATTACTTATTGTTGCGAGAAGATTATATACTCGCGGTTATCCACATCCTCCCGTGCGACGAGAAACAAGCCACACCAACAATGGCCTATACATGGTTACTCATCAACGTGAAAGATCCAGAATAAATACTAGTGTCGTGAATGTGCGCAGGCAACAAGTGATCAGAAGGACATCTCCTTTGGATTCACAGAGCTGCAGAAAATAAGTGGTGTGTATTGTTTTTCTTCTTTTAATCATACTTGTACAAGTTAAAAATTGAGTATCATTCTTTCCTCTCACGCAGTAGTTTCATGTGGATATTTGCGCCATTAATTTGTCAACTGTGTTTTGTTGTTCGATAAAATCACCTTGTACTATATGAAAAAAAAAAAAAAAAAAAAAAACGTCGTCTCATCTCGCCAATCTCCACCCTCTCCCTCTCCATCCCCCTCTCAGCGACCAACATCCCATCTCCATCTCCCCACCCTCACCCCCAGCCCCCTCCCCGCCCTCAATACCCCATCCAACCCACCCATCCCCCCCCGCAACCCCCCGCCCCTTAGGCAACATCCCACCTATCACTGTGGGCTTCAGATTGAAAATATAATGAGCTGAGTAAGAGCCCCAGAAGTAAAAAGCCGTCAGTCTCGCAGCGTACATTTCCATTATTTTATTCCGTATTATCCCATTTCCCCCCCCCACCCATTTTTTTCCCTTATTCCCATTCCCCCCCCCCCGACTCAGTATTCCCCTATTTCCCCCCCCCACCATTATTCCCTCCCCATCCATTATTCCCGTCCTCCCCCTGCCTTTATTCCAAACAATAAATTTCCCCCCCCCTCTAGCCAACGAGCTTATCACGGATAACCCCTCAAATGTTCAATTGAGAGACACAGAAATTTTTGATGGAGAAATAGCGTTGTGATGAAAGTTGGGGCAATCCTAGCGGCTGAACCCTGTGCAAAGTGTCGACACTGTTGATTGGTTTGGACTCTTGGTGTCATGTGTTCACATTCATAAGTCCAACTTTCAATCTTAGTGTTGGTATTTCGAACTCTTGCGTCAATGACCTACAAAGGGTCTGTACTGCAAAGTATTCCGTTAGCAACAAGGCCGAATGCTAAACTCGCATGATTTCGTTAGTTGTAACGGTGGGAGGGGGGGGGGGCGGGGCGGGAGAAAGGTGAAACATGGCTTGAAATGGGAGAACATTCGTCGAAAAAAACAAAAGACGCGGCCATAAAAGGGTGGGTGACCGGCCGGGAAAAGAAAAACAAAAAAAAGTGTCGGTGTGGGTGTGGCATTTCTCGACTGTGTATCTCAAGAAGATGGTAATAGAGCACGTATGTTGTTCTGGTCCTTGGACATCATTTTGGCTTCACCACTCGTGGAGTGTCTCCGCCATATTTTCCCAGACTTTTGGCCTGCCCCCGTGTATTCTTCACACACATCGGTGCATAGGTCCGAAGGGGTTAGCGCCCAACTCTAACTGAAGGGTGCCACGATGTTGCTAAATTTGGTTCCTGTGGATTGTTCCAAAGTGCATTTGTTATCAATAATGTAAATATGTTCCATACTTCCCATAGTTTCACATTTTTTTTTATATATTTAGAGTAACTATACCCTAACCTACTCCACTGTGGCGGCGTCAAACCATTAGCGGTGCTGTTCAGAGCCGGGGGCGATATAGGCTTTTGCCCCATATCATTCCGAACTATGAATCAGACACGGCTTTGGGCGCGTGTCTATCGACGTAGATACTTGCAATATAAATTCTCTTTCACCAATCCTTCTCTAAGCAGCAGAAACGTTGTGATTTTTTTTTCTTTTTAATCCTACCCCTACAAAGGAATTGAAGTATCATTCTTTTCTGTAATTGACTTTCTCGTGTATTGCTTCATTGTCCCTATTTTTTTTTTTACTATCTGAGGAAATAAAAAAGAACACTGTTCGTCAGTTGTCCACCCCATAGCTAGGCAGACGATATACACAACACCCACCTTGACTACTGAGAACTTCCGACTGAAGTGAAATATAGTGAGACATGAGGGAAGCCTCAGTCCACCGCTTATATTTCATTCCCCCCCCCCGACCCCCGCCCCCCGCCCTGGAAATGCAAGAATGAAGAATACTGTTACAGATTATTCACCTCGCACACCAACGCCCACCCTCCCGGACTTGCTTCGTAACAACGTCTAACACGAAGTTTATTATTCCGCTGCGAGAAATGTATTATGTGGCGGTTTTATAACTGCCCTACTAACTACGAATTTCTTCGCAACATGTTTTTCAAACTGGAAAAGTATTCACTGTAAAAAAAACCCTAGTGCCACAAATGAAATACTTTTCACGAGGAAACAAGTGCAGCTTCCTAACCATATCACTCACCCTCGTGTATCATGTTCGCCAATTGAAACAATGTCGTTTGATAAAACTTTATTCCGAACTCTTTCTGCTCACGAAGAATAAATATACTGCACTCGCACTAGAATGCTCATTGTGTATTCCGTTTCTCCGGCTCGCGCACTTGGCCTGAGCTCGGTCGTGTCCGGCCGCGCAGGGCCAGCCAGATGCCTGGTCAAACAAACTACGTGACTAGGAAAATCCCAGGCACTGTTCCTTCACTGGCCGGTACTACACTTTGGCCCAGTTTCCACGAGGCTCAGTTTATGGAATTCACTCGTTCTGCTACGTGAATCTTAACGCAATAACGAACGACCTAGAAGTCATACCCCCCTAATGAGAAATTGCTCGTTTTATCACCAATAAATTTGGTTGACGAAAAATGATCGCCAATTGCGCTGCAAAATTCAGCAAGTCATGGTGTTACCCATTCAGTTATCAGTTCTGTATAATGAGTTCTTAGTCATTATTGGCACCGTTCATGCTGTAATAACTTTTTTCTTCTCATTACTTCGCTATTCGGAGAGCAAATAATGACTTGGGTTGCTCGTTATCCCGCTTATCCCCGTTCATCATAACGACTCGTTTCTCGTTATTCTGCCAATTCCGATTCCCGATCCATAAAAATGACTTTACTCATTATTCCGCCTTCGAGCTGCAACATTTGAGTTTGAAAGGCCTTGATTTAAAACTGTTAACCCTATTGCTTCATATTGTTATTATAACGGTATTGTTCTTCATATCATATGCTTATAGTAAATGTAGGTCTCTACATCTGACACCCCGCATGCAATTACATGTTGATTTGGGCGGCGAAGGGGGGGGGGCGGATGCACGTCTATAGTAATTTCAGTGTCCCCAAGGCCGTTACAGACTTGTGCGTGTGAAAATATGTTTTTTCATGGATACTCCTATAAAAGTAGGGGTAAAGACTCCACGGTGCAGTGCGTGTGCCCTTGGTAACGTATTTCACAACTGAAATAAACAAATACACATTGATCTGTACGCGGGGGTATAGAAATTAAACCATCGGGCTCGGCTTTTGAGTAGCGAATAGAACAGGTTTGGGGGAATAAATATAAAGAAAATGCTTCAAATCAAACGCAATTTACAACTGTTAAGCAGTTTTACAATTTGGCTCCATGCTATTAACAAAAGGTTAGTATTTTTTTCCAATTCCACCTGCACACAGCATTGAAAGCTGCAATGGAAGTCCACACCTGCACACAGTGCGTTACCGAGTCCCTGGAAATCCAGGGCCCATGTCAGTTCTCTCCCGGCCACGTGCAACTTGTGAGCAGGCGGGCATAGTTGATGTTTCCATATCTTGATATTAGTGCGCCCATACGTTGGCAGCAACGTCTTTACACTCGCGGGATGGACTCGTTCGACTTCAGCTTATTCGGGTGCCCTTTTTTTCAATCATTGGGTTTGATGGTATTGGAATAGTCAATGACGCGGCTGGCTGGTGGATAGCAAAATCATGTTTTTGACGTAGTGTAGGAGAGAGATTCAGGGAAGGAGTAGATCTAGGAGACATCGAGAGACCATCAACTGGGAAGAAGTGGAAATTATTACTCCTTTCGGCGACCATTCTAGTGGTTGGGGTTTCAAAAGGGTTCGAACGTGTAGTTTGGTATGATACTTCTGTGTGATAATCAATGTCATATGACCATATTTTTGTAAACCGTATGGTGGACATGACGATCTAAATTTCAAAAGCACATGGCTTGAAAATCATATCCTAACAACACCATATGTATATCTTATTGTATTACCAGATTAATGTTAACTTTAGGCTACGAAAGTATACACGTTGTGGGGGGGCCGATCTTCCGCAATTGAATCAGAAATTAATTTATTTAGGGTGCTATCCGGCTAGATTATGCAAATTACCCCAAGAATTATATATGCTTATGAATTTCGCTGGATGAGTATATTAATTTGGATATTTTACCGGAAGTTTCACAATTCATTCATGTGGAAATTTGAAAACAAATCTGAAAATTGAACGTCCTGCAAAATTGCAGATCTAACTCAATTGTCCCCGCCGCGCGCTAGTGTAACAAGTCAATTATTATACGTATGCAACACCTCCATGATGAAGGGTGACAGCTGAGTGCAGATTGAATGACGACGTGAGATGGAAATAACTATAGAATAGATCAAAGCTCTCCATTACATGCGGGCGGGTGACTAACTACGTACAAGAAATTGCGTACCACCCTTTGCATCTGCGCTTACATACGCCCATGGCGAGGGAATTATCGAGGGATTTCGATTCATGTGGCTTGCATTTTCTTGCGATAATAAGTAAAATAGACAGAATTAGCGTAGGTCGATCAGAATTTATTAATAGAGCGTTGCTAAAACCAAAAAGGGGTTGTATGTATGTCTTTCATTCACTCGCCAAGTGGAGTTGACCTTCTCCACTCCCACAAATTGATATGACAATCAGGTCGTCGATACTATCATCCCCCCCCCCCTCCAATCACCCCTCCCTGTTTGCATCGCGTGTCCGATCTCTCCGAACAAAGGCTCTCGAGGCATCCAAATTAACGCGCGGCGGGCTGCACAATAATTGTTATACAGTGCTGGCCGAGAATACATTGTGTTTCCCCGTATAACCGATTGCCATCTTGCCCGCGCAACCGTGCTGACAACATTTAAAATCTGCACTACTTATACGCCAGCATATCTGTTAGTATTTAGGAGTTTTCCTATCACGTTGATGGGTGGAGCCATGCAACTTACTCCGCTGTCTGCACCTAGAGGGATCCTGTCAATACATGATTGGTACAGTCTAAACAAAAAAAAAAAACTGCAGAAAGACGGGGTACCCAGGGAGGCTGGCGGTAGGGCGCTGAGGGAAATGACAAATAGAAACATCTTGGGAGGATGAAATATTTAATGGCCTGTGCGTAGGGATTACTTTGGGGGGGGGGGAGTTCTCACTCTCTCCTAACCTAAAATTATATTGAAATTTGTGGAAGACGGAGGGGGGGGGGTCGGAATTCCGAGAGCGACTAATTTTTCAGGCCTGAAGTTCGCGTATCTTAAACCTAGCTAAACCTTTTCCCAATGATAAATGCGGTTAACTGAACACAAATGATTTTTATATTGTTTTCATATTTTCGAGAGTGTACATGGAGTGGGTTCCTGTATTTTTCTCAACACGAAAACAACCCCACTTTCTATTTTCCCTCAAACCACGACCAACCCAAACCCACCAACCTCCCTCCCAAACCCCGCACCTTTTTCCCATTTTCTCAACAACCATTTCTCAAACCCCAACCCCCCAACCCATCTCAAAAACCCCCCCCCAACCCAACCCACCCCCCTTTCTCAACCCGAAAAAACCCAAAACCCCCCCCCCCCCTTTCTCAACCACAAAAACCTTTTTTCTCAATTTCTCTGTATTTTCTCAACTCATTGCCAAAAAAATTTTCTCAACCTCTCCTTTTCCTCAACTTTTTTTCTTTCCCTCACCCTTTTTACCTCACTTTTCTTTTCTTTCTATTTTGCTTCAAAACAAAAAAACAACAAAATCAAACTCAAAACAATCTCCTTTCTTTCTTTCTCAATCTCAAATCTCATCTTTTCCCTCTATCTCTCATCTCTCAACAACTCTTTCTCATTCTCAGTTCTTTCTCAAAAAACAACAAAAAGCAAACAATTCTCAAGCAACAATCTCTCTCAAAAAAAATATCAAAATAATCTCAATTTCTTCTCAAACCAAACAAAAAACAACAAAAACTCAACACAACCAATCTTTTTCCCCTTTCCAACCATTCTCTCTTTTCTCATTCTATTTTCTACTCAAAAATTCTATTCTCTCAACAAAAAAACAATTTCTTCCAAAATCTCAAAAGAAATTCTTCTCACATTTCTGTGTCTTTCTCTCAACAATCTCAAATCAAAAAAAAACAATTTTTCCTCAAAATTTCTTTTCTATTTCTCACAACAATTTTCTTTTCTGCAAACTTCAAATGTCTTTCTCAACACAACTCAATTGCTCAAACAAACAAACAAAACAAAAACACAAAATCTCAATTTTCCACAAATTCACAATTTCTAAACAACATTTTCTTCTCACAACTTCACTCAACTTCTCAAAAAAAAAAGAAATCAAAACAACCCCCTCCCCACATGCGTATTCAATTTAAAGGGACGGGTAGTTGTTGGGGCCCAATCCTTTCGTTGGGAATAGTCGTATGTCGACTAACAGTGAAAACACACAGGGTGCTATGACTAACTGAGTGAAGTTACAGTAGGCCTTCTTTTCCCCGCTCTCCCCCACATTTCTACAAACATCTACCGTGACGGACTGAAAAGTAGCCCACGTCGGGGCCACTTTGTATGGCCCCCCCCCCTCCCCAACCCTTCTGCAAGCAGAGGAACCAAGCCTACTTGCAACTTTTCAGGCTAGCGCTGGAGCACTGCAAAGGCTGAAGTGCATTTAGCCGTGGATGTCAATCATTAGGCCCATCCAGCCCTTGCGATGCAAGTTCCGCGAGATACTGTACACGTACAACGCTTATTCCAGTTTGCAAAACATTTTAATCACTGTGAATGGCGTAATAGGCGGAGTAAAAACATGCTGAGAGCGAAGTGATTGTGAATAGAGCCTACTTACCCTCTGTCGATCGTTTCTTTCTTGATTATTGTAATAGCAACAATTATAGCGAACCTTTGGTTAATGTTAGTACAAAAAGTTCACAGTAGTGGTGTTGACCGTGTCGGTGCTTTCGGAAAGAATTTTATAATTTTTTAGTGGTCATCAGGCTATTCAAGCAACAAATTTCTCAGCTTCAATTGCCTTCCGTGCATTCTTGCATCTGCGCTCCTTAGTCCGTTCTTACAGCCTTGATTCCGTCAATCAATATTAAAACTTTTTTCTTCTTTTTTACAATGTCACTTCTTTCCATGATGCGTGAATTAAAATAATGGTATGCTGTGTTTTACCTTTGAAAAGTATTTTGCACCTGTTTACGAGCTCGCTGCCAGTGAGCTCCTTTCGTCCATTCTACTATTCCTACTTTTCAAAACTGGCTATCAATTAAATAGCGTTTTGCCAAATTCTTGTGATTCACCTATGTTGGCTATTGCTTGATTTTATAAAATAGAATGGAATTCAGGGTTCGTACGGGTCAGGGAAACTGAAAGTTATGGAATTTTGCTTTTTCATTTTCCGACCTGAGTCATGGAAAAAGGCACATCGCTCCTAAAAGTCCTTGAAAGTCATGGAATTCCAATGAATGAGTGGAAAACTGTCAAATGCACTTCTTGCCAATCGTGAATAAAAAAGATGTTTCTCCGATGTTTTGGGGGTTCTACTTTCCTTTTAATCTCGTTCCAATATCGCGGACACCCGTCGTCACGTGCTCAATAAATCTACGCACGTGGTGTCTAATGGATCGGCGATCGTACACAGTATGCAGAACATTGTACTTATGAATGGTTTGGTTCCTCAAAAACGCACCCAGCTTTCGTACATTTATGCAACATTACAAACCTACGGCCCGAGGGACGGCTGCCCGGCCCGAAAAACCTCTAAAACTTTAAATAAATAATATTGGCACAGAAATGGGTGTATAAAAAAACCCCGCACGAAAATCGCTCATAACTCGAAAACACCGGAAGGATTTGTCCGACTTTTCGGCGGTTTCTAAAACTAACTTGAGAGGATGGCTCTTATGCTCTTTTTCCAGGCTCTCTTTCCAATCGGCCCTCTTGTCGAGAAAATCGGTCGTATCCCGTCTAATATAAAAAGACTAACTTTTTTTTTCCGGCAGGAACTGGTACCCATGGGTCCGTGGCTCACGCTAACGACCGATTTTTTCCTCAAAGTAAGTACCGATGGAAAGAAGCATCCTTCAATTAGGTTTAAGAATCCTCTCTATCACGCGAACAAAAGTCGACAACATCCTTCCGTTTTTCGAGTTATGGGCGATTTTCTGTAGCGGTACACGATTTCTTGTAGTGTAACTGGGTAAAAAGTCATGGAATTATGTCAAGGAAAAAGTTACGCACCCTGAATAGGAAGGTCGCGTAGCCTCAGATACAGCGATCATACTACATAGACGCAAATGTTGCTAAATCGGCGGTCTCGTACTAAACATATGGGGATGATAATATGGGTAGAAATAAGGACACAACACAACCATTGTTGATTATATTAATTTCCACATAACGGACAGCGAAAAGTTATCAAAACGAAATGTAATACACTTGCTAGAGAATCAAACATTCAAATTCAAATGTCTTCTATCAATTGTTTCACTTGTTTATAGTGGTAAAATATGTACGCACAGTATAATCACGTACAGTGTCCTCAGATGCTAACGAAACCAGGGACTTTCATTTCAGTTGTTGCTACGTGTATCTAAGGGCTGTTCGCGTCGCTGAATATAACCCTAACATAGGTTTGATATCGCTCTAATACCAGCGGGCTGGAGCCGGGCTCCCCCCCCCCCCCCCCACCCCCCCCACGGGGCAGATTAATTATGACCTAGTATAGTACAACAATACTGGCCGCTGAGGTGTGCGGAGGCGTCCGCCTGGAGCTTCCTTGCCAGACTCTGCTTAACAATTGGCCATTCATAGCAGCCCACGCTTCCCGTCCGACCGCACCTGCGGTAGATAAAACGCATAAAATAATTAGATAACCTCCCTAACAGAATCAAATTTTGCATATTGCATTCAATTGGGAATAGGTCAATTTTTCTGCATCCCCCCAACCCCTGCAGTCCATTTGCTTACTCCTGTCGTCCTTTATATTCTCCGTCTCGCTCTCCCTCATCTCATATTCTCCCCTCCATCGTATTGGGGGTTTTATATTACCAAATTTGCAACAAATTAGGTGAGGAATGGGAAGTTACAATCAAACAATTACCTTTACTGCACACAACATCTAATGAAGGGTTGATGAAAACTCGGGTCTTAGACTACTACATTTGGTCCTGACAAAGTTCATTTAACGGTCACCTGGGTCCTCCTGAGTGTTCGAGATAACATGGGTGTGCGCTCATAGCAAATGTAATTACTAATTGAATTTTTGAGAATCACTCTTGAACCCATACATACTGAACATGTTAACAACCTTAATTAAAAAAAATGATAGCAATATCAATTATTACCCATTAAATGTCCGCTGGCATCAGTTGTTTAATATATCCCTGTGCAAATGTAATGTCTTGGTCTACGCATAGCCCACCAACATAATTCCTGGGAATGGGGGATTGATTTCATAAGAGTACCAGCATCTTCCCACTCATAAGGAATGACTGCTTGTGTTTAGGATGGAAATACTAATCCAATGCAAGAGCAATCACTAAGGAACAGCGTAACCCACTTGAATTCACCAATCACTATGCGACTTCTCTCAGCAGAGCGTATTGACCAGTCCCACGGTCACACTTGCAGTGTTAGGGGGGGCGGGGGGAAGTACAGGGTGGCAATGCACTTTGTCACACTTGAACTCAATCTCACGCATCTCATTTGCAGCCAGGAATAATTTTAGAAATGTAGCCTGTTTCTATACACAGCAGGTACGGATGAAAACACTTAATATAATAAACCGTTATGCACATCCTGATGGTATAATCAGAGTAACCCATACCTGTCCTGTAACTGCTGTGCTATCTTCAGGTGTTTTCACATGGTATCTAATCGCAGCCTCGTACTCCCTCATCAGTGTGTAGGTGTTCCCCAGGCTGTAGCACGCCTGCGCCTCCATGGCAACATCCCTCAGTTGCCTAGCGACGTCGAGGGTCTTCCTGAATGTTTTAAAGTAAGGGTTTGAGAGATGGACTTACCATGTTAGTAGGCAACTGGGTTAATAGGTTTCCTTTTTTCCATTGACAGATTAGTGCCTGTGAGACAATCGCCACGGGCTCCACACTTTCAAATAGGAAGAATTCCAGGTAGAGGAATACTATTGGCTCCCATTAATATTATATGCTTTCAATTATGTTTAAGGAGTCGGCATATAGGCACAGTATATATACTGACGAGAACGTAGACCAGCCCACAGCTGGTACTCTCCATGATTAATCTATAGCATTCATTTTACAGTCAACCATGATGGAAATTACTTTCCTATTGATGCATTGATTCGAGTTGTTTTAGTCTATACGAAATAATATTTACGGTATTCCTTCTAAATTCCCCCTGGGGAAGCTGTCAAGGGGGCGCTATTTAAAGTAACACAAATAAAATTAGCGATTATCTATCACATTTAACACTGTCGTCTCGCTTCGGGTTTCATGGAAAATTGAGGCATTTTTTTTTTTTTTGGGGGGTGGGAGGGGGAGTAATACAGCAGGCAGTTAATAGTTCACTGCTATAAAATCGTCGACCAAAAAGCTGAAGCACACTTGCATAGCATGATAAAGAACCTGCAATCCGACGGCATCTACTGGTTTTGAAACACTGCCAATCAGAAGATCATTTGGAGATTTAGTCACAATCCCTTTGCACCAATGTCCACATCATCATTCAAGGTCCACTTCCCATACAGTGTCCTCTCACAGATTGTTCAACTCTGTATCGCACTGAATCAATATGCTTGTTTATATTAGGCCCAGGTATAAGGACTCAAAACGGATCTTGGGAACAACACTGGTGACGTGAAGTGGCTAATGCCCCTTTAATGACAACTTGCTGCACCCTATGAAGAGAAGCCTCTCTTGATCTACTTCAGGACATCGCATGTAACTTGAGCTGGAGCACCTTGTTAAGAGCTTCCTGAATGTCCAGGAAAATAATGTCACAATTGTCTGTCATATTCAACAGAGTTTGAAGTCCGATAAGTCAGTTCGCGATTGTGAGTGCGCATTGCTCACCCCACTGCCACCCCCCCCCCCCCCATAGCATTCCCTACAGCTTATTTTTTAAACTGTCACCACTATTTGAAATGCAACCAATTCCATCCCCGTGTTTTCGGATATTATATGTTGATGATGCTGAGTATGGGGAACTTTAAGTCCATGTGTTTGGCAGAATTTTGTAGATTTTTGGCAGGAGTTCGAAAGATTGCCAACTGCCATTGTACGTTCAACGTAAACTACTATAGTTCCCTCATGACCTTTGACTCAATATCATTACCATCTCACTAAACTATAACTCTGAACTGGGCTTTATATATTGTTCCATCATATCCCACAGAGCTTTAGATGCTACAATTTCGGCTTCCTATTATTGCCAGAAAAAAATTCTGTCATAAAAAAAAGCTTTTTGTCTCTTACACAAGTCTTTTTTCAGGCGTGTACACTCTCAATATCTAATAAACTTGACCTGTGTTTTAACAAAAAAAACCAAATTACAATCCTGCAACCTGACATTACTTCATGAAACCATACATTCCTTTTCCAAATCTGCCTAAACCGTCCTAAACGCCGGTGTAATATTAACAAAGCAATTTTCACATACAAGATTGGATCACTTGAAACAGCTTATCCGATACTTTTCACAGGATCTGATCACTACTCAATTCTGAAATGTCAAGAACTTAGATTTTTCCCTTGTCGGGAAATTTACTAGCTGAGAGAGGAAACAGTCTGGGTAGTAATGTGAAGAAAGCAAGACTGCCACTACTCACCTTACACCAGAATACCCGTGTATTAAATTGAGATCACCCATGATGGCCTGTATTCTTGCCAGACAACTTACTGAGTAAAGGTAACCTGACCGCCAAAGGCTTGTGATTCCTTGACTCGTTCTGACATCTATAGCCGACACAGGACAATGGAGATTATACCAGCTATTAATGGGCAGACAGAACGCCTGACAAAGTTCCCATTTTCCCCAACCAGCCAATAGGGTTCCTTACTCTGATAAGAAAAGCTACACACTAAAAATTTCAAGGTTTTCAGACTTGACCTCTGATGACCTCGACCTGAATCCACAAACAATAAGGTTCAGTACTCATCATGGGGAACACAACATACGAGTATGAGCTTCATCTATCAAGGTGGGGCCGGTTGAGTTATCGTGTTTACAAAAGGGTAATTACACACACACACACACTGTCATGACGCATAGATTCTCTGAATTGTCAGGAATCGAAAAGAAGTGCGTTGTTGCTTCTGAGCGAGGGCACCACTACTGGCTGAAAGTTCGGCAAAGCACTTCCATGAAACTTATGTATGGAGGATTTCTACCGAAGTTGGGGGTCATAACCTAACTTTGCCTCTAACCTATACAACATAGTACAATTTCTTACACACAATAAACCAATCCACATACTTTAGCCTCTACAAATTATCTTAGAAATCATCCCCAATTTGCGATGATCCACGCTGTGGTGCGTGGTGACCCACATTCAATCCCCTGATGGGCAAACTAACGTGCCCTCCAATCCCTATCGGCCCAAGACTACTTGGAATTAATGAACCACCAAGACAGCAGGACGTGGGGTGTTGATGCAAGGTTCATATGCAATTAGAACATTGAATGACCGCCATTGACCTGTCTTCGTTTTAAACGTTCTGGACCTGACTGAAGGTGCGCCGATATCCCCACCAAGTAGTTTCTTGAAAATATGACAAAATTTTCACATAATTATGCAATCTAGACACCTTAACATATTTTCACGCTGACAACTATAACTCCAGTTCCTCTAACTTACAACCCATGCACCCATCTTTTTGCACAACCAATCACCATAGCACTACGGTTACACAGTAATCTGCTACCGCGACCAACAACGGAACAATGAATTATAGATGCCTTACTTATAGTAGTGACTTTGGTGCCATAATCTACTCAAGATTGTGATTCACCACTATCCCGACTACACTACACTACGAAGTCAACCATATGGTCTTACACATTCGGAGGCAAGAAACATGCCGAACGGGACCGGAGGCGGGTTGGTTAACATAACCACACACATTAATACCACACACACACACGACAAATGATCACAGCTCATTGCAGCTCTTGTTCAAGCGCACGGATCTGCCAGAGTTCATAACTATTTTGAAGGTTTTTTGCGCGATGTATCAATGACCTGAAAGAGACAGTTTTGACAGGGGGCTTCAGGAAGGCGATTCGACAGTTTTACACGGATGTAGCTCTCCAGCCAAATACTCACATCCCGTATAAACTCAAATTCCCACTGAGAGAACACGGTCATTCTCTTCAAGAAGATAGAGGACAAGTCAGTCGAGAGGGGCATTAACAGAATGCATTCCGAAAGAATACAAGAAAAGAAATCCAAAATTGATGTATTTAAGTGACCGAAATGGGAAGTAGGAGTAGGAAAGTAAGTAAGAGCTGATAGACGTTAAATAGAGAGGAAATGCTTTTCACATTAAAAAAATCACCTGGGATTAGATGGAGATGCCGGGGGGGGGATATATTGCCAGTAATGCGTGTTGTTTGTTTGATGCTGCAGACAAAAACTCTCTGAGAAGCATGGGGGAGGAGTGGAGGTCAACTACAATGATTTTTCAGTGCCAGCTATTTTCAACTGTGTTGTACCCCCGGAGGCATATTTTTGAGCAATTTCGATACTTCAATGTGTCCATTTCAGAAGCATTTGGAAATGGTTATGTAACCTAACGATATATTAACTGTATGAATTTTTCAGAATCGAATAGGCTTTAATTCCATACTGAGTTTATTGGTACATGTTGTTTGGTGAATAAAATGGGTGAAAAAAACACAACTCTGATCTCTGTCATGACTGTCCTTTTATGTTGCGTAATGTTTCATCAGCTATTTTGGATAACGATTCGTGAAGCCGGATTTGAGAATAATTTCCACTCAAAAATTCATAGCAAACGCTATAATCCATCGGAAAGGAATGTTCAATCTTTTAGATATGACATTGGCAACTCGGAGCGCTCTGCTGAATGCTAAGAGATTCCTAAACTTGTTCAGATGTCACTATCGTCAACAATAGCACGTTGCAAAGTTAACTGTGTGTCACAATAGTCCGTGATGCATTGAACGGCGAACATCTGAAGTAGCCAATGTTTTCGTTTTTTCTGTAGCAGTGCTGTTTTATTTTTGCGGATCCATAGCACCAGGGTCACCATCTCTCTACATTGGCAATACACTCTCGCATAAACAGTAGGGGGCGACTGTTTTTGGCAGAGATCCTCGCTGAACTCCTCGCATTCCCTCACTGGCCGAACGCAAATCCCGGGGTGAATACATTTCTACTGTGCACATCCCTGCATGAAGGCCTGTTATTTTCCACGGGGGGATAAAATAATGTGCCCATTCAGGGCCAAAACTTTTTCAGTAGCTGTCCCCAGGGGCGTGGTTAAGATTGGCAAGTGTATCATCATATTTCAATCTTATAATGCTAATCCAATTAACAGTACTTCTGCCGTGATGGCAGGGGTCGTGATCGATATCACGGTAGGTTCATACATTTCTAACGTCAGTCATTCCAAAAAGGGAGCCATTATTTTTTACCCATCTCTGTATTCGACTGGAGAAAGGCTGCTAGTTAGTCGTTATGGTGCTTTAAGATGACTAATATTAGCGAGAAAATCTTTGATGACGATACGCAGACACGGTTCGACAGGACATGTGACACCTGCTGAATGTCAGAGCCGTCCATTTTCGTTACGTTAAGTTGGCCCGCCGACGCTCTCCCTAATAGGGAAACAAAATATCAGAGACGCTGCTATTCAGGGGGACGGAGAGGAAAAATCGTTAACAATTCCACCCAGGCAGAGGCACCCCCCGCACATAAGTGCTTTCGGCAGAGAAGTCATTTTTGTTTTTTTTTGCGTTCGTTGGGCGATAAAGGAACCATCGCCACCACACGTAAATGTTGTAGTTGGAGATTGCGATTGATTTTTCAGGGGGAAGGAATTAATTCGGGAAACGATAAAATTTCCCTAGCCCACTCGCCATGAGGCCAATCTCGTGATCACAACGAAACTGATAAGAAGTAGCCATGGTGCGAGGCAGGACGTGCTCTCGCTATATATTATTAGGCGCCAAGACTATGGCATGGGGTTGATGTGAAAATTGGGTCAAAGACGGAGGTTCTGGGTCAACCAGAAGCGCGACAAGGGCAGCATCTGAGATAGTGCATAACAACTTTGTGTTACAAAGTTACGTCTCACAACACTAGAATAACGACGGTTGCTTTGAAACTTGAACAGATGAGAAGATCTCATTTCAAAGCCCCGACAACCTAAATCTAGAGATCCAAAACTATTCCAAGTTTTGTGTTGTTTACATTGAACAGGCAATATCACATCACAAAACCCAGCAAATATGGCACAGTTCATGGTAATGGAGTAAGGCAAGAACTATGTCCACAAGTAAATGCAGAAACTTTTGGAACTGCTCTGATATACTGCATCGTTTCTGAATTGAATGGGGGCAGTTTTTTGTTAGGACGTCATGAGGAAGATGCGCGTGTCGCCAGTTGCTGCTACTGACTCATTGGGGTTGCCTATTAGTGTTTAACTTGAAACAAAAAAACAGGTGACTCTCTCTGTTCTACCTGCTGTGACAAAAGACGAATCAGAAGAGAAATATTGCAACAGATATATCAATCTAAAACAAATAAAGTCTGATTGCATTGAGGGACGATTGCGATGTGACATTCATTGTTGACTTGAATTGTGATATGAAGAGGAACGATTTGAATCGACAACCCTGATGGAACTGGGCAAAGCAATGGGTCATACTTTAGTATCTCTTACCTGATTCCCAAAGCATGTCCAACAACCGTGGCGTGCCTAGAAGATTAGATAAATCACCCCACAAAATTATGGCATACTTGTCAACCATATGGGGCCTGCCTGACAAGGCTGCAGACCTGGATACTACTGCAAATCCTTCTTCACAAGGTACACTGGCAATTGTCCAGACTACCCTCCACCCTTTCCCACCCCACAGATCCCGATCATGTACCTTCCGTGCTTCAGTATCTAATGCTGAATGCCCAAGGTGTGGGAAAAGAAAATTTGAAAGGAAATGAAAATCAGGCAATGCAACTCACTCACAGAAACAGGAAGGGTTTGGGAATCTGGAAGTTAGGGATTACTAACCCCCAATAGACAGGGCACCCCACCCAACCCCATACCGAGCTTTGGAAATTTACTCAAATACGGGTTGGCCACCCCATCGCCCTTCTTTTTGCAATGCTAGTATTGCGAACGATTCAAAGGGAAATGATTTTGGGGAAAATTTTCAGAGCCAAAAACTTGACGGTATGCACATTTAGCATGAAAAAAGAGGGGGAGGACGACGGAAGGTGGCCAGCCCGGATTTGGTAATGCCAGAAGCTTCGAGATGACTTTAGGGTGGGTGCAAGTAAGGTAAGGGGGGGGGGGGCTCATTGCAAAATGAGATAGATTCATGTGTCATATGGGAGTGAAGGATCTCCTCTGTATCCCCCTCCCCCCAAAGGAGCCCAAAGGTTAAGGTTGTAGGTGCGGATCCGGAGTGATGCGTGTGGTTTCTCTCTAAGCAGGGAAGAATCAAATCAGTCTGAGTAATAGGATTTCAACTACCAATCATCGCATTACAAACCGTTTCAGCCCAAGCTGTAATGAGCACTAGTGTTCGCCACTGTGAAGGAAACTGCTATTCCAGGCAGCAACTGACATGTCGTCCGAAGAAGCAGGGAAGGCTAGGCCGAGGAAGTTGAGATCATACGCCCCTAAAGCCAGGCGCTGCCTGCCCGGTTGTGCTCCAAAATTTCCTTCCCACACGCTCCCCTCTCAGGGAAAGGGGTAACCACTTGTAATATTCCAATACATCGCACCGAAGTCCCCCAGGAACACGTGGGAGTTGCCCAAGATTGCTTGTAGGCTCGCCTCTCAGGGGCTTGCACCAAATTATTTAGCTCTAGATAAACCGCGTGTGAAGAAAATCTGGATCGTGATGAATAAATAGATTGAGTGGATAGTTGAAAAAAATAAACAATGCATAACAACAACTTTCTGGGTTTTAGAAAAAAAAAGTTACAGTATTCAGTTTAATATCCTATGGTATGAAGTTTCTTATATCTCCTTGTCCTACCATTTAGATGTTCTGAATTTCAGTTTAGGTACAAATTTATTATTCCTTCCCATCATCTTCACCTCTGTGTGATGACAGCTACATAGCCTGTTATTATTGGCTCTTGCTACACTCATATTTATGAGGGCCGCGTAGGAGATAAGCTCCGGATAAATTGAGTCACCTCTTTGAAATGAGTTGTATTCATGATTGTTTAATGCACATACCAACAACCTTCTTGATATCCTAGACACAGGAGATTATATACCAGACAAGGTGAGTCATTTCCAAAGGTGAGTCACACAATCATTGACATTGATACACCCCACCGGCTCAAGCAATTTCTTGAAAATGACCAACTGTAGACAGCTTTTTTCGATATTTTCTACATAATCGAGTGAAATGAAACAAGTGAGGGTCTGACCCATTCGGGAATGACGCACATGTGAGCACTTTTGGTTCGGACAAGGACCCCACATTGACGGACCAGTTATCAAGGGCCAGATTGAGGACTGACCATTCACGGTGTGATGCACATGTGGTCACTCTGGTATGACAATGACCCAATTTGACTGACCATGCTATCGAGCGTAGTTGAGACTGACCATTCAAGGAGCGACGCACATGTGAGTCCACCTACGAGTTTGACATGACCAACGTTGGACTGACAGTTATAGAGCGTCAGCTTTGAAAAGTATCATTCAAGGAGTTGACGCCACATGTGAGTCACACTTTGGGTTCGACAGTGACCCACACACCGTCACTGACAGTTACCCATGGTCTTGTATTAAGAGGTCGCCGAATGCACTTGGCAAGTGAGTACAAAACGGTCTGCACTTATGCGTAACATGTATTTTCAACGTTACTTTTGAGCGTATGCAGGTGGTTCCTCAGCATGATACTTGTTCCCAATATCACACCTGTATGTATGTAGTATTTTGCACTGTATTTCAAGTATATATTTTCATATATATAGATGCTGATTACCATTAGGAATCGTGGGAGTGAGTGGACTTTCGTTAACAGGACTCGGTTGTACATCTCTCATTCCTTACAAGACTCAAATGCTCTCTTGAACAGTCTTCACACTCAATACGGCTTAGAAGGGACGAACGTAGTCGGATATGTAATGTATACTTACCACAAGAAAAAAAAACACGTTGCTATTATCCAGGGACAGAGGCCTTAAGCAGACCCTGGAATTGACACCGGCTGAAAAGTCTCAGGGAATTAGTATTGACTGAGGTATAAACCCCCCGACCATCTGAAATATTGATTCTTTTTCCCCCGTAGAAGGCCTCCTCCACCCAACCCACCTCACCCCTTAAAGCCAATGGTCATGTAATACTGACTGGGAATCTTGATAGTTTGAGTATACACCATAACAGCGGAAACTCAGACTTAATTTCAGCTGATTCGATTCGAGGTGTACTGACCAGCACAATACGCTCTTGGCAAAATTTTGCATTCTGTGACATCCAGGGGACTGCAGGACCCCTTTTAATACAAAAGTCATGTAAAAAATGTACTTATGAAAATCTTGTACCCAAACAAAACTATAGATGGGATCCGGCTAAAACCTACAAAATCGTTTACAAAGATTAAAAAAATAATCTCATATATTTCCAGTGGAATGCTTTTTTTTTGTTTCTCTGATTCATGGCACAAAAATGCAACATTTACTGTTGAGGAAGTATGGTGGCCTTTGCGCTTCCACCATGATGTCAAAGATTACTCAGAATTTATCAGGAATCAATGGAAATATCTCACAGGCAAACATGCTAGAACCTACAAAATTTGTGATCTGGGGTTTTGATATCGTATATTTTCAACCGTGTGCTAGTTAACAGCAAATTTGATACATGGTCCATATATAAGGCAAACAATTTTATGGGCACTGACGAGCCAAATTATGGTCAAAGTTCTTTAAAAAAACAAGTGAATATGCCTTAGGGCAAAACTCTATTAGTAGTGGTCTCTGAAGTGAAGGCCAACCACTTGCAGTGATATATTCTCGAAACCAAAAATGCACAGAAGGCATCGGCTACAGAACTTGGACTATTGAGTGGCATTTTCGAAAAAATATCAGATCAATATACGACAATTGAAAGAAAGCAGCTGCCTTCCAAACACTTATCGGAGATGATCTTTGTGATGTGATACCGAAAGGTACTACAAAGAAGCCGAAGGGCAAAAGGGGCCAGTGTAACGGAAGCCAAGCATCAGGAATAAAAGGGAGAAAAGAGAGGGAAAGGAAAAAAAGCAGGAGGAGGGGGGGTTGCCGTAGGAAGAGGGGGAAGGGGGAATGGAAAAAGTATCTGCAGAATGCACTGCTGCGTGAGAATTGCCCAAGGGGAATGGTCCCAGAGGGGGTGGGGAGAAGATCTGGACACAGGAAAATATACTGCATGTGGTTAATTATGAATACGTAGGAGGAGTGCACATTGTTTAAAGCCCTCCACATTGTAGTAGGGATAGTCTGCGACCAAAAGAAAAGTTTGCTGTTGGTGACTGGCCAACTGATGTTTCTTTCAGCGAGTTTACACAGGATTCGTTGAATGCCTTCCAGAATGTTGCATATCTCCACTTAGGACACACCCATCAAGTACGTCATGTGTTTAGGCCTCCGACCTTGTAACTGACAAAGGCTGACAACATTCTGTGGATTTATGCGGGATCTAGATTATTCAACTGCAATATGCACAAAATACACTCACTGTGTAATGGTTGTGATGCACTCTCACTGGTCCAGTGCGTGAAACCTACAGCTGGAATAAGGTCACTGTGACCAGAAATACAAGCCTTGTTGGTCTGACAGCACTACAGGAAGTATAAATGTACCAGTATGGGTTTTGGACAGTTAGCAATTGGGCCTGTTTGTAAAAAAGCTGAGAAAGAGTGACCAAGTCTTGACCAAGTCTGAAACAAAGGCTAGACTCTAAAAGGACACATGGAGACAAAACAATGAGGATAAACAACTGTAAGGTGGCATTGCATGTCTTTAAGACACCCATGACGGTGAGTGCCATTTTACCTACCTCTTCGTGATATTATTGCTAGAGAAATTTTGCCGCGCAGGTAGTGAGTGTTCCGAGGTTACCGCAGGCTCGGCCCATTTGGGCGGCCGCTCTGTCATTCAGTTCCCGGACACATCTGTAAAATTGTTCGGGGAAGATCGAAGAGTAGAGAGAGAAGATGTATATAGTATTTTGGGCATTACACGAACAAGAGCCAACACCTGGTTCTCGCTCCAGCAAGAACTGAAGATGATCCACTGCCAAAAATCCGAACATATTTGGAGAGGAATGCAGCTCGATCACAGAGTCCCCACTACAGATCAAAGTCAATTGGGGTTTCATACCAACAACTGGTGCTTTGGCAAAACATCAGTCTTATTACATTTGCCCCAATCTTGGCAGGTGATAATTAGAGGAAAAGAGTCTTATTCAAGAATGCATTAAAAAAAAATTTCCTTGCAAATGATGGAGTGAGTGTATTGGTTATGTGCATGTTGTGTGTCTGTGCCAGCGTGCGCGCACTTGCTTCAGGGTTATATCACAAGCACTGCAGTGGAAAGACAGTGATATAATTACTAATCTAGTCTCTCTTATTTCCCCACTTATATTAAATTTTACTTGGCTCTTGATGGTCAATTACAACTGATTTTATCGACATATTTGAGGAGATTATGAGCATTTCGAGTAGTCATTCTCTATACAATGAACCAACCCACCACACAAGCTATTACCGACCCATGCTGTTTCCAGTGGTAATATATGAGTCTCTCTCGAGTTGTAAGCATGGAGCAAAGCTTCCTCCATCGAGTTTCACAGATCCTAGGACTGGCAGGATGCAGCTTCCCCACATTGTGCCTCTCAATTATTATGGACCCGAAAGCCAGATTCGTTCTGGGAAATAAAGGCAGGGTCACATTAACAGGCAAAAAAAAAGTGTCCTCATATTCCTATCAGCTGCAAACCTTGGAACAGTGGCATAGGCACGAATGGCTGCAAACGACGGAGAACCACATGCAGTCATGGTTTTATGAGTCATCATTTTGAGGGCTAATTATGTCAACAAGGCGAACCGCCAACAATTGGTCTCGCCTTGGTGCGGTGTGTTTTATTATTCCCTACACAACAACCAACTAGTTCATGCATACCATCGTCATAATCAAACGAACATCACTATTTTCAATTAAATTCCTACAAATAACTGACCGATAAGATTACTCTTATACAAAAGTCCCTTAATTGTTTTTTCTACTTGAATGCCCCCCCCCCCACTCTTCACGCCATAAATACCCAAATTTTAATAAGTTTTATCGATCAGTCAACCGCTTCTTTTACCCAAAATCCAAATTAATGTTCTAAATCCCTTATCATGCCGGGCTTCTTTGCCTTTTAAAATAAATTTCCTTGATTATTCATTGCCTTTTATTTACCGAGCAGCCAGGACATGGCCATCCAGCCCCCCCCACCCCCTGACATACAGCAACAAACCCCTCCCATCCCCCACACATCAACAAAACCCCTATCCCCACGGCAGCTTCAAGGATGTCCCAAAATATATCTTTAGGTCAACCTCAACTTTTGTCTATCTATTAATTGCCTTTTTGACATATAATTGACATGTATAGCACACAGTCACAGACCATTTCCTGGGCATGCATCCCCAGTTAAGAAGAGATGAAAGAAACTGTTTACAATATTTTTGTAGGTTCCTAATCAACTAATCAAATGGGTTAGGTAAGAGAGGGTCTGCTTGTGGGCAGCTTATAACAGCAGTAAAATTGTGATACAGTAGCTATGTGTAACTCGTTCCTCAGTGCTTTATTCTAACATGAGCTCATGTTATGATGGAATTCAATTCATGAAACTCAAACACATCAGATCCAAACGTTAACAGACATAACCTACTGAGTTTGGCGAGAATCTTACGTTGAAATTGGAATAATTATGCAATTGTGGGCACAATAGCAATGACCCTCAACTGACCCCCGCCTTACCTTTAAATGATCAGGATCAAAGGTGGATCACAATCTACAAGTTTTGTGGAAATCCAACTAAACTTCCAAATTTGCATCAACTTATGCAAAGTAGACACTTAATTAGCATATGTTAGGCTGAAAATCTAATCAGTTCATCTACCTGTTCATCCAAGTCCTACAATGGTAACTACATCACTGTAGCACATACGGCATTCCTTGCAATACTGCTAACGAGCACTAACATACATTACATAAAATGAGCTATTACCCAACTTAGTTAATGACTTTGCTGCCTAAAATCTAATCAGATCGTGTACACCCCACCCCAGTGCTACAACGACAAAATTTTGTCATAATCGGCCTCATACGGTTTTTGTGATAAATCCTTCTAACGAGAAAGTGGACATACACACACACACACAACACACACACATATTGACCACTAATCTCTTCCTGAATTTCAATTCAGGCCAGGCCACAAAATAAAGACAAAAATCTGAAGGAGGGGGGGGGTTTAGAATTGGCGGGGGGGAGATTAGAATTAAGGGGTCTGAAACCCTAGACCTTCATAAAGACCATGCACCCCACTTGCTATTTATGACTGCTAACCGTTGTATAAATACATCTGAACATGGTGGGCTTTTCAATTTGTGTCATCTCATACAACACATGTTTTCCATATTGCATCACTGATTAGATTTCATTCAGCCTTTGAAATATTCCAAGAAATAAGCCTAAAGATATGAAAATAATGAATCATATTGATCTACAAGAAAACTTCAGTCAAATTACAGTCACTCTCAAATCATTTCTACTTTGACGAGAATAGTGATCAGTCCACAAATTTTCAAAGAAGGGCCAACCGCCCTAACCTGTCTTTTGTTTCGCCCTCAGAGACCAATTCCACAAAATTATGAATTTTGGACCTAATACTATCACTTGCCAATACAGATTTTTTTTTAATTTGGTTTTTTATATCAGTCAATACAATAGATCTCTACAGTATGGGTAGCTTTGTTGCTTACAAGGAAGGCATGACACCAGGCTGTATGTCAACTTTAGAAGTGAGAAGTCACGCAGCAATATACATCCATGAAGAGAAAAACAATTTTCTCTTCGCCAACGTTTACACCCCTCGTCTGCAGGAGTTTGTACATGTAGAATGTAAAATCCCTATATACCCACCTGTAATTAATAGTAAAAGCAACTCTATTGAGTGCGGATTGGCTCAGTCGCTTGAGCTCAGACTTATCAGAAATTGTGAGCCTAAAGCCCATTGACCATGTATGATTAGTAACTTATACCTTCACTGCACTCGAAGTTGAGGGGGGGGGGGTTCAGTTGGAGCGTGTGTTGCCAGTGCTGGCGGCCAGTGCGGGGATGTTCATGTTCTATCTACGAGGAGGGGGGGGGAGGGGGACCTTTTGTAATGGTGGGCTTCACCTTTAATGGTGCAGTGCTGCTTTGGTATTGGCAAGTTAGTCATTTTGGGTAAAGGTATTGGACTTTTGGTTAATCACCATGTCGCTCTCTGGATTGGCGGGAGCTCGTATCAGGTGCTATGGTCAGGGAAATATCTGAAGAGTGCTTTGATCACTTCGGTCGAAAGGCGCTAAATATATAGAGTCCACATAATTATTGTCATTAATGGCGCTCTACAACGAACAATGCTACATACAAATGATATCCATAAAGCATTATATCCACAATATAAAAGCGCCGAACAGAACGAAAGTGACGAAATAAGCTGAAACAAGAACAACACCTCAGAATACTCAAAGATGAGGAACAGGAGAGTATTAAGGACCACTCCTGTCGTATAAGGCACAGAACTTGTCTCTTTGAGAGGTGACCAAACATGAGGACTTGTTGTGTATTAAAAGATCTTGGAAGACATACTACATGACATTCAGGTTGATGTGTCCGTCGTTAAAGGGAAATTCCATCCAAATTACTACTCTTCTTGGTGTTGAATAGAATAAAAAATCATCCACATACCACTTTGTTCCAGGTTCATAGCATGTCGTGCGAAATATGCTTCCACAAATTTCATAAAATTTGTCATATCTACCACTCATAGGGAACAAGACATATTTTCTTAACATTTTCTCTAAAATGGGGTATTTGACGTCATCAAATTTTGCCCAATTTGCAAAATTGCCAACTTACAAGTGATTTATTTGTTAATAATCTTTAAAATTTCGGACTTTTATAAATACCGAACCTGCTATGAACTAAACAAAGTTTGATTGGCATGATTTTCAATGACATCAGATGACATTTAAATATATTTTGGCTGGAATTGTCCTTTAACACTCACCTATCACCTTCTGACAATGCTTGCACTTCGTCGACGCATTTCCAGCAGGCGGATGGCTACACATGTAACTCTAATGAATACGAGCTGGACATTAAGAGGGTACTCGACAGTCGCTGAGACGCTCTGTTCATACATCTCTGCGCCCCCATGTTACATAGTTCCTTCCTCTCAGGAGAGCAACTCTCTCCCCCATCATGCCACTCCCGTCTTCAAGACATACATCAGGCGGAAATGCCTCACCCTCCCCAACTGACAGTTATTACCCAAACATGGAAGCTAACACTTTGGGATAGCCTGCAACTCCGCTTCGTAGTTAGGATTGTCCCAAGCATCCTTTGAGTGATGAAGGTCGGAACCTAACCCGCAGGCCTGAAGCCTTAGCAGCAGGGGAGGGAGTGGGGTCCCTGGGAGGCCTCCTCTAGGATAATTTGGGAATTATTACCTGGGTGCAAGGCAATTCCTGAACAGAGATGGAATATTGATTGCATCTCCTAATCTCCTTTCTCCATCCTGCCCAGGCAACTCCTGGATCCACCCGCTGCATAGGAAGGGGGGGGGGGGGGTTGTGTCATACAGGTAGCTCATGAAGACAAGAGTATACCTTTGGCAATGAAAGTTTTTGTCTGGGGAGCAAGCTTCATGAGAGTGCATTATCCACGTGCCCTTATGTGGAATAAGAACAGAATTCTCGAGGACAGGTTTCGGGTGAAATATTCACCACTGAAAGGTTCTCCACAGAGTTAAAAGCAACCGTATCTAATGCTGAATATTCCCCTGAAGGCCTTGCTTAGCAGTGGCCTGATTGAAAGTCGAAGATGAATCACCACACATCCTGAGAACTTCCATGAGAACTTTCCAGAATTGCTCTGCTGGCCAGTAGGCTAATGTAAATAACACTTCTCTCTACCAGTCCTCTCTCCTGTTCAGCAATCAATTTGGCTCAATGCTTCTTGAAGCGGTAAAGAGAACAGGGAGTGCCACAGGAGGGATAGGACTTGATTGCATGAATAATCCCATTGTTCTTCAAATAACTGAATTAATGATGGTAAACAAAACAGCGACAAATTATATCTCCTATTAAAGGCAAAGTCAAGCCCAATTAATACTCTTTTGATGTTAAAATGGTAAAGAGAATAAAACATCGTTCAATATCACTGTGTTCCAGGTTTACAGCATGTTCGCTTGGGAATATATGGGCTTCCTTCCTCAATTTCATAATAATTTTGGTGATTTGTGCAACTTGCAACTTTTTATTTTATCAATTATAAAGGAAAGGTTGAGACAGAAGTTAGCCCTTTCTTCAAAATTGGTAGATATGAAATTATCAATTTGCAAAGAATTGTAACTTTATAACCGAACATGCTATGAACATGAACAAGTTTGATCGCATGATTTTCATGCTACAATCATATGACTTTAAATATTTTTGGGCTGGACTCATCTTTATAACATACTTATGAGCCAAATATTAACATGCTTTATACCCAACAGTGAACATAGCTCCATCTTCTGGACTGGCAGAGCAAATAATTTGGGAATCTCGTCCAGTGTACTTGCAAAAAAAAAAAATCAAAGGGGGCGCTATTTAGAGTAACATAATTATCAATATGCAGTCAACCTCGTGGCCAAGGTCATCACAACAACTGTATGAACAACTACATAAAATGTTGATATGTGAACTCGCGTGTCTGCTGCTGGAGAAGGCGTGATCGACATCGTAATCAATGCTGATTTGTTCAAAGCATTCGTCAATTCGTGATAACTGATGTTGGGATTCGCGTAGTCCTACAATCGAGTAGGCCTACGTTAATTTCCATGAATGAAGGATGTGGTTCAGATAGTCCACATAACAGCTTTAGCAATGATTCTATCACGTTCGAAACAAGATTCAGGCTGGTGTCTTCCTCGGAGTCCATGCAAACAGGCATTTTTTGGCGGGGGCAGTATGCAGTCAATTGGTTAGAAGCTACTCGTCGTATCGTTGTGTATTCACGGTAGAGCTTCAATCTTGTCAGCTGAGAACAACAGTGGAAAGCACGCACAAAATAGTTCTGACACCCCTCCCCCCAAACTCTATGTTGTATTATATCATGCTGCCTAACTACACATTGAAAGGGGGGGATGGGAAGCAGGGGTTCGTTCAAGCTATCCTCTGTACGATAGGTTACTAGGTAATTGGCATGGCTAGGTTGCAAGTTGTTCTCGGAAAAATCAACGGGGGGCTGATGGGGGGGGGGTGGCTTTAGAAGAAATACAATGGCGGACATATTGGCTGCCGGAATTAGCTTTGTACAAATTATCAATTCTCAGTTGCAATCGTTTATACCAGAATGCACACAAACTTGAGGTTGAGGATGTACAATTGTAAGGTTGTTCTGGGTGACAATAAAGATAAAGAATATGCCTACTCCGAATGGGTTTGAAGAGGTTCCGGAATATTAGCCTCCTTTCCAAAGAATTTGAAAATAAGAGATTCTTCCACTAACAGTAGGTTCAATGGAAATGGAATGAAAATGAATTTGTTGATGGAACAATGGTATCATCACAATAAAATTGGAAAGAAGGAAGGTGTGATATCACAGTCAACGTTGATGTACACAGCTAGACTAAACGAGAGGCCGACCATTGTGTTAAACATTTGAAGACTGTTTCGGTGGGTATTTTGACCAAATTGGCTTCACCAAAAGACTCACAGAAACTAAATAGGAATGCAAGTTCTATTAAGAATAAGGATATCCCTTTGTTTTTTAAATGTTGAACGCCGTTTCAATACGTGTCGCTCATAGTCGCTTCTCCCATACTTAGACAGTGACAAAGCCATAAGCCAAACCTAGACATGTGTAAGGCAATAAACTGCCCACGGTGTATATCCCCTCTTTTGAGCAAATATTTGGGAAGAAGTATCTAACAACCCCTATACAGACCCCCATTTGGGTCAGAAAAACCAGATAAACTTTATCCACCAATTTTTGTTATAATCCATGAAAGTTAATAGGCACATGATTTAGGCAAATTTGACCTCTTGATGACCTTGAAATGACCCCCACATTTTTTGGGATCACTTATTCCCTACCCCCAAAGTTTCGTTCAAACTGCAAAGTTGGAAAATCGCATAAAGTCCATCCCAAACAATGTTGACCTTCCCTACTTGAAATGACCTCCACATCTTTTGGGGAGAACTATCGTGCCCCTACCCACTCAATATGTTCAAATCCGAACTAACCTAAAATTTTGCATAAATTATGCAACTTAGCTGTCCCCGCATTGCAGCGATGCCCACTTCGCACTCATCCGAGATTTCACTAGGGGGATGGACATGTGTACCAAGTCAGATCAATCGGATAAGCGTTAAAGAGTTATTGCGCCTAACGGCCTAAAGTTTCCGGCGGCGTGCCTGGGAACAGCGGCCGGTGCCTACACACCCACACCATATATCCCCTGTCCTTACAGTGTCCGCGGGATTATAATGAACCCTACAATGCATTTGGTTTAGCAAACCACGGTATGGTATTACCCATCATCCTGACAATAACTAGACATGGTGACGTCGGGTAAACCGCCAACATGTATATCCCCGCAGAAATGGCCTTTGTTTACCCTTGGTTAAAGGAAAGCCCATTGAATTTATATCCATTTGAATCCTTGAATGGTGATTTGAATGCCCTAACTGATGTGCAATACCAACTGTAGTTCACATTCTCCAAGACTCCAATTTCATTGATTCTTGACAGTTTGAGGAAAAATCTCGATAAACCGCAAATTTGACCTCTGGTGGACCTTAAAATAAAATTCCGTCAGGTTTTTCCGGGTCACTCAATTTTTTATTCTTTTGTCCCCACTCATCAAGTTTCAATGTAAATCAGACTAACTCTGTATTATCGAGAAAAAAAACACGACAATTTTACCTCCGGGACCTTGAATCAACGTCATGTTTTTTCAGGACCCATTTTTCGTCCCCACCGGGGCCCACCAAGTTTCATGTAATTCGGACCACCTCTGTTTTTTCGTTCAAAACCTGCAAAATATGGGCATGCAGCAAACATGCAGTGACACCCACTTTCGAGCACTCATCAAAAGATTTTGCTAGGACGGACATGTGTACCAAGTTTCAGATCGATCGGATAAAGCAGTAAAGAGTTATATTGCGCTAACGCCTAAATGTTCCGGAGGCGGCGGCGCGGAGACGGCGCTACAACCCCACACCATAATATCCCCGTCCCCGAACACTTACAGTGTTTGGCGGGGATATAATAAATCAAACTGATGTGAAGGAGCATGTCAAACGCCTGTTTTCACAGCAGGCTGTCTCGAATGTTTTGGTTTTTCTTCATATTTTTTCCGAATGTTCATTGACAAAGCATTTCTTTCCTCTCAAAATTGCAACCTTTCCTACTAGAATCCTTTTCCAGAGATCCATCTGATTGAGTGCCTGCCGGTTCAAATTATGTGGGCCCGTTGATGCAAATACAATTTGATAACCTACTTCTGTGTTGTTACCTAATTACCTTCCATTATAGATAAGTGTACACTCTCTTCAGGCCTGAAGGGGCTGTATCAGACGTCCAATTGACTACGCAGAATGAAAATGAGACGCCCATCTAAGCAACGTGAACAACTTGTGGGCAAGGGCAACCTTTTCCTCAAATCCAATGAAAACGGAAGTTTTGTGATGACCTTATTTCTCTGACAATTTACTTTGGGAGAAAAGTCCAATGATTTACCAGTTAAACAATAATGGGTTAAGTATTGGTACGAGTAATAGATGAATTAGATGTCCATAGGTTTTCCAATGCAGTTGACAATTGTATGATGCCATCCCTTACCACCCTCATACATTGTAAGTCCTTTGTTCAAGGCGGTCATACAACCCGGAGGCCAAAAGGCTTAGTGATTCCTTGACGCTTTCTGACAACTATGCCAGCCAAGGACAAATGCGAGATTGTACCAGCGCTCATTATGGTCACATAACTGCTGTGGCCTACATTTGGACTCAGAACAAACAGGTAAGGCATTTCCCAGTCACTGGAGTCAACTGGACATAATTTAATGTGCTGTCCTCTGAACGCGGTCCACAAAGGCCCGTTCCTGTGGCGGGGAGATAAACACTTTGGTGGTCAATAGCCTATCCGCCTTGACAACATTCTAGTTATTGACAAATACGTGGTCGAAAAAATCAACAGCGTGGCCATTTTTTCAATACACCATATTGGTATATAAAGGCGCTGGTCGCACTATAGCGATAAAGTTTATCACCCACACACAACCTCCCAGCTGCTCCAGGCAGCTGTTATCATTGGCTTTTATCGCTTTTGTGTGAACACTCAAATATTTTTTTTAATCACACACCACAGCAGGGAATAAACACCGGCATTCATTACCATTTGTGTATAATGTGAAAGTAACTTACACAATTAGACATTTTATTTGTACATCCAACTCTTTGTCCCAGCTTGCCTTTTTCAACCCTAAATAATCTGACAACATGTTTACTGTCGGTGATTCGGAACCAGAGGACAACAAGGCTGACGCATTTATGACTTAATGATTAAAATGCACTGGTGTTACTAGCCAATCTAACAGAGTAGATACTCTCTGATTTAGACACATTCAACAGCGTGGGGGTTGGATCAGGGAGTGCACTGAAATGCAGATCATTGAGCTCAGCACCTGAGGGCGACTGGACAAGCGACCTTGTCCGTATGGTAACCTGAAGGTCTGAGCAATCAGGCCAGCTCAACTATATTCAGCTAAGTGCCACTCACGATGTGGTCATCTCTAAGTGGAGTGCCACCATAGGTTGGCACCGAGCATACAGCAAATTGGGCGAATCGTACCCCTTAGGTCACCAGGAACTAAACCGTGATACTACAGAGCATGTCCAGTTCGATAGTGGAATGCCTCCATTATGTAAGGCTCCCCGCTTGTTTAATTTTTATCTCAATATGAAAATTTTACGATAGTTGAGAAGGCCTGATCCTTGTCACCCACAGGATCCAACTGCCATGCATAGTTTTGAGACCAAGAACCGTCTCAAACCAGCGTGCACAGTAGGTCAAACATTACATCATACGTTGCCGTCCCTAATATGCCCAGCCCACAAGTTAGTATCACAATCAAGTGACCATTTCCAGTTTGAACCGACAAGAGCCAACTAAGTGATCACCACAAAATTGATACAACTGGATCTGCTACCAGGCTAGTCCATTTCAGACTTTTGAATAACTTATGAGATTTTAGTAGGAATTCTCGTAATGGGGGATGGCAGTATTTAAGATATAAGAATATAAGAAACCATCCATTCTTCTCCCCGTATTAATTTCCAGAGTAAATGACACCTCTACCCCCGTACCTTTCCCCTTCATTGTTTGCATTCCCTGTCACCGTGCCATAACAAGCAGTTACTCAAAACTGCTAGTCTCGTCTGTTTTGTGATTTTGATGAAGTATTCAGTTATTATAATAGTCACGTTTCAACCATTCGCGTTCGAGAGAGAGATTTATCTAGTTCGTAGATAAAAAAACTTGCAGAAGCATTACATTAATTGCTTTACATATAAAGGCTAATCATTGGGACTGAATGATGGGAATATACAATGTTTTTCCCTTTCAGAAGGAGACATAGAGAACCAATTGGTTCAGTAGCTCAAACCGGACAAATTTCCAATATAGTGAAATTTAAGTGTTATTATTATTTATTAAAGTTTTTATTATTAGTGTTATTGGAGTTGTTGCATTGATTTCAATTATCCTGATCTTTGATGACACTGAGCAAGCCTCATTCACAACTTTATTGTGAGAGGGGACAATAGTTTTTACACAATGCCCTTTGGCTCCTTCAAGAACCTTCAACCTTGACTTTGGGTGGTCAACGATAGTCACTCAAGCAATCAATGGATCTTATTTCCAACTCATCCTCCATCCGGCATTTTAACGTGCCCAAAAACATGCAAATTACACATTATTTACATTTTGTGACAAAATTTGCCTAGAACCACCCGCCCCCTTTTGATGACCTTCCACTTACAATTCCCTGTGGGACCATAATTAGTACTAGTCAGTGATGTATATGGTTCACATATCATGGCAATCTGACCTGATCTGCAGGAAGAACTAACATTTTGCATTTCCCACATTTATGGGCTCATTGTACCCCTTGTGAACATGGCCTTGTGACCTTGACCTTCAGGTGTCAATGATGACCCATTGGTCATGAACACTGTGACCAAGTGTGGTTAAGATCCATTGAGCTGAGAATTTAAGGCCGGAAACATTCAGTTTGCATATATTTTACAATTGAACATAAATTGCCTAAACTACCCTACCACCACCTACCAACACCCTATAATGACCTTTTTTTTCCAATTCCTATCCAATTTGTAGGTACCGACTATCATGAAATACACTGTTATGCATCATGGTATCATAATTCCAACCCCCCAGGGCCCTCTCTCAAAAGACCATTACGTGTAACTTTGAAGAAAATGGATTGAAACTTGTGGCAGAATATCATTTCAAGTTGCCATGGTGTGAAATTTCCATAAATTGCCCCTCAGGGCCCAAGTGGACCTTGGATAAAAAATTCCTGAACAACCTGAAAGAACAGATGTTAGACCATCACTATGACCGAACATCAGCACTTTACAACAAAATTTAGAGTACGTTTTTCAGTTGGTTTCCCTCATTGGCCCATTGTGGCCCCATTGTGATCAGTCATAACTATTGTGACCAAGTCTGGTCGCAATTTATCAAAAGCATGACATTGTGGCCTGTGGCCCAAAACCAAAGTTGTACAGATTGGATAGATATATCAGAAGGATAATAAATTCCCTTGGCATCACAATGGCTCTACAAAAAATAGTTTCACTAAATTATGCAAATCACTGAATAATTCTAGAAAGCATATTTCATGTTGTAAACTCTAATCAGTTTTGTACTCGGAACTCTTGCTGAATCTTAAAGAGAATGATGGTTCACATAAAATAGGCTAAATACCCTGCTTAGTTGAATGACTTTCATGTCTAAAATCCAATCAAATCATGTTCAAACACGCCAATTACCCCTACAACATTCTGTGGTTTTCGAATGGAATCTCGCTAAGGGAGAAAATGGGGTGGACTATGCAATGCTGCGAATAGACTGAATTGTACACAGCTATAGGTGCTTTTCTGGTGACGAATATTGGTTAAATATATTAATGTGCAAATAATCGCCTGACTCGAGTCGTTATTGCTTAAACTAACTTCCTCATACAACTGGAAAACTATTTAATTGGATTAACATCCACCAAAGACACAGACGAGCATGTCTAACACAGAAATCAGTAGAAAACAGCCCCCAACGCCGCCGCATTAATACGTTTAATCAAGCAGACTCCTAAACGCTAGAGCTCCTTGCTCATATCTCCACAAAGCCATACAGAAAAAAAAGCGTCGTGCTGTACGGGAAAAAAAAACGTCAGACGGAAGGTGAACAAATCTGTGTGAGTTGACACATGAGAGAGTAAACAATAGCGTTATTTGAGAACTTCCCCCCACAATAGCAGTCTCGAATACCAACTTTTGTGCAAAGAGGCACGGCGTCGGGAAACAATTCGGGAGTGTTGTATTCTGATATTAACCTTGTACCTTACCGGCACACTGGCCGACAATCAATCATTGACCCAAATACTATTGGTGCAGCTGCAGGGGGGTCCATACATACATCATCTGTCACGGCCTACTGCGAGGCTGGGGTGGTAGTGTAGTCCCAGCAGGGCCAAATACACATCTGGGCGGGTTTACACTGATGTATCAGCTGCCACATCAAGCTACAAGAGCGTGTTTAAGATATCCACACAACATTGTGATGTTTCAGGGATATCTGGTTTTGGGGCAGTGCTGCTTGCTGCCCCCAACCGCCAGGGTCTCTCCGCCGCACCGAAACTGTGTCAATATCTCTTTTTTTTTTTTTTTAACAAAACACCTTAGCCGATTATCTGTAATGTCTGCTGGAGGCTTATTTCACAGGCCACAGGGAGCTGATTTTTGGCATAGTTTAATGCAATTTTTTCCTCGTAATAATTCAAGAAAATTCAGAATGTGGACTACTTAGTTCTAAACAACAGGTGGTCATTTCAAAGTCACGGAGGTCAAGTGAACATACCTATGTGCTTCTTCTAAATGAGGTCCCACAGGTTCTGTGAGTAAACCCAACGAGGTTTACCGACTGCACATGTCTGGTTTTAATATACCCTCGATATTCATATTTTCTTCATGAATTACTCATATAATGCTCACCCATCAACCGTACGCAAGCATAGTATTGCAAGTGTGGTTCAGTGGGCACCTGGTCAGCTGGTCGAGGGTGGCACACAGGGGTACACCACTTCGGGCGGTTTCCCCACCTGCACATGTCTTGTTAACCCCACTAATTAGTTCCAGATGATATTGCTGACAGTTCGCTCTCTCCTATACCTCCAGCTGAAGCAAGTGTACAGACGTCATTCCCGATGTAAAAAATCATCACCTAGAATATTTGCAAAGAAGAACGATTCCCTAGGATGTGACATCATCTCCCCTGCAAATTGATTTTACTCGAAGCATGGAACACACCAACCACTGTGGCTGGCACTGCAATGTTCTATGATACATAATCTGCACACCTACTGTATCAGGAAAATGGTCCAAAAGTAAATGGAATTTTGATAAAGGAAAGTGACACAGCCTGCCTGGGTGAATCAGTGTCGGGTGTTAATTAAAATCCCAAACACTTGCGGAAAGGGGGAAAGGAAGGAGGAAAAGTCGTAAACAGAGGAGAAGTGATGATAGGAATTGTGTTCTTGGCACGGGACGATAGGCATGCTTACTCGATCTAAAGAGGGCACAGGGGGTAAACGATGAATGCTACATCAAAAACCTGCGCACGACAGGATTGATGTGGCCCCAAATGCAGCGCCTGACATCATTTCAATTAGGGATTCAGAACACAGCAGTTGAAAGATCTGGAGGTCCACAGAATCACATGAAACAGCGGGGGTAGTAACGGTTCATCGCACTATCATCAGAATGAAGCACAGAATTTGTAGCCGTGTGTGGAGCAGGTTATTTACCTGTTATTGGGTATCGGAATGGATTCTGGGATAATAATAAAGCACATGAGTGAATAGGGTTGCTTACTGCTTATAATGTGTCTTTCCATTGAAAGAAATGCTCGGGTGTGTACAACTGCATGGTTCCAAACGTTAATTATGAAGGGCCTTCTTCCCTGTGTTTGCTTTACCACAGCATCAGGGTCACCAAATCCGAGAGTGGTGTTCAAAAGGTTGCTACTCCGTGAAAAGTTCCTACTCCGAATTGAGGGATCGGGGTTCGTTTTCGAAAAGGGTATTAATCCCGAAAACCGTGCTTCTCCAAGGAGTTCGCTTCCAGAGGGTTTTGTTCCAAAGGGAACTACAACAATTTGAGCATCAGGGTGGCACTCTAAGGCCATTAATATAAACATTACTGTTAGTTCGTTTTATAGTTTTAGGTCTTCAAATCCTCCTGCTCTGCTATTGTTCCTATATATTTATTTTGTCTTTAAATCGTTTCATGTTGTATACAGCTTCTCGCCATCACCCAATTTCAATTGTATTTTAATACGTTTGACTGAATAAAATTATCTATCTCTCATTATCTATTATTTAATTCATTATTATAATATATATTTAAAATTTATTCCAAAGGGTCGGCGGCACTCCGAACTGAACAACGGGAATGTTGTTTGGAGTACCAACCCTGATCCTCATTCCAGAGTTGAGACCTTCGGAAGAGCAAACCCTTCGTTGACAGCGGACCCGAACACTTCAGTTCGGAGCAGCGAGTCTTGGTTACAGAGACTCTTTGAAATAGTCACCATACAGATATTGCCGCTGCTCACTCAATATTATGGAGTACGAAAAAGCTCTAGCTGCTCACTTTCTACAGGATTCAAACTAGTGTAACTGGGGGGAATCTTTCCGAAGGGTGTGCTGCGACCCATATGGTGTCATCCACTATTATTCACGAGTCCCAAGGTTGTCCATATTTACATGTGGGTAGAGTGGGGGGAACCAAGGTAACAAAGGTACAAGGTCCAAAAGCACTCCAAACTTTCAACGGGTTCCAGACTCATAATCAATTGTTTCGTAGTCTTAAGCTGTACTGTCTGAGCAGTCGCCTCTAATGGTAAAGAAATGTAATGCGCCAGAACCAGGACCCCCTGTTATGGCAATTGATAAGCAATGTACGTACCGTTACCAATAAGGTTCGCAGTTCACCTACCTACTAGCCGCAGGGGATCTGGCATATTGTTGTAGCTAGGTGCTGGCAACTACGTCATAATTCATGACAGACAAACGGAACGGAGAAAGACATGCAGCCCAGAAGAGGGATGCAGTCAAAGCCGACACAAGCCCAAAGCAGGGGCACAGTCTTGAAATCGATGCTCTACACTGTATGTATTGACAGCCTCAAGGCTATTCTAAGGTCCACGGCCAGAATATTTGGGGTCCGGACTGATCAATGTTGAATACCAAACCCTTATTGTGGAGGAGAGAGGGTCAACTCAGGGCACGCCTACTTGGTGGAGATTCGGTCAGAAACCCCTGGGTCCTTCTGATCCTCTCGGGTGGTTTCCAAATGACAACCACTTCAATTCATACCAGTCTGTGACCTCAATATGATGTACAGTTTCACACACACACACACACAAATACACCAAAACAGAACAGGTTTGGCAATCTGTAAAATTATGAATACTTAACCCCACATGGGACTATGCACCCACTTAATGCCAAATGATTTGCTTCTGCAATTACAACCAATCTGGGCTGGCCACCCCATCACCCTTCTATTTTTTCCAGCAATGAACAGGTACCACAAAACTTTATTACCAATACCTTCCACAGAACCATTAATAATCGAAGCCGCGTTAAAGAATTTTAATTACCCCGATTCATGAAAACCACATCCCAGCGCAGGGGTATATAGGGATCCTCACATGTCCCCAATTCTCACTTGCGTAGAGTGTAGCAATGGGGAAGAAGTGTCTTGCTCACGAATACACTGGCGAAGAAACTATTCAGTTCACAGTGGGATTGGCCAAAAACCGTGGTTGAATCTGTTGACTGAGCAGTCTCCATCCCCAAACTAAACCCCCCCCACCCACCCCCCATCGCATGCAAGTGTGATACTCTGGAGAAATTCAAACTGGTTTGACCACCTCCCAATATCCATTGATTCATTGCCTTTGTGTGATTGTATTCACTAAACTTGAAGTTATTACCGTATTATTCTAAGAGGAAGTCTGCCTAAAGAAAGCCACACAGGAAGCTGTGCAAGATTTCATATTTGGTAACCCAAATAGAGACACATTTCAAAACTGGCGAACATATTGTACATGACAAAATTACTGTGGTAGGAAAATTAAATGCACTCAATCATAACGAAATCATGGGCGAGAGTTCAGAAAGCTTACAAAATTGTGTAGAAATGACAACAGTTCATCACTTTTTGACTGTTTTCGCTACACATGGGTGTCTGTACGATGATTGCAATGTAAATTCTCCAAGAGTAGCAGTTCTGCGAGACGACCTTCCTAATAACTGCGCATGTTTCCCCGAGATTGCCTCCGCTCGTGTGCTTCTAATTAGGATGACTACGGTATTCATAGACCTGTGTCTTCCACGCTCATCGCATGTTCCTAACCATGAATGGTTCAATGGTCTATACATCGATTGTTATTGTACTTATATGTGATCATACCCACGATACACAAGTGACCATATCACATTACATTACGATCTGGTCCTATATCAAACAGGTTTCTTTCTCCTTTGCGAGCCACATTTCCCCCAAACAATAAATTGGCAATACTCACTCATAGACGATGGCTTGTTTCCGCACGATGTCCACTGTTTCAGGGAAGTCGCCTGGTTCTTGATGACCATGCATTCCTGTCACTCTCCCCTTGGCATGGTAGAACTTTGCCCAGATTATATAGGTCCCTCGCCTCTCGACCTGTCCTGAACAATATGAGCAAAGGACACTAGGATGAATTTCAGATAGTGCTGTTAACTGCTATTTCCTACTATGGTCAATAAAATTCCTCAAAAATAAAATATATGGAGTCCAGACCCGCAAGTATATGTAGAAAATTATGTTCAATAGCACAGCATGCAATGTGTGTTGGTAACGGTGGCCTATTCGGGCCTGAAATAACCATTGGAAAGCGTTCGCATTCCAAACAAACCAGTTCGTGCTAATTAATACTATAATGAGATTTACAAATGTATTAGGTCGATTTCAATTTGATCCAAAATAACCTGACTTTGTTCATAGCTGCATAAACAGGGACCTGATATGGTGGCCACTTCAGTACCCGGAAGTATTTGTCTGGGGATATTTGTCTAGGGGTATTTGTCCGGAGTATTTACGAGAGGTATTTGTCCAGTGGTATTAGTACTGGGGGATTTGTCTGGGGGTTTAATCGATCCAGAGGTTATTTGTCTGGGGTTATTTGCCCAGTCACAACTCGCACAACATGTTCTTATCTGCTGATTTTTTTTTTTTTTTTTTTTTTTAAACAAAGTGACATGAGGAAGGGCGAACCCTCATTGCCTAAACAAAAAGGCAACCCAAGCCAGGAAACTAAAGAAAAAACCCCCCCCCCCCCCCCACAACAAAAACAACGCAAAAAAAGAGAGACGATAGATGTTAAATTCTCCTCTTAAACCGCTGGAGGTCAAAATCAGGAGGAAAATACATCCGAGGAAGCCTATTCCAGTCACGCGAAGTG
This sequence comes from Sclerodactyla briareus, assembly GCA_026419785.1. Classification (NCBI taxonomy): domain Eukaryota; kingdom Metazoa; phylum Echinodermata; class Holothuroidea; order Dendrochirotida; family Sclerodactylidae; genus Sclerodactyla; species Sclerodactyla briareus. Next base: position 84,728 of record JAODTK010003488.1, on the reverse strand, counting down.
CGAAGTTTAAAAAGGAGCGAGCATCCAAGGGAAGACTGAACAATCCCCGGAGACCAAACCAGTCAGCTTTGGAGTAGTTCCAGAGTTTCTGCCTTTGGTGGGGAGCTTGCATATAGGAGTTAGATTGATGAGACAGGGTAATGAGGCAAGGGTCAGAGGAGCCAATAGGGGCAGAGACAGTTGCTGGACTGTTAATAAGGGGCTGAGTAGGAGAAAAGCGATCTAACAAGTTAGCAGAGTCCGAGGCCCGCTCTGGGATACGGGTGGGAGAATTGATGAGCTGGGTGAGACCATGTATTGGTAATAGCAAAAGACTCAGCTGCGACACCAGCTCTATCAGAGCTTAGCGTGTATGAGCCATTCTGCGTTAGGCCATTGAAATCACCCAGTATAGCAATTTCACAGTCGTTATATCGTTGAATTAGTAATTCAACGCAGAGGTGAGATGCGAGTATAGAGCCTCATGATTATTACAATGGGCGAACGTAAACACAACCGAACACCTAGTCAAACGAGGAAGAGAGACTTTGATCCAGAGAAGTTGAAAGTCATCAAAACAGATTCAAAATTCAGAAAGGCGGCTGACAGGGATCTGGAGTGGACAAAGGGCACAATCAGCCTTATAAATGAAAACAAAAAAAAATCATGAAGATATGTTGGGACACTGGAGATGTGGTAAATCAAGGGTGATTTAATCGTTGTTCAGTTAAAAAACGTAGATGAGGATGCTGAGCCATGAGCGAGGTTGGTGGACATGGTTGAAGATTGCGGGGAGGACCGGCGTATATTTGCGAAAGAGAAAGAAAAAAGAGAACCAGATGGTAAGTGATGGGGGCGTAGGTGTGGTATGAGAAATGAACAACCATGATAAGGTCGTAAGAAGGGAGGACAAAGGAAGGGCAAGTGGACACAACCATGGCATCGACAGGACACCAACAAAGACTAAATAGGAGAGCACGGACTACAATGAAATTCTAAAAATCCACAAAACAGTTTTGGTCTTGTGAATCTGCGTGTACGAATATTACCCATTGCACCCTAATTTGTCAGGATTGCTAGATAGTTAGGGTGCTATGTTGCAATATGGGTAAGTTGAGTATGTGCAGTAGATTGAGATAACAGGTCAGTTTTGAGGAGTGCTGAGGGTAGGAACAATATCTGAGGATCCTTCCTGAAACAACAACGCTACATACAATGCTACATACACACTGGTTTGATCAACATCTGCCCTACAAATACTTACCTACTGCACCCTAATTTGCCAGGGTTGCTAGATAGTGTAAATTAGGGTGCTATGTTGCTATATATGGTCTACTGTTGCAATATTGTTTAAGTTGAGTATGCGCAGCAGACTGATATATACAGTTTCCAGGTTTGAGGAGTGCTGAGGGTAGGAACATTATTTCTGGAGATTCCTGAAACAACAACGCTACAAACAATGCTACATACAATGCTGGTTTGATCACCATCTGCGCTGATGATTGCTTTTCTCCCAGTTTGCACAGTTACGTTTGTCATTCGTTGTCATTTCTGTTTAGTTGTTATTTCCCAGTCCAGTATCTACCTAAAATAGAAAAACCTAAAATTCTCCCTTAAAACAACACTGGAAGAATCGAAACTGAGGCAGGCATCACAATTGTCAGCAAATTTCCAAAAGCTAAACTTTCAGAAACATTCTGGATGACAGGCTTCACCAGCCATGGTCACAAAAACTTGAACCAGACCGAGCAACCTACAAACTGCCGAAGATCTGGCTTGCTGTTAAATAATTACACAATAAACATACAGTGAGGACACAGCCAAACTAATTTTTCTTCAAATGAATATCCCCGTATGACAATCAATCCAATCATACATCATGGGTTAACCTGACATATCTGACAAGTATCAGGTTTTTTTTATTTTCTCCTCATATAGATCGGAGGGCAATCCCACAAAGGTCGATTGTGGTGGTGATGACCGAAACATTGCGAGGTGGTGCCCGGTGAGTAAGACATGTAATTTAAGTGTCCCAGAGCCCTCGCTCCCATGTTTAAAAACAAAGGATAACTGATTATAGGTAGGGAATAATCTAATTACTAAAGTTTATAATTTTCTCCATTTCCTCTCCAAAGGAGAGAGACCATGAACTCGGGAACAAGCTCCTTCCTGAGCCTTTCGTGGCAGTAGAAGTGGTAGACAAGTGGCCGCTTGCTTGCTTCCTTTTCATCTCCGGAGGAATACCGGTGCTCCATCAATCATACATAATTATGAGAGAAAGCCAAAAATCAATAAATCAATTGTCCAATCTCTGACGGGACAGGAAATGGAAGATATTATTTCATATGTAAATACAGAATCCTAACACCCAGCAAAGGGTAGGAGGAGTGAGAGACCGCTGATGAGTCTAATAGATGAAGCCTGCGGGGCAATCCGTAATGAAGCTTGCTCTACACTTGGTACAGTATAGTTACTCGGAATACATGGAGTGTATGAGCGATAGTAAACAAGACGTAGATCACAAACGGTGTGCACAAAACTACCATTAGGGCTCTCAGCCGATCGCAACAGCGAGGATAGTCGGTCTCGCTTGGATTAACCCCTCTCGCTAACTATGTAATTTTGACAATTCCCAGCAATACCGAACAAGTATCATACACACATGAAAAGCAGAGGATACAAATTCTACTCTATGCTTCCGAACTTGTAATCAAAGAAATAGTCCAGAGAATATACTCAACTAGTACTGAGACCCCTCTCGCAAGAAGGCCCCACACTATTCTTTAGGAATGTTTAGGATAGTGAGGATAGTAAGAAACGTCAAGCTAACCGATATTCGCTAAGTTTACCACTACAGGCAGAGAAGAACGCGTATTGCACGGCTAGGGGGTTTGGAGACCGATTTGATTGAGACCAACATTTTTTTTCTCTGGGCCGGATTGGAGGCCAGGCCACAATGTGGGGGGTCTCATCTCCCCTGAGGGGGGGGGGGGGTGGTAAGGCACAACTTCGTATGCAGTTGCATTCACAGTCTGCGCTCCTGCAGTTTCAACTTTTTTGCGCTCAAATATAAACTTTTGGATGTTGTTTTTTTTCAGGCCAGGTAGATATGATGTTGCTGTCAGTGGCGAAATTCCAGCGACATTGTCCTCCTTACTGAAAACATGTCATTGTCCTACTCATAATTGACAGTATATGCTCACAAGCAAGCAGACCTGTTGGGTTTCTGAGTAGATATCTGTGTCTTAATTGGCCCCTAAAATTTGTGAGCTGGCCTACACTCCCTTGTATTGATCAACCCTAGAGTTCATAAATTTGTAACTCGTACCAAATCTCTGACATGAATGGAATTGAAATAATTTAGAGAACAGCTGCATGCCACCCTGATTCTCATAGACAGTCAACTGTGACAGACATCAGTCACCTCAAAGGCAGTGGAAGTGCAAAACATAAATACATGATTTTTGTGAAGCTTGTGAATGAATTATTCTGATTTCAGAAAAGAAAAATCCATCTCCCAAATGACTTTCAGTTGGTAAAGCAATGTCTTATGACATCACAGGGGGGAAAGGAAAGAAAAATACCTGTCAATGCATGGGCAAAATTACTTTTTAAATTATGTTACAAGAGCATGGTGAATGCGGATGCACACATTTTTTGACGGATATAAAGATGCAAGCATTTATGGAATTCAAAGAAAAAAAATTCAACTGCACTCCTTATGACGGAAAGGAGCAGGATATCCAACTCAAGGCGACAATCCGCGGTTCCCCTCCTGCAGTAATTGGTCTCAAAGAATTGATGTAGAAAACACAAAAACAAAGGAGACTCCAAATTTGAGATCATGAGTGATCCAGCGCCAAGAGGGAATTCAACAACTCAATTTTTTGGTGAAAAGTGAGGACGAGGGAGGGTGCCCAGTTAGTACATGATCAAAATTGCCAGGATGGTGGAGTAGGTAAATAGAGGGGGATGCATTTTGAAAAATAGGAGAAAATAAATTGTAAATACAATGCAACAACACATTAGAGGGACGGCACAAGAATTTTTTCCAAGCCTTCTGAAACGAAAACAAAACTTGTTCTACTGACAATGAAATAGAAAAATTTCTCCCGAAACCTAAGGACAGTTGAATTTATCAGGAAATGGAGTGAAATCCATTCATTTTTCGGAATGTGGTTGACGGTGTTACGTGGAAACGGCAACAGTTAGTAATCAAAGCATTGGCTTATATGTAATATTCTATCTGTACATCAGTCGCCCATCATAAAACAAGTGAAGCATGCCTAAATTGCTACCGAATATATTAATACACGATAAGTAGAGGAATTCTTTTTGACAATCATAAAGTGGACAACATGGCTAAGGCCTCGGCAAAATTTCAATAGGGGAACGAGTGCATTCAATTGCGAGGATGATTAATATATGATGAATATGACTGATGAGAGACGACAAGAAAAGGATGGCCCATACTGCATCATGCCTTGGAAATACGGCCCAAAAGCAAAGATGAGAGGCCTAGTGTCACCCTTTGTAAGGCTCAGAAGGGATGAAAAATTGTTTGAGAGGAGGGGAATACTCTGTAGGCAAAACGGGAATACAAAATGCAAGAAAGGAGTCCTCCTCAGGGTGGAACAGGCACAAAAGCCAGGATTATTTCTCAGCACATTGATACCGTCATTCGTTCTAATAGACACGCACTGCGCGAAGGCAATCTCGGAAACATGCACGGTTAGGGGCAGTCCTCTCGCGGAACTGGTTAAAGTGTTAAGTGATGCTACAGTACTACAGATACCACAGAGGTCTAGCGTGGAAGTCGAATTCATTCAACATTCATAATTAAGACAACTCACATATGTAGCCGAATCAGCTAACCAACAGTGATGAAACTGTACAAATACAAAAACACAATTAGTCAGCGATTCTGAAACAACAAGTATAGATCTTAGTGCTTGGTGCCATTTTGAAGTGGTGCACCCACCCCGCACAATGAAGGTTGCCGACAATCCTTCTAGACTTCTGACTGACCCCTTGCCACCAACCTCCTCTGCAGCCAAACATATTTTGTCGGTGTAAGTTGGTGTTGGCCATGTAAATAAGTGTTCAACCAGGTTTGAAAGTGTTGCCCACTATGAGGGTTCCAAAAATAATAAATTTGCAAAATTCCATGGTGCTTCTATTAGGGAATGGCTTCTAGTAGGAAGCGAATACAGTAGTCTTGTAGATGGATATGAGTCTGGTGAGGTGGTGTGATTTTTATTTAGTGCTGCACAAGGGGGAGGGGTTCAGAGCCTAAGGGGAGGGAGTCCCCTATCCCCCTGAGAGAAAATGTGTCATGTTGAAATGTCTACCAGTGCTACAGTTTAATAGAAACTAGAGATTGCCCAACAGATGGGGGGGGGGCATGCAGTAGGACCTAGCTGTTAGGCCTTGACTGGTGTAATATGTGGATAACGTGGGTCCTCGTGATAATACGAGCTGAAGTGTTTCAAACACATCCCAGCCTAGCTGTTGCACGACTGATTGTGGTGCTCCAAACAGCAACGCCGTATGCACACAGTGATCCAGGATGTGGTGTTTCTGCTAGGTTATTCACAAGTGATTGGTATCATTATCAGTGAGATCGGACCTCATGGCTACAATAGTTGAGGAGTTGTGTATGGTAGTATAGTAACTGTAGTGAACGACTGACCACCATGGGAACGTCAAGGCACTCACACTTCCGGATCATTATTAGCTATTCAGGCCCAACAGCTTTCAGAATGTATACTTTGTGATAAGATAGGATTGAACTCTAACTGCCGAAGTACTCAAATTGCTAGGCCCTGGCAAAATGAGAAGGGCGATGAAGTTGCCAACCTGAATTTCTGATAATCTGCCAACTGACCAGGTGGTAGGCGATGGTGCATAAGGGGGTGCAGGGGTCCATTATGGGTTAGATTGAAGGGGGAAGAGCCCAAGGGTACAGTGGTTCTTGCCATGCGATTCAGACAATTGGACATGTGGCCCAAAGGGGAAAACAAACCAATGGCGTATGTACCCGTCCACATGGCTTAATGTGCGAATAAGCTTCGTTTTACTCTTGGCAGATCACATAATTTTTTCCCAAGATGTTTGAGGGTAAAAGGGTGCTGCCAGCTCAATCAGTTTCGCACACTGTTGTACGTTCAACGCCAAGTCCTCATGACTTTGGCACAATATCATTATCATCCATTCAACTGTAACTGTGATCAGTTATCCGATATTCATTTGCAGTTGTTAGCTACCTCAATGATGCCACAAAACAAGTTTGGACAATCGGACGACGGTTGTCCAGTATTGACATTTTACAACTTAGTTTCTAAGCCCCGCCTACTCATGAATATTATTAAATTCAGCACCAAAAACAACAGGCAATCTACTTCCAATATTGGGCATCCACCATAAGTATGTGAGTAATATATCCTTATTCTTCCACTTATCATGCTCACAGGAATTTTCAGCGAAAAAACTTTTTTGAGCCACGCCCCTATGAATAGATGAGGACCAAACACTACCATACCATAGCAATTCTTAACACTCCTCATTGATTTCACAAAACAAGTTTGAGGGAAATAGGCATATGAATAATAATGAAAACCAACTATCTAATACCATAATTATTTATTAGCATTATTCACTGAGGTCACCCAAACGAGTAACAGAAACTGGACTAGGTTGTCGAGGTATTTTTAAGATTGGCTTCTAAGCCCGCCACTCGTGAATAGAAGAGAACAGATCAAAACAATACTGACCACCTAGTCACTATGAGGCATCCACCCCCCACGTATGGAGTAATATCGCCTGTCTTCCACTATCGGCTTATATACCGGCCAAGTTTCGTCTATTACACACCGATTAGAGTTCCAGTGTCCCCAAGCAGGGTCACAGAATAGGCAACCTGTCTACGATAGGTTTCATTGCTATTGCAAAGAACCAATAGAGTGAAACAGAGTGCTTTTATGGTGAGTGCTGCACTTACAATAGACTGTTTTATGTATGACGTTCTCAAGATCTATGGAAAATCCACCATCAAATTTCCATGAATTGACTGCTGGCGGAGAGTGCCTGTAATCTGTGCTGAATAAGACTCACAGTCTGTCCATTGCTCATCAATAACAGGTTAATTCATTGCCAGTGATATTCCTGGAGTTTCAACTTATGATACTGTAATTTTTAATACAGGATAGAGAAATATTCTGTAATATTAATCACGGTGTTACTTTCAGCGAGTGGGTCCCTCACGGGTAACAAGTCATCGTCAAAGGTTTTGAGATTGAGATTTTCTCGTAAAGGTCATTGAAGCAGGATTGGGAAAAAAAACTTGATATCTCAACATAATGTGCATGCTAACAGGAGAGCACGACAAGTTTTGGATAATTTAATTTGTGCTAAATATGAATACTGTGGTAGTTGTTGCGAGTCTGAAACCACAGATCATCGGCCTTCAACATAATTAAAACAAAGTTTAGGAGAGGCCTAGCTCTTGGGACCACTCATTGAGTGAGAGCGAGGGCATGGCCCCATAAAAAAAATTCTGCTGTAAAAATTCCCCATGATTGCGGGGCTGCAAGGGAGAGTGTGAATCCAGCTGCCCGCATACTGGGGACATACCAGGACTGAAACTGGATGGCGAGAAGAATGCCAATGGCACAGAAGCTCGTCTATCAATTCCGTTCAAGATCATCGGTTTATTCCATCAATAGGAGAGAAGCCACTTGACCAACAAAATTTCTTGATCATATCTGCTCCGTTCTGTGGAGTAGAGGCTTGCTTGACAGCTCAGACAAAATTGACAAAATTATCCCTGAGATGACCCGGATTGAAACAGGATGGAGAAGAGGGATGCCAATGGCACAGGCGCTCATCAATTCCTACGTATCATCGCTCCATTCCATGGGACTAGAAGGAGCCGCTTGACCATTCAAACAAAATAGCTTGAATTGACCATTGGTGAATAATCACACTTGAATTTCCGGACCATCTGCTGCATTCTGTAGGAGTAGAAGCTGCTTGATTGCTCAAAACAAAATGGTAGAGGGAGCAACATTTGCATAATTTTACAAAATGACCGAAATTGACCCCTACATGACCTTTGACCCAGGGCTCGAAAAATATGTAAGCCCAGTAGCCCGGGGCTACTTGAGACGGCATTCGGGCTAGTAGGAAATTGGTTGGAGATGCCCTTCGGGCTAGTGGTTACCAATGAATTGTGTTGCAGTATATGCATCGGCTAGTCAGAATCTTGTTCGTGCTACGAGAGCATTTTCCTCAACCTGATGGACTAGTTGAGGTCAGGTACATTTCTCGAGCCCTGCTTTGACCTAAATTTTTGACCACTCCAGATGACCCTACATTCTGTCATCAGTGTGACCAAGTGTCACCGCGATCCACCAGAGGATGTAGAAGGGGTACCAATCTGAATCAATGTGAGCAGTAGTCAAATTAATAGCTCACGAAGCCATATGGCTGTGCCGGAGGCAATGTAAAAAACTTCACAAATAAGAATACAACATCCATTTAATATTAATCAGTGAGAATGAGACATTGATGTAGTGAAAATGTCATTGATTCCACATAGCTCCTCCAAATTCCATGTTTATTATTCCAAGTGTGTTCACAAGTACCCACATTTGTTTTGATGACCATGGGAACCATGCAACAGCTGCTTGAGAAGTAGTCAACTTGTCAAACAGATGAGGTTGGGGGATGATGCCCACATGGACAGGGCAGATGACGGTGAGAATCTTTCTTCGCACCCGACGAAAATTTTACTGTAACGCTCGTGAAGCCAAGCTGTACCAGGTCAGTCCCTAGAACCGGAGACAACTCTGGCGAAAACCCGCGGCTGGCTGATAGGTGAGAAGGACGTCAGCAGACAGACTCGGGAGGAAATTAAAACGGAGCCAGAGGTGAGATGTGACGACTATTGCACCGGAGAGAGAGAGAGATATGAATATTTTATATCGGAGGTTCTGCAACATTTGCTCCCACTATAAGTGTCGCACATTTCACTCTGTCACATTGCAGAGATTTTGTGGATTCAAGATATGAACAGAGTAAGTAAAAGAATTGTTGTACTTTTTTAATATGCCCACCAAATCTCAAATAGTCCCCCTATCCTATAGTCTGTCCAAAGTGACCCATTCTGCATTGAATGAAAAATATTATGCAGATTAGCGGGCCTCAGTCATGAGGCGATGCGATGCGATGCCCGCGTTCGAACCGATCAGAGATTTTGCTACATGGCAGACATTGCATGCTGACTAATTTCCAACTCAATCAGACAAAGTGTGGAGGGTGACTCATTATGCTAAATTGCTAATGCGAAAAATTTCCAGTAGGCCCGGCATTTGTTTTCTATAGTAGCACTGTGAAAAGGGACGAGACCTGTGTTCCTCCAAATTTCAAACTCTGCTTTATTCTACTATCTTCAGAGTTTGCCCATTCATTCTGTACACCTGGGTAACACTGATTTGTGCTCGTCAAAAAAAATTCGGCAGACCATTCTTTGCTACTAAGTCTTTGGACTAAAACTGGAGGTATGCCTATGTAATTTTCGGTGAATGCTGATGAGTAGGACCCCTGCTGGTGAATATTGAATTGAATGCACCCCCCCCCCCCCTCCATAAAAATGTTATGGCCATTAAACCCAGATGCTCACTGTGAGATTGTGGACAGTGACTACATGATCCATCCATACTTAAAGACATACTCTAAATTTTTTTCCCAAAAATTAAAAAAATTAAAATACTGTATTCATTCTATGGAAGCTCATGCCCTAATGGAAGCACACAATGGAATTTGAAAAGATTTATGATTTTTGCAACCCTAATAGAGGCACACTTCCAAAATTGGTCGGAAACACTTATTACATGGACAAAATACTATTGGTAGGCAAGGAACGCAAGGTGTTATGTTGGGAGGGGGGGGGGGGGGGGGCAAGGGGTGAGTCAGTTTGCCTTGGGGGTTGCCAGAGCATTAACACCCAGTAGTTTTTCCAGCTTTGCAATGTCAGATGAGAATCTGCTCTGTGGGAGGTATACCTAGCTGGTATTTCAAGCTAAACTTTTGTGGTATCTGTAGTTAATGTAGCATAACTAACATGTGTACCCGTTCCGCGGGACGGACATCCTAATAAACGGCATGTTTCGATATGCCCTTTGCGCAGTGCGCGGTTCATTAGAATGAATACGGTATGTATTCAGAAGACAGTAAAAATCACTGATTCCCATTATTCATGATGGCGAACCCTTCTCTCCCTAATTGTCATACAATATCATACAAAGAATGTGTGAGCATTGTTCTGATTTATTTGTCACTATATTACTTTTGGTGAATATTACTTTCCACTTGATTTGATGGAAGCTTCCACTGCGTATGCCTCTATTAAGATCATCTGGTTCTGCCATATGTGCCACTTGCAAAGGTCACTGTACACTTAGATCACTCCCTAGTGTTAGCGATCAATTGATGCAGTACTATTGTGGTCTGCAGGGGATCAATGTTCACTGGTGTTACCAGAAACCACCTGCAAATCACACAAATGACCAGGATCTCCCACAAATGGTGGTCTACAATGTCTTCTAATACTCTCTAATACAGGATGGCAAAGAACTACGATGTTTGTCAGTACTTTTTGTATACCCCAAGCCAGTCTGCCAGCTTCCTGGAAGGCTGGCAAAGATTGGGGAGAGGCTGCGACGATGGGGAAAAAAAAAATGGGGGGGGGGGGGGGGGGGGTGATGTGGTAGAGGGAACTATTGTACTGTTGCCACACGAAGTCCATACCCGCATCTATCAACATTGGTTGTCTCACGTACCCTTTGTAAGGGACACACAACAATCCAACCATGGGTGCTCACTGCTCAGAGACCGACTTTCTGTCGCTCCGTGACCACCTTCGGTTTTATCTCAAGGGGTTTCACCCCCCCCCCCCCCCCCCCCCCCCCTCCTTCATGTACAACCCTGCCTCTGAACCATGAATGCAAGAGGTTGAGACATTTTAAATTTTCCCCCTAAAATCAGGAACCCTCTTATGAGTGAAATACTCCCACTCTTGGATACCCTGATATGTACAGTCTTTAAGTGGGAACATGAAGGAGGGATTACACTTGGGTTCAGATTCAACAATTCATAGATACAAAATGTTGATTCAGGGACAGTCCCTATATTTCCATCTCGGAGTTCATGAAGGTGATGGAATTCCAAAATAGCAGATTCATACGCATTGTGGGCGAGAGTTGCACACTCTCAGAGAGCTATTTTCCCACAATCATCAATAGCCCCCCCAATTTCAATCAGCTGGAAATGTAAATGGTTATTGTACTTCCCCTTGCATGAAATCTTCTTTCCAAAGATTTTTGAAATTTCTCCTCAGGCGTGAGACTGTTGATAATTATATGACGATCATTATGCCAATATTGCCTCTTGATTACCTTTGCTCTGATTTTTTTTGTAAATGCAGTCAAATTAAGATTTTTCACCTACATATATGATCATTTGATCCAATCTGTTCGAAGCACACTCAACTTCCTGACCACCCCAATATATCGTGCACAACTATCTTGATCATCCAATTCAAAGTGGGGAGAATGATTCTTCTACCTTTAGGGAATCAATACTCTTAATACTGCCCTTGATCACCTTTGACCTGAATTTTCTTATAACATTAGTTAACTATAAAAATTTCGGGCGGGTTAACCGCCAGAACGTCTAGAGTCCCCGCATCTCTTATTCAAGAAATTTGGTGACATGAAACCACTCGGACAATATTCGTGGAAAGAAGACTTATAGACTTGTGAAGCGACAATGTTGTACAGGTAAAGGGTCTTTCCATAATGCACTTGTTAATGTATGAGGCACCCCTACAGCCCCGGACAAGGTGCGTCCTAAATAAGCCATTATTCAAGATTTGACCTTTAACCACATGGCCCAACCCGACCGAGGTCAAATTCAGGTAAGAGTTCACACACATGCAGGTCAACAATTAAATCACATGGTGAACCATTCCAGCCTTCGGCAGATATTCAATCTCCCGATTATAGCCCAAAAAACATTTTTGACCCCCAAAGTTACCTCGAATTGACCTTAATGATTGAAGTTTTTTTATAAATCTTGTTACTCTCCATGTGATACATCCACTCCAGGATGTCATTTTGCATTCTGATGACACACCCAGTGCTATTGCCGAAAAGTACAAAATCATTTTTTTTCAACAACCCCTGAGATATGACCTTTTAATATGACCTTCAATGACATGCGGTTTTTATTTATATGAAAAAATTGTTACAACTCCATGGCGCATCCACTCCTAAAGCATAGTGCATTCCAATGAAACATGTCCAATTATTGCGAAAAAGGTAAAAATTGACTTTGCCCCCTGTACTACCACAGTAAGTGTCCCGAACTCGAAAGCGGGAGTTGTTTTCATCCAGAAAGCACACAAAGCTCTTTCAAATATCCAAAAAATAACCAGTTTCTACTTTTTTGCCGTTAAAATCCTTAAAAAATAAGCACACATATTCAAGATTTGACCTTAACCACAGGACCACCCGACAGGGTTCAAATCAGGTCAGAGGTCACCAACATGCGGTCCAACAATTCTCTCACAATGGTGCACCATCCAGCCTTCGCAGATATTCAATGTATCCGAATATAGCCAAAGAACAGTTTTTGACCCCTAAGTGACCCCGAATGACTTAATATATGACGTTTTTATGAGAATGTTACTCTCCATGTGATAACATCCACTCTAGGAGCATTTTGCATTCTGATGAACACACCCAGTGCTATTGCCGAAAAAGTACAAATCAGTTTGACCCCTAAGTGACATTTAATGACCTTCAAGGACAAGGCGGTTTTTATGAACATTTTTACACTCCATGTGATGCATCCACTCTAGAAGCATATTGATTCCAAGAACATGTCCAGTTATTGCGAAAAAGGTATAAAATGAACTTTGGACCCCTTGTAACTACCAAAGTAAGTGTCCGATCGAAGAGGGAGTTGTTTCCTCCATAAGCACACCAAGCCTATCCATATGCCAAAAATAAACCAGTTCTATTTTTTTTGGCCGTAACTGCCTTAAATAAGCACATTTAATTCAAGATTCGACCTAACCCACATGACCACCCGACAGAGAGTACAAATTCAGGTCAGAGGTCACACAACATGAAGATCAACAATTATATCACAATGGTGAACCAGCCAGCCTTAGCAGATATTCCATTCTACGATATAGCCAAAAAACAGGTTTGACCCGAAGTGACCCCGAATGACCCTTTAATGATATGACAGTTTTTTTTATGAGAATTGTTACTCTCCATGTGATACTCCACTCCTAGGAGCATTTTGCATTCTGATGAAACCACAACCCAGTTCTATTGCCGATAAAGTACAAAAATCAGTTTGTGACCCTAAAGTGACCTTTAACGACCCTCAATGACATGGCGGCTTTATAAAAATTGTTACACCATGTGATGAAATACAGAGCCTAGAAAGCATATGCATTTCCAATGAATAGTACAATATTATGCGAAAAAAAAAGTCTTAAACTCATCATTTTGACTGATCAGGACATAATATGCAAATTAGTCCCACAAATTACCTTAGTGATATGATGCTATTGAATCAAGTTATCAGGACTGGTAGGAGGTCCTAATCACAAAGTTTAGTCAAAATCCAAAAGTTGAGAAAATAATTATTTAATTATTCTATTATGCTAACGAATATGTAAATTAAACACATAATGACCTTCAGTGATTTCAATGAAATTGAATAATTTATCGGGATGTTAGAAGGTCCTACCCACAAGTTTCTGTTGAGAATCCAACAAAGTTTATACATTTGGCCTAATTGCTAATTTGTGCCAACTATTATGCAAAATGAGTCATGCAAGATGACCCTCCAGTGGACCTCGGCCACATTAGGAAACTTCATCGCACTGTAGGTTGGCCTATTCACCAAGTTTACATGAAAACACTGACGTGAAATTATCACAGACATTATGATATAATTAGGATAATGGCAAAGAAATGCACACAATTGACCTCGGATGCGCGTGAATTGCGCCATGTTCTCGGCTCCAAACAACTACCCACAAACCACGTTCGGGTTAAATCGCACGACTTCAAAATTTTGCAAAAAAACCCTGCAAAATAGAGGGCAACAGATATACGATATTATAGCCATTTTCGAACTTATACCGAGATTTTAACTCATACGGACACGGTATGTACCAAGTTTTGGGTCAATCGGATAAAGTGTAAAGAATGAGAGCGCTAACGCCTAAGTTTCGGCGGCGCGGCGGCGGAGGAGCCGGCAGAGACGGCGGCACACGGTCCCCAAAAACAATAGTATCCCGAACACTTTCAGGGGTGTTGCGGGGATATAATTAAGATAGTCACCTAAATACATGAACTGATCCAATTGTCAATTAGCAACCAGTCAATTCCTGAACACCCCAATACTGCGCACAACTATTGTGACCATCTAATTCAAAGTGGGGGGGGGGATGTTCCTTTGTACTATTAGGGTCAATATTGCCCCTTGATCACCTTTGACCTGAAATTGTTCTGTACATTGGTCAATCAAGTTACTCACTAATGACATTGATCATTGATTCAATCATCTGTCTGTACTGAAAAACGCTCAGGTTTTTGACAGAGAATTTTTGTTATTGGGTCACACAAGGCACAAGAGTAGTTATGTGGGTCAGGGCTAGTTACCATTGGAATCAGGCAGACAAACATCAAAGGAGCCAAGGAACGAGTATTACAGAGCCATCGAAAAACTTTGAAAAAAATCTGTCGGTCATAAGAGATAAATATTTAAAGGAACCTTATGGAAACAAACTCGAAGGTCGACTACCTCATAGTTAGTATGAAAGAAGAACATTGTATAGGAGTGAATTTTCTTCTTGATCCACCTCTTCTCCATTTTTATAATATTATTGTATAATAATTCCCACCCTTTCTTTATTTTCATTATCATTAGAATTACAACTACGCCCTTCCCTTGCCTCACGTGACTTTGTTGTGCTTTTTATGTGAACTGTGACAAGCATCTGCAAATGTTAAATATAGCCTAATATATGCGACAAAATCCGACAATTACCCATTCAGGTACCTAATAATAGCACATTCCCAGGTATTGTCAACTGGCAAAAGTTATTAGGACTATATAATGTTTGTCTCAATGAATGAAGGGCTAGGGATAGGGGAGGAGCTTTTATGGCAAACCCGTCTGGCCCCTTTTAAAGACCTCACCAGTAATGCTGTTATTGACAGGTTTCAAATTCTCTCCAAATACTCAGAATATCTTCTTAATTGTGACTCACTCAGAAGGGTGCCTATTTTTATGCATGATCAGCTTCTGTTCTCCAAATAACTCGCTACTTTCCGGCTGAAAAGTACAAACTGTCACATTTGCGGAAACGTTATCCTGATCTTAAACGTAACTCACAGCACGGTCAACTGCTCGAGTCCAAATTTTGACAGCTGATCCCAATCATTATTTTCATCAATTCTGCCAATAATACTGGTCCCTGGTCACAGCAGTGCTCGAAATTTACATAACGCCCGATGCCTCGGGGCTTTTTTTACTCGAAGTTTCAGTTCGGTCTAACGTAGAAACTAACTCCGCTGCAGCTGCCCGTCGGGCTAGTGAGAAAATTCAGTTGAAGGTCTAGGACACTAAAAATACAAACTCGACTGATCCTGAACTCCTCCAATGACTTTTCATAAGCGGCCACTACTGAGCGAACTAGCAGTATTTGCAACTAAATATTCGCAGAAAATGAGCTTCTGCGAAACCTCCAACATCGGCCATGACACTGACACTCGACCGTCACGAAAATGTAGGCCGATCAACGATCGTAGTCCATAAAAAAAGTTCTATAATAAATGCCCGGCCCCACGTGTACACCGACTCACCGAGTGAAACGTGTTGTCATTACAATCTGTTTTCACGCTAGTGTGGGATCGCACGATCTGCGCACTCAAACTCAAATCCCGCACAAAAATAATTTATATGTGGGAATGACCGCACTGGTTTCCAAACAGGAATATAACTTTTGCACTCTTTCCAACCAGTCCACGATCTCGGTACTTCCTGCACAATGTTGCATCCTCATATCATGGTGTGTCGACATCGTACACACACCAGAACATGAGAGAAAACACTATTTTTCCACCCTACACATCGATAACGTTCGATTGACATGATTTTGTAGAATGGTTTATGTACACATTCTATGTTAACCATGTGGAATGGGACCAAGGTCACTGTAAAATAACGTTAAAATCTGCAATCTGAAAACATTTAAAAAATCATCCAATAATGAAACAGGCATGTAGATGGGTTGATACAAACACTTTTCACAAAGATTGAATCATGTTATTTGCAAGGTGTATTCTAATAACCCACTTTCTGATTAGGTAAGTGTGGTCCTGTACGAAAGCATAGCAAGTCAGTAGCTTCGGTGGTATGGCTACCGGTGGGAATTTTTGTTTTCTAAATTATCATTTTTGTTTCTTATTCATTCACACAAATCCAATTTTGCCTGGGAAGAACATTCACTATGGGCCAGAAGAATGTTGCCGTTGAAGGATTTTGCCCTTTCGGGACAGTCATGTTGCTATGGGATGATGAAAGCAGGAATGGTATCGCATGGGTGATTATCCCCAGGTACCCACCGTCTATATACAGTTTAACTTGCTGTTGTAGCAATAGTTAAGCCTAATAAATTTTATCGGGCTAGTCAAATTTTTGTTCGGGCTAGTGGAAGTTCTGAGCCCGACGGACAACTGCTGATCAGGTAGATATTTCGAGCACTGGGTCACAGGATGAGAACTTAACGGCTCGTGGAGGCTACTAGTGGGTGCGGCTAGATACCAGACTGCAAAGACCGTTGGCCATGTCGAATGATCCGATGATGGAACTGATCTCAGATGGTCTTTTTTTTTCATGGTATACTTGCAGAGCACAGAAGATCGAACCTATTCAAGACCCAGCGAGGGTGCAGACCTGGGTACTGTACCACATTGTCAGCTGGAAATCTTTCACTAGGTACACAATAGGCAATGGCCTCTATGACATTAACTTAATGTGGGGTAGGGGGTGGGTAATCACACGAGGAAGGCAACTGGTCCACTGACTCACTTGTGCTGAGTGACTAGCGAGAAGGCAACAGGTACCATTTTCAAAGCCTTAGGTCGGACCCGAGCAGGATTCGAACCTCGGTTTTCCGGGTTGTGAAGGTCCGATGCTTTACTATTGTGTGCCAACCATTCAGTGTCTCATGTGGGCCAAGCCAAAATTAATCAATGCAATGTCAGTTCATCAAAAAATGAACATTGGAAGGAAATACAACTTCTTCAGTAAAACACTGATAGAACACATTCATTGAAAACATACTGTATGGAATCATGAATATCAGCTCCGAACGTTGTGGTACAGTTCTTCAGCCAACAAACTCCCACTTGAGAAATGACACTCCTGCATGTTGTCAATCAAGTCATCATTCCTTTTTCAAGCTTATGATAAAAATGATGGTTGTAACAACTTCAGTGCTTGACCTTTCACAATTGAAGCACGTGGCTACCAAAAGTAAACCTGTGAAAGCCTATTACAAAATCAATGCAAAGCCTCTCTTCACCCCCTCCAACAATTCACAAGCTTTGGTGCAAACAAAAACCACTACCAGTCGAGATTGCTTCCTTGACGAGACAAAATCCCATTAGGTGATATTTCCTTGAAGCCATCACTCAAGTCACAGCAAAACCTGCAGGAATCAAATGATTAAAACCTGAGTCAGTTTGCTGCAAATGGCTTTGACTTTGGTGATCGGTTATTATATCAAGTGTGGGAGGGGAAATTCGCTGTTTCTAGGCTATAAAGGACAGCTTGGTACTGAACAGGCAGAGAAGAGTCACGTATACCCCCATATGATGGCCAGACTTATTTAAAAACTGACAGGCCCTGAGGACAACATGTTTTGGCCCAAGACTTACTGTAGGAAATTGAGGGCAGAAAGAAAGGTTGAATGTGAAAATGTTATCCCAAAATATGCAGCAGAGGAGAGTAGTGTCGTTTGGGCGGGGGGGGGGGGGGGGGGAGGGAGGGGGGGGGAGGGGGGGGAATCGCAACATCGGTTCAAAATATATCCAAAGTGAAAAAAAACTCAAATCCACACTAGTTATATTAAGAAAATCTGGGCTAGCTACGACTGTAAGATTTAAGATAGGGACTTATTTTTGCACAACCCAAAAGCCGACCAGGGATCACATTATTGAAACATAGTGGACAATGTATATACTCATTTATACATCAACTGGTGATGCTATGGCACTCGATTATAAGTGTAATAAAATGAGCAAGTGAATGTGGTAAACACTACACTATTGCATTCATAATAATGACAATTGAGGCACTCTGACAGTTTTAATAGGTAGAAACCTTGAGCTGTCATGGGCATCTGGGGAAGGCCGGCTGACAATATGTTTTTAGCTGCGGGAGAGAGCAGCTCTACAATTCCTCATGTCTCTTCCGTCTGTTCCGTTCTTTTCTTTTGTCCGTTCTGTTCGTCACTTTACTCAAAACACTCTAAACCGTCATCTATCCAGTTAAAACTTGGTGGGTTGGATGGAGCATACTATTGGCTAGGCCGAGTTACATTTTTTTTTGATTGTGATTAGATTTTAACTCAATTCCAATTAATTACCCCATTTCCAACATTCCCCTTGAAGCTCACTGTGAAGAGGTTTGTTTACAAACAATTACTCCCAAGCAGGCAGCATAGTGTTAATCTTATCTGTCAGCAGGTCCAGGTAAGCAGAGCAAGGGAAGATGTATTTGTCCTTTTCACAATCACGCTCTAGTATCTGTTGGCTGGGTGACCCAGAATGAGTTGTTTTCCCATGTTTGGGTTTTATCTTCAATGGTTTTGTTTCAATGGTGTCATTGTCAAGGATTACATAATTGGATTTCTATCAGCAGAGGAGAAGATGTTTAGTAAGGTAAAGGGTATGGGAGTGCTAGTTAGAAAAACCAGAAAGCCAAAAGCTATATTCCTTGACCTCTTTCTTACAACCTATAGCCGAAGCACAAGACAAATGGGAGATCATACCACCCACCCATTAATGGCAACATAACATCTGACAAAATTCCATTTTTCAAACCAACCTGTGTTCCTGTACTCTTGATCGAAGCTAACACTAAATTTCCTCAGGTTTTTTCAGACTTTTGACCCTTGGTGACCAAGGGATTTTAGTCGAGGCCGGCCCTCCGAGGCCGGGCTCAGGTTTTCTGCTTGTACACTGTAGGTATTGTGGCCTCGGAAAAACCGAGGCCGAGGCCGGGACGAGGCCGGCAAAATCGCCTCGAGTCCGCCTCGGACTACAACACTGGCTGGTGACTTCTAACCTGACGCGGAAACAATAGAGTTCAGGTACTCATCATGGGGAACACACATAACCAAGTATGAGCTCCATTCCATCTATGTGAGGTCGAGTTATCATGTTCCACGCCAAAAATGGCCAAATTATTGACTTTTTCAACAAATTTTCTATTTTGACCAAAATTCACCTCAACCCAAACACAGGGTTCAATGCACTCATCATTGGAAACCCCACATACCAGTAGCAGTAATGAGCTTCATCATCCATCCGGTTGGGGTTGAGGTTATCGTGTCCCAAGCCAACATTGGCCCAAAATAGTGGCTTTTCACAAAATTTCTAGTCTTGACACCAAGAATGCACTCCGACCTATACCCAAAGCCAAGGGCGGGTCCTTGTACTCCCCATAGAAGAAATGCTACACAGCAAATTTCAACCGGATCAGACCAATCTCTGACACTTATAGTGTTTCACAGGTGTTCAATACTTGACCTCTGGGTTGACCTCAGATGACCTCTGACTTTGGACCCCAAAGATGTAGAGTTCATGCACTCATCTGGGGACCACATCCTAAGTATGAGCTCGATCCATCCAGGTAGGGTCGAGTTGAGTTATTATAATCAACAAGCCAAAATTGGCCCAAATATACACTTTTCACAATTTCCCCCGATCTACACCAAAAACAACAGGGTTCTTGTACACCTCATAAGAAAGCTGCATACAAAATTTCAGCTTGATCAGACCAAGCATTCTAGAAAAGATTGTGTTCCACAGGTTTTAAGACTTGTGACCTTATTGACATCCATGATCTTTGACCTGACCCCAAAAACATAGGGATCATGTACACCTTACGGGGAGCCCACATACCAAGTTATGAGCTTGATCCATTCAGTGGGTTGAGTTATTGTGTTCACAAGCCAGGCATCACAACATACATACCACACATCCACACACACACGTCATGACTTGCCATAGATTGCCCCCGACTTTGTTGAGAATAAAAAAATGGTTGTCTTCATCATTTTAACTGATGCCACACCTAGGCAGATTTGCCCGCAGCTACCAAGACGTTTACAATTGCGCTTGTTATGAAAAGGGGATTGTGAACCATCTCAGTCATTCGCAAAGACCTGGCGACATAAGTTGGCCTTAGGTATGTTGGAGCATCAATGATTAGCGGATGGAGCCGCCGGTGGCATGATAACAATTTTGGCGAAGTCGAAACGGTTCTTGATAGCTGCGGACGGCAAAATTCCTGTGGCGAATGACACTGCGTTTCTCACCAATCATTTTCATTGTTTGTTCACATTGAGCGTTATGACATCGTTCATAACCTTGGAATGGCTTGGACTACCACATTAGCCTAATCTTTGCTATTAAGTGCCCAGCACAAAGTACCCAACTAACTCATTTCCTGGCCTGTATTAGGTGTTGCCATATGTACCCAACAAAACTTGTGTACCCAGCACAACACTTTCCTAGGCCTGTAGCAATTGAACAGTGGGAAACACAATTGGACCACAATGGGAAGTCTAGCCAACACCAAGGTGATGACAATCTTCCACAGAACTGCCTGTTCCCCCCCCCCATTGCCTATATTCCAGCCACCTCAGTGTGACAGACCTAAAAACAGTCCTTGCTCTAAAGCAGGCCAGCCCCTGAGCTCCAATCGTACTGTAAACAAACCACTCTCACAGAAGTTCAATGGGAAGGGCTGGTGGATAGACAAATTGGGGTAATTAATTGGATTCAATTGAAATCTAATCAAACTATGCACACACAAAAATGTTAACTCAGCCTAGCCAGTGGCATGCTTCATCCACCCACCAAGTTTCAACCTGATCGCATGTACGGTTCAGAAGTTACGAATGAAGAATTAGTGGGGTAATTAATTGGATTTAAATAAAATTTCATCACATTATGCAAACAAAAATGTTACTCAGCCTAGCCAGTGGCATGCTTCATTCACCCACCAAGTTTCAACCTGATCGCATGTACGGTTCAGAAGTTACGAATGAACGTGACAAACGAAATGGACGAACGAATGAATATGAACGAAAACTAACGGACGATAGAAATGAAACGAAAACGGAGGGAGAGAGACATGACCTTGTATGAGCTGCTTCCCACAGCTGAAAAATTGATTGGGTGAAAGATCACAGTTTAGCATCATGCGATGAACTCCTGGAATCAGGTTTTGCAGTTATGGGCTGAGGGGGACTTTGCCAAACAATTGAGGGGTTCATGTATCAATTCAACATTTCAGTGTATGAATAAATTAGTTGTGCACACAATCTTCCAAAGTTTGGGAGGCCAGGACTTTTTTCCTTCTCATATGCGGGACGTACCACGCAAACCATGGAAAGGGGGGTTTCTATTTTTTTCAACTCCTCATTTGCAGGGGTGAGTCATTATCCATAGTATGGCAGTATATTCTGGGTGCGGTAAAATTTACGGTGACGGGAGAGAGGGGAAAAAAAAAAAAACAAAACACTTTCATATTAAGCCAAGTCAGTTACAAGTTGGTCTCCACCTGGGCACGCCATCAGTCAAATGTATATCTCCCACCCCCAAAGCAAACTTGAGGGTTGTCCATAGCGACACAAAAACCACCCAAATATTTTTTTGTGGGGGTGCATTGACTGCCCCATGCTGCTTACCACAAGCTTCTGGTTCATCCTTGTGCACAATGGTATAGAATCCTCTCTTCTATGGGAGTGAAAACCCTTGATTTCTTCAGACATTCAGTTTAGTTCTCTACGTTTTCGTTTGCTATCTTCGCATTTTAGGGACCCCAATTGTAACCTGGATCTTCCAAGATGAGTAGTTCGGCTCAATATACGCATTCGGGACCTGTGCCTATTTTGCCGTTTCAGTGTTGGTTTGCTATCCATTTCGTGATGTTTTGCACATCTGTGGAACAATTTTTCTATTGTGCAAAACTAATAGGCAATGTGGCCCCCCATCTCAGTCACCACTGAATTTGCAAGTCTTCAAAACATGAAGTACCAGCCTTGCTTTATGTTATTTAAATCTCAGTAATCGAAAATAATGTTAACATTTCACTTTGGAGATTCTTGACTACAATTTTTTCACAGGGCATTGCCAAACCTTGCAAATTAAATGAGGTTTGCAACCAAACAGAGCTTCACCCATCCCTTGCGCTCGCTCACAAGGGATTATCAACTTTTTTTGTAGCGCTTGGAAATTAACGGAACTCCGTCCACATGTAATTACGGGTGCATGTGATTTGAGATGTCATCATCATAATGCTTGTTTACAAACGGGTTTATAGGTGGCTTGACTTGCAAATGAGGCGTGTTTGTCCTTGGACATTTGGCTGGGTTAGGCCAGTTTAATTCCTCATTAATATATTTAGTACAATAGTCGGGTTCCTCTATCGGAGATCGTATTTAGTCCCAGCTAGGATTTTCTACAGGTCACCCGTTTATAGTATTGGTGGCCATGTCAGAGGCAGTGAAACACAATTTTCCAAGACGGTGTGAACTTTTGGGACTGACAAGATGTTCTGTCTGAGACCGACCGATCTTCGGGGGTCTATTCAAGGTTCTTAAAATCGGCTTTGGCCTCCAGAGAACGACTTTGTCGCTAAGGGACCGACTTTTCAATATCTCAGGGGGCCATAGACTTCTATCAAGTGAACAGTCAAGGCAATATTTTTTCCAGAAAACGGTTTTCCAAAATCTATTCAAGAGATCTACACTATCTACAGTACTTGCCCATTGTATGATGAACACCCTTTCCCCCCCCCCCCCCCATTCGAACAGTTGAGTGAGTGATTGTCACAGGTGTGTTCATACAATTCTTGGAATTATACTTAATTGAACCGGGTGGTTGGCACAGTGGTAGAGCGTCCGCCTTCCACTCGGTAGACCGGGGTTCGATATCCGGTCGGGTTCATACAACGGACTTCAAGATTGGTACCTGTTGCTTTCTAGCTGGACGCTCAGCACAAGGTATGAGCAGGGACAAATTGAGGGGTAGGGCCATTGTGGCACGTTGCCGTCCGCCTGTGATTACCATACCCCCCCCCCCCACATTAAGGTAACGCCAACGAGGCATTTGCCTGTATTCCCTGTACCTGTGAGATCGCAGCTGACAATAGGTGAAGTATCCAGGTCTGCATCCTTGTCTGGCCTTGAATAGGAATGATGCTCTCTCAGCAATATACCATACAAATAAAATAAAACATTAAAAACACCCCCAGTCACTTAGGTGATTTGAAATTCCCTCAGGAAATGACCACTTATAGGACAGCCACTGTTTATACATTATCCCAATAAGAAGACATGCCCCCTGGGTCAGCTTCATGACTGCCATTAGGGAAAACTGTCTCCAATGTGAGTCATTTTGGATTAGACATGCTCAAGTTGACATGCTCGAAATTAATGCAAATTAAAAACTGTAGGGAATCTGTTGTACCACTGTCTAATTGCCCAGACCACTCCCGCAATCCCCCCAATATGGGAACTATGTCGACTAATAAACTGCAATAAGTGCGTAGCCATCCTACCATTGAACATCATAATGCAAGGCATAGTCGAGAGCCAATGCAGTCCAAGACCTGTTCGTAGCCAGGGGGCAGATTTAGTGGGGCCCAAACAGATGTGAGCCACCGCTATTGACAGTAAGAAAGAATGAAATCCTGAGCATTAGATGCATAAATATAAATGAATTTGTTATACCAAAAGTACCATTTTAGAAGCCTGGCCCTCTTCAAAGAGCAGAAATGGCCAGCAGGTATTGGGCAATTTTTGTTTTCAAATAGAGGAAAAGAAGAGGCGGACAGAACCCCCTAGAATGGCCTTCCAATCAGAGGCCTTGTGCCCCCCCCCCATCCCATACTGAAAACTTCTGGATATGCCCCTGGTAGAGGGGTGGAAAACGGTAGTTTTATCACCAAGTAGTATAGGATCTGAATTTATGGTACTTTTGCAATAGAAGAATATTCATTTTTTTAAACCAGAATTCGCTGAGGAACATGGGCTGCATTCCATGAAAACCTAGTGGCTACCTAATAAAGTACTCTGGAAAAATGTGCCTCCATCAAATGACACATTCCATGTTACATAGGACTAGACATGCCTTTGCTGCACAACACTTCTACAACGGACTCCTTAACCTAAGAAGACTCATACTCAGGACTGATGTATTTATTTCCATTCAAGTTTTCAAATCCAACAGAGTTCATGAAATCACACAAATCAAACAAATTTGATTGAAATGACAGGATCAGAAGTAGTCACACCAACCGAATTCGCTAAAATCCCAATAAACTCGAATGGTGCAAAATTTTGGAGGTTAGCAGAACCCATTTGTGGAACAATGCCTACTCCCGAAACCCGCTGGGTTCCTTCATGGTGGACATTTGTCAAGATCGAGGACCAGTTCAACTGGAGGTGGTGGTTATAAATTATACAAACTCGAAAACATAATGTCTCAAGAAAGTGTTAGGCAGAGATGAAATTAGCAACAATAAAATTCTCTCAAACATTCATGGAAGCTCGCCCTCGTTTTGAAGTGTGAGAGTTTGGAAGCAAATAATCTCTTATAACAAAGGTAATCAGATCTCCTCCCGCAGGATTGTCTTCAGGGAGAGCCATCGTCCTGATAACAGGCCTGTCTGCTGAAATTTGCAGACTTTGGTTTGTTCGATATAACATCCTAATTCCACCATTCGTGTCCTTCTTACAAAACAAATTGAAGCCAGGCACTTTTGACATTGAAACAGACAACCCATTGCCCATTCGAGCGGCCTGGCAGCCATATGTTGAATGAAAATGATGTGGGGAAATCAGAGAGCTCAGATTTCCTCTTCAAGAATCATCCCATGGGGGGGGGGGGGGGGGAGAGAGACATTCGACCTGATAGTACAGATGGATGATGGAATTTACCCTGACTCTGCCAACCTTCACCTTTCAGGGAAACTTCCCTTTTCACAAAAACCAATTCTACAGTCACTTTTGATAATACAGGAAAACTTTGTGTATAATTGCAGTTTAGGGTAGTGGTGTGATAATGGCTCCACAGCTGTCAAAGTGTAACATCATTTACCAAGGAAGAAACACTCGATGTAATATTTAGAACAGATTTTGCCAAATTTTGTGTGAATAATTTCGGTTCTTGGTAATCCCACATATGTATTTTGAAGGTGAAGAGCATAATCAAACAGTGAAGGTGAAGAGAGCATACCATATATCACTGGACCCTACACATAATGACCATAATAAAGCAATGCTGTGACAAACCTCCCACCTTTGCTGTGAACATCTGACTCGAAATGTATGAGAGGATGGACATAATACAACAACCATACACTCTGCCAGAACCTTTTTTTAGGCATTATCGTCTTGAACACCCTGGGAGAATGGATGATGCCCATGCATGTGGAAGTCGAAAACTAACACCGGATGCAGTAGGATTGCTTTGAAATGAAAGGAATATACTTCATAACCCTGAGTCCAGAATTTTTGAGTATTTCAAACTTATCCCAGTCGTGTACCATTTACAATTACAGGCAATATCATGTCAACAAACCCAGCGAATAATTGAGGAGCCCTCCCATTCAGATGCATTAGATTACAGCAAAAATATTGCCCGCGGTACATCATAAACGTATGCATTGATCCACGTTAAGTCGGCGCGTATGACGCCAATGACTTAACGTATCGTTTGAAACACTGAAGGGCCTCATCCTAAGATTCTGCAGTCGAATTATCGTTTTCTAGCGTGTGTGTGCAATTTTTTGCACAAGTTACAAAATCTTGATGAAAACTGTTTCCACTTCTTGGGCAAACTGGAGGAAATGTACATTGAACCTATCTTGAAAAAGTTTGATACACTGTCTCATTGACAGTTTGGTTTGGCTTAGCTCTAGTTTACACTAGGACGTCAGTTAGGTGATATTCTTGCTATTGTGACGTAAGCATTTTCACATATCACAGACCGTGATTGCTAATGAAATGCACCGAGGTGGTCTTTCTCCATAACATAAAGTATAAGACGTTGCCTTGTTCCCAGTTGCTACCAGGACGGACCAATGCCCCATCTAAGCAGATGCATTGCATTGGTCCTGCTAAGTGAACAATTTCATGCTCTAGTGCTGCAGTTGAGGGCATTACAGTGAGCATAAGATTGAATAGTCTTGTAGCTTCTGTTTTTGTGCCTCCTGTTTGAGAGGATACCTAACTCAGCTCCTGCAATTTCCCTTCATATGAATATTGCACCTTTTTAAGAGCCCCTCATTTTCCAGCATGTTTTTGTTCGTTCCAGCAAATGTACCCCAAAGGTAAGTAAGGCGTGCCTATCGCTAGTGGCATCTGAAGCATTGTCCTAGTGCAGGTTCAAGCTGCCAAGAGTGTAGTCTGTGTTTTATAAGACGATGATACTTGATATCCGATTACCTGCTGCTTTATGTACACCCACTCGCGGCAATTTCTGCAGTGGCGCCATCACATGCACACCTACTCTCGGGTGTTTGTGTTGGTATTTAGTCAGTCGGGCTGCATATTTGTTTGTGTATGTAGACAGATGAGAACCATCCAGCTTCAAGAAGGGCTTAAAACAAAATCGTTCTTAATCAAGACTAAACAAGAGGTGCGTACCCAGGTCTGCCACTATGATGTCTCCATGTTAGTAGAATGGTTCAGTACCCAATCCTTACACTGCAACACATCATGAAACAGTGTCTTATTTTCAAGGGTTTTGAAAATGGAAAAATTTTGAAATTGTAAACAGACCTCAATTTTGTGAGAATGTGAGGAATTTACTGTACAATTTTTCCCCAAATCTCTCGAGAGCTTTTATAGCTCAAGATGACAAACACTGCTCGGGCAACCCAACAGAGGGAGTCTTGCTCAAGGGAGCTGGCTACAATGGGTACCAGCTGAATGGGTACAGCAGTATCAGGTCTGCAGCCCTGCCATGCATCAAATCACTCAGTAAAAAAAAAAAATTACCGACTGTGAGCTTTGGGCAGAACCATGGCCTAAACCATTGACTCACTGCAACCAGTTCAGACTTATAGGTCTCTTTGAGTTCCTTGGATATTTCTAGGTGTTTAGGAAAGCAAAGGAGGCTTCGTCGTACTTGCAGAGCACTTCAGGGTATGCCGATGTTCCCGATGGACTTGGCCTATCCTAGACGATCATCTATAGACCGTGGCAGGAGGCAATCGTCATGAAGATTCATCTTCTACTCTCTCTTGCCAAATTGTGTACTTGTCAATAGGCCAGTTAGGAGTTTTTTTTGATTAATGAGATGATGATTATGATTATTGTGTCCACAAGGTAAGAGGGGACTTTGAACGTACAGTGTGAGAAGAGTCTTTCAGAAAACTCCAAAACCGAATATTACGAAATCCTGGTCAACACAAAACTTCAGATTCCCCTCCCCCCACCCCCATAATACTTCTCACCAAATACCATCTGAAAACATGGGATGAAATGGTTGCGGGTACGAACGTGGTGGAGACAGTTTAAAATGAGCTGTAACGATATGCTGTGGGGGGGAATCTGGTATATTCCCCCGAAGTGTCAGTGGTAAGCGTGCGCACTCAACCACGGACTGGTTATATTGATGATTCACCCCCAATACCCTGGGCATGGCAGCAAGTGTGAGCCACTGTCAAATCTGAAGTCATGACCTAAATGGTCAGTCACAAAGCTGGTTCCTGTGGTGGTCGCTCCACTTGGACGATGTAGAAAATAGTAGGAAAAGGACCTGCATGTGATCGCTTTCAAGAGATTGTCATTTTCCGAGTGACTGAGACAGGGGAGTGCCTTATGTAATAGAATGCACAAAGCTAAAGTGGTTTATGGATCTGTGAACAACGGAATAACTTCCCCTTATCGACCCCGCAACCCCAAAATGTAGAATCTGCAATTTCACAGCGTACCAGTCTGGCAACCCATCGTCCTTCTTATTTTGATGCTCACTATACGGCATAATTGGAGTGTGGGGTCGACAGGGGTAAGTTGAGGCGGAAATAGATTGTGTAATGACAGAAGCTCGGATATGGCCTTGGGGTGGATGCATGGTCCATGTGAGGGTAGGTGCATAGTCATGATATGGGGAAGTGAATGGACAGAAAATATTTGTGTGACCACATTGTCTGGGGTGTAGGCGAACATGCACCATACGATTGCACTACATTTAATGCATCAAGCTATACCTCCAAATACATGTACTTCTTCATTTTTATAGCCTTTTTACACTTTCTGGGGGAAATATTGTCTAAGGAACATTACATTAAATATTTCTGTGCAGCAGCTGGCACCACTTCAATCATTTCTTCACATGGAGAGGGACGACCCAGGAAGTTCTCAGAAGTTTGGTGGCTTCCAGCCAATTTAACAGATCTCAATCCCCTTTATCAATGAGCTATCTTACAGGTGTCATAGGATATTAGTTCCATTGAAGGGCTTGCTTGTCTATTATACCCAGGTTGATTGATTTTTCATACGATCATGATACAAAAGCATATTTTGTTCCTTGTCTGCTGTACATTTAATGAGGTTTTTCAAACATAAGTCAAATTGTCTTTATTTTGCTGTAGCTACTAGAGAAAAAAACGCTCTTTCTACATAAGATGTTCCTGGATTAATATCTGTCCTGCGATCCTTTTTTTTCTGTGGAACCTAATCATGTATATTCAAAGAACATCATGCAACATGTCTAATTTGTATACTCAGGCTTCTGTGGTTTATTATATTTGAAAACGTCAAGATGAATTCACAAATCCTAGTTAGACATATCTAATTAACTACGTCTCTGATTTGCTGGATTACGTCGGTTTTTTTCTTTCCTGTGGAACCGTAATAATGTAATAGAAGAACATGTTAATATATACATACATGTCTAATTTGTGAATTAACTTCAGGCTCTCTGTGGTTTCCTTATATTATGAAAGGAAGGAAAACGTCAAAGAATGATTCACCAATCCGGGTAGACAATAGAATATTCTAATAGCTAGTCTCTCATTTGCTGGATTGTCTGTCATTTTTTCTTCTGTGGAACGTAACCAGGTAATGTTTCTAAGAACATCTACATACATCCATGTCTAATTTGCTACATAATCAGGCGTACTGTGGTTTCATTATATTATGAAAGGAAGAAAACGTCAAAGAATGAATCACAAAATCCTGGGTAGACATAATCAATTAGCCCAGCCAAAATCGACTCAATCCTCTGGCATAGATTACTGGAAGCACCTAGCTATAAAAAGGTTGGAACAAGCACCAATAGCACGCATATGAGTTGCCTCGTGGTGATGAGTAGTAAACCAAACAGTGTTTTTTAAAGATACAGTGTATATATGCAGAACAGTGCAAGTGATTGGAAGTCGACTGACTCTCCTGCCGAGGCATAATACGTTAGGAGGGTCCATTTCAACGCTGACGGGGAAGGGGGGAAGACGAGCAACTGGGCCAGTAGAAAAGTGAAATCTGTAAACATGGTTCCTACAGATTCTGGACAATCAATTTCCGTGACTTTTCCATCACTTTTTTCTGACCAAATAAAGGATTTCAATGACCTCCTTATGCCATCTCGCACCGAATCTCAAATAAACAGCCACAAAAAGAGCCAACGCACAAACAGCAAACAGCTGTAAGAAAGGGACAACATCCACCGAATCACCAAAGTTCCATGGACTTTTCCATGACTCAACAAGTTTTCACTGATTTCGCAAATTCTACGCCTGGATTCAATTCATGAAATTCAATGACTTTTCCAGGTTTCCCCATACCGCGGGAACCCTGTGTAAAGATACCAAATGTTAATCTCCACATAATGCGTTAATAATACGTGAAACAATGAAACATTGAATTCATTTGACAGCTCAGATAGTTGTGTGACACAAACACATTCACGGTTGTAAGGTCCAAGGAAAACAATCCTTTTGAAGCTTACATTACCACCCGACCTCAGGGTATAGTAACTATCGTTTTGGACTTCCATTCTGAAACACCCTCGGTTTACATTAGTCAATAAATATGACCAACTGCCAGATCATCGAATCTATTTGTTAGGCGTAGAAAGTGCTCTTCCCAAACAATTAAAACAAAACCGAGCCAAAATTGAACCGAAATGCACCTTTTAATAATAATAATATGAATACATGGTTCTTATAGCGCCAAACAACTTACGAAACTTAATTCTCGTGGCGCTCAACACCAAGAAACAATTCTAACATTTATGCTTCGTGGAAAAGGAACGTTTTCAGGACAGACTTAAGTTATTGACAGACTGGCAAATGTTCACATGTTCGGAAGAGAGTTCCAAAGAAGGGTGCATTGTAAGAAAACATTCTTGAACCATAAGTTCGAGTATTGATCCTGGGGACGAGTAACGTCCTATGTGAGCCGGATCGGAGCGATCTCCTAGCTGCATTTTAGAGAGGTAGCTTGGCCCTTGATCGTTTAGGCATTTATAAGCCATCAGTAGAATCTTATAATTTATTGTAATTCACGACGCGGAAGCCAATGGGAGTCAATCATGGCCGGAGGACATGGTCCGTATTGTGCCATCCCTCGGAGCATATGACATCCAATGCATCCTGGTGGGGGGGAGAAAAAGCATTTTGTTCATTGGACTTCAAAATTACCACCTCTTACCCTGGGGCCCCCCTGCATGTAGCATTGGTCCCAACCGATAATACTGACAACTTTCTGACTTTTCGAATAAAACTGTAGAAGCAAGTAACATTTGCATATTATCACAAAATGGTTGAAATTGCTCCTTACTTGACCTTTTGGACCTCAAACTTTTGTGTGAACACAAAGACCAGATGCCCCTCACCTGTTAGTATGTCTGTAGCCAAATTTCATTCATCATGATCCAACAAGAGCACCAAGGTGTATGAGAATAGTAAGCGTGACAAATGCAGGTAGCTAGGTAGGTAGGTAGGATAGGTAGGTGTAGGTATGTAGGGAGGGAGTTTGGTATTTAAATTAAACTGATGGTGGACAATCATAGGTGTATAGGACAAAGACACATCCACGAGACATGTAGGCGGGTAAACCGCCCACGTGTATAAAACCCCACTTTTGAGCCATCATTGGGAAGAATTATTAACAACCCCATAACGACCCCCATTTTGGTCAAACCAAGACAAACGCATCCCAAGTTTTGTTGTTAATCCATGGTGTTGGCACATGATGGCTTTTGAATTACTTCTAACTTTGTTAGGAACAAATGTAGCCCCCATCCCCAGTTTCGTTCAAAATCTCTGACACGTTTGGAAAATCGCATAAATTTTGCAAGTTTGATCCGATGCACGCTTGAAATGGACCTCCACCTTTTTTCGGATTCAACTATAGTTCATTCCACCAAGTTTCGTGCAAATCTGCAACGTTGGAAAATGGCATAAATTCCACAATTTGTGACCTTTGATGACCTGAATGACCTCCCATTTTTTTCGGGAATAACTATAGTCCCCTACCCACCAAGTTCGTTCAAATCCGACTAACTTGAAATTTCGCGAAATTATGCAATTAGCCGCCCCCAGCGTTGCAAGCGATGCCCCACTTCCGCACTCATCCGAGATTTCCCCTATGGCGGACAAAGTGTACCAAGGTTCCGATCAATCGGATAAAATCGTTAAAGAGTTATTGCGCTAACGGGAAATCTTCCATCATGAAAATTAATGCAATAGCGGACCCCGTTGAGGTGGCGACGCCCACTTTCTAACTAATTCGAGATTCATAAGGCGGCCATGTGTGCCAAGTTTCTGCGCAAACGGACAAGTGTTGGAGAGTTTATTGGCGCTAACCAAGACATGGCTGCGTGCGGACCGATGACGCGGACGCCGTGGCGGAGACGGCGAAGCCAACCCATAATATCCCCGAATTGGGATATATTTATGAGAGGCTTAATATATTAGCTGGAGACAACTGAATGCGTCAGTCCAAACCCAAAGTTTATATGACTTTTCGTTAATAGCTACAATCCTTTGAAGAGTTTGTGCATGTCTAATTGTGCAAGATTGAAAAGCAACTCATCATGCAATGATAATTGATGTCATACTTCCACAACCCTGCAAATTGTTTGTGTTTCTCTGATTCCACACCTTATTTTCACTTGAACAGCTTCTGGTCTATGTAGTGGGTGGTAGGTGAAGAGAGGAAGACAACAAAACTCCTGCTAAATTTTGACTTATTCAACATACTGAAACAATGAATACATAATCATTAATTTCCTGTGTTTCCATGTGTGAGCATCATGCTTATATCAAACAATTGGGTTCTCCACCCAATTTTCTCTCTGCATAATGGACTGCAAACTTTGAAGGCCAATACTCCCATCGGAACATCGTATTGAATGGGGTTTGGACCTATAGATACCGATATAACCCTGTGGTTTCAGAAGCCCGCAAGTGTCCTTTAATAGGTAGCTTAACTCATAAATCATTCTTCATGTAATCTATATATCAACTTGTAGAAGTGAGAGTCACAAAGGCCACAAAACAGATAGAAAGACAGTTAGACTCATTCCCTGCAAAGGTTGAGAATTGAGTGAATCACCAGAAAATCAGGTCATAATATTTCTTGTATTCTGCTCTTTGATGCACAAAAAGTTCCCGCTCACTACTATGGGAGGAATGGGAGGAAATATCAAGAAGTGAAAAACTTGGATTTCCGTGGGATGATCAATACAGGTCTGCATCGAACTTGGAGTAAGAATTGATCTGACAAAGTTTGGCTCAATAATTTGAAACGTTTTGTTCCATCTGTACTACCCCCTACATTAACCATAAGGAAGTGGAGAACTTTAAATTTTGGGAAGGATTACATTACGGAAGTCGCTCAAAATAAGGCAGTTCTGAAGAAACGAGTGCAGTATCAGCAATTAGCATGCTCTCAAACCCAGTGCTTTCCTTCAGCGTACTATATTGCCACTAAGTTGCGTAATGGAGGCAACACGTCCTGTTATCTCTCGAGACTTCTACTCAGAGGCCTCACAGGTAAGCCTGGGAGAACGATAGCCGCAGAATTGGCCCAGGTCACGTCACTACTGTAGTGTACAGTGGGGTGAGAGCAACCGAACACACTTCCAGGATAGACTGTCTTGATTGTCATCTGTGGTCCCCACGTCATCGATCTCAGCCCCAACCACAGGATGGCTAGATGGTTCCTCACCAATGACCTCTCACGGTTAACAGTTTAATGGAAAATGATGCTCCTGTGTGTCAAGGTCATGGGGGTAATGTACACCTGCCGTTCGACATTGCAACGAACTGTGTGCAAAACATCTTTTGCCCCCCCCCTCCCGCCCTCCCCGGGCGTGAGCTACATCTCCAATCGCACGAAAACTTTAACAGAATTTCCCCCCATTCTCATACAAAAACATACAAAGAGATGACTGGTCGCTTACTCGAAGAGTGTGGCAGTTGGAGAAAGGCGGTAATGATAGAGGCTATGGGGCCATCTTGTCCAACTCCCACATATTTCTGCAACATCTGAGGCCCTGTGCATCACCTGGAGACACTTCTTTAAACATAAAGGTAGGTTTAGGCTGTATATTATTGTCTCCAAGCAGTTCAAAGAAGTGACTTGGGCGTTCCTTAGAAATTAAACGGTATCTGGATAGAACACATCCACTTTCGGGCTATTATCGATTTAGGGCTATTTCCCTGAGCTTTTCCTGGAAAGCGACACAACTTATATTTGGGGGCTTACCTTGCAATTGTCAGTCGTGCTTGTGGTACGTCATGGTCCTCAGGAGTCTTGCAGATAGAAGTAGGCCTTCCCCATCGACTGT
This sequence comes from Sclerodactyla briareus, assembly GCA_026419785.1. Taxonomy (NCBI): domain Eukaryota; kingdom Metazoa; phylum Echinodermata; class Holothuroidea; order Dendrochirotida; family Sclerodactylidae; genus Sclerodactyla; species Sclerodactyla briareus. The sequence goes on along the minus strand of JAODTK010003488.1, from coordinate 50,553 downwards.
ATATGGCGCTAGCGTCTGCGGTCATCAGTGCCAACACGACGGCAGCCTCGAGGTACCGGACCTCCTCACGCAGGTTGCTGCGCGTCTTACAGAGTCCGTTCGCCTTCGAGAGCCAATTCCATGCACGATGCCTCCATTCTGCTCGGTTGGTGTCGTGTCGTGGGTGTTTAAGTTTACTGAATGAGATCTTGGAAGCAGAGTAAGAAATAAAGGGGTGCCAGTTTGGTATTCGTTACCCAAGAATGCCTGTACATAACCTACGGTGAAAGTTTCAAAAATCAACTGTTCGTGTTACCTTTTACACCACCTCTCCATTTGTGGGGTTCGTCAGGATTTCGTTATTGGTGCTCGAACCAATTTGGTTTTCAATACGGGGCTGGAGGCCTCGGGTGTTGTACGGCCGTGGGCAAGGATATGATTCGAGCATTTGCTCATATGGAGAAACATTAAAGTATGACTTCACTCCACTCAGGTCTGATCCAGTTATCCGTGTTTTACAAGCAGACCCACAGACATTTTATTACACCCAAGACCAAATTATCCATCCTCCGACTTTGTCCAAGGAATAAATATTACAACTCAAATGCACCTGGCGGAGACATCGTCCAGGCAGGATTATGACACCATGGAGAATTCCAAGCCAGAGGTATGTCAATCACTTTTTCCTTTCAAATTGCCTGAATCAATCAACAGAATCATCCTACGTAGTATACATCTCAGGCAACTTTCATAGTAAATTGGGCCTGTCCACACCGAGCCAATAGGTTTTATATCGGGCATTGAACATGATAGGTACTAGGTACTACTACTTCAGTGCATTACATCCAGGGTCGTGTTGAGCGCATATTATACATTGTCATCATATCGGATCCGCCGACTTGAGAGTTTAACCTTTAGTGGTTACGTTCAAGGATGATGATGATGATAATTGTGTCAAAGGTCATGATGGAACAATGGCAGTTCGAACGTACAGCGTGCAGAATACCTTTCAAAACCCCCCTGCTCGAAAATTACAATCCTGCCAACGAACGCAGTTTCCCCCCATACTCCCATCAAACCAATAACCTCCGAAAACATGAGATGAGCTGGTTGCACTTTCAATATTGGTGTCAGTTATAGGCCGTAACGATATCGATATGGGGGGGCAACCACACCACCGGCGGAAGATGTTCGTGTGAGCACAATAACTTTCCAACACATTGGTTCTATTGGCCAATCCTTGCACACAATTCGCCTTAGTACAATTTCGGATTGCGTACATAATGGGTTGCCAACTGCTGTGACGGAGGGCCGTCTTGGATTTTCTTCAAGCGGAAGTTTTCCGCAAGTTGTCACATTTGAAACATGAAATCGTTCCGGAGCCAACATTTCGTTCTGCCCCATGGGACCGCATCCGGCTGCCCAAATTTGATTTTGGCTCATAACTGATTTTATTGCATTTGACATCTCAAATAAGACACCCACTCATTACGCAAAAGTGAGAAATACGCATTGGGTGGTTCCTACCTCACTGGTGGCCTAGTTTGGATACGAGCCCCCCCACTTTGCCCCATCCTGATGACGACAGGTATAAAAGGCATGTCTAAAAAGACAAAATGTGATACAATTTTCGACTGCAAATCACACTTTCTATTGTCCATTGGCATCTTCTTTTCCTGTTAATTTTGAAAATCAGCTATATTTATTTTTAGCATTCAGTAAAAATATAATACAAAGAAAAGCTGTGTGCAAATTGTTGATCTTACGAATTCTTCTCCACACGAATGGGTACTGTATCGAGACTGTAAGTTGAACTGGCTATATGTAATGTATGTAACTGATTATATCCCTGTGACACAATAATTTCTGAGAGGTTATGGTTTGGGTGTGTAGCCATACAGGGAGTTAGCGCATGAACTCTTCAAACCATTGTCCCATGACCCAAAACTTGGAACAACTTCTGCCCTAGAAGAATCTTGGATGGGCTCGAAAGTGGGCACCACATGACTGGAGTCGGCTACCTTGCACTAATCCCAGCAAAAATTGGTAGACCGTGGGTGTAGACTATATCTGGTCCCACAAAAGTGGAGGTTCACTTGCTGGATGAATATCACAAGGCGATCGCTAAAAAAAAGTGTCTCGCCTGGTTGTGCGATCCATGGTTTGTATTATTCACTACACAAACAACCTACTAGTTCATGCAGACCACTGTCATGCCAAACAAAATCACATATTTTCACATCTAACCAAAAACTCCTGAAATTCCTAAAATAACTGACCAATAAGTTTGACTCTCACAAGGTCCCTTAATTGTTTTTTGCTTCTTCATGCCCCCCCACTCTTCTCTCCCCCCCACTCATCTCTCCCCACTCATCTCTCCCCACTCATCTCTCCCCACTCATCTCTCCCCCCCCCCCCCACTCTCTCTCCATAAATACCCAATTTGGATAAAATTTTATCGCTCAGTGAACTCACTTCTTTGACCCAAAATCCAACTTGAAATGTACTAAATCCCCTTAGCAGCCTGGGCTTCTTTGCCTTTCAAATCAAAATTTCCTTCATTATTCATTGACTTTTATTTTCCAAGCACCAGGACATGCCATCTAGCCCCCCCCCCCTGCCAGGCAGCAAACACCCTCCCCCTCCCTCCACCACACACCAACAACCTATCCCCCATGCAGCAGTCAAGATGTCCCAAAATATATCTTTAGGAAACCTCCACATTTGTCTATCTAATAAATTGCCTATTTTGACATATAACTGACATGTTTATAGCGACACGGCCAGACCAGTAAGTGAAAATGGTGCAATCCCAGGCACATATCGGGAGGGGTGTTGGGCACTCGTACCCGGTAGGACAGAGGAATGAATTTCAATCAACACTCATCAACTGGTTGATAAAAATCTAATCAGATCGTGTACACTCACCCCCGGTGCTACACAAATTTCGTCATAATCGGCCTCACGTTTTGTGAGAAATCCTGTAACAAGGAAGTGTGACATATACACCAACACCACATACACAACACACACGCCAAAGTGGCCACGAAGTCTTTCTGAATTTCATTCAGGCGAGACAAAAATTATTCCTGACGAAGGTGGAAGCCATTTTGAGGTCACCAGAGGTCATTCAAGGTCTGATTATGCAATTCCTCAAGACGGAATTGACGGAATGATCTGCAGACCACTTCTCACCATTAGACCTCATTGCAGGGATCTATGGTGTTTGTGCAGCAAAATGCAGGTTCTGGATCATATGTTTGTCTCGCCTAACCTATGTCGGCGGGTATACAATTCCACGACTCAGAAGATCCATTAATCGAGGCAGCCGAGGCGTCGCCCATGCCAACTTGTTGGGGGGCATTAAAAAATTGTATCAAACCACTACTGAATGGGTGCTTGCCCGCCCTTTGTACAAGACACGGATCGATCCTTGCTGTCTTGCAATCACCCAAGATTATGATCTCTGTTTAAGTGCATTTTGGCGAGATTATGGATGATTCTACCATCTTGGAACCAAAGATATTTGTGAAGGATATAGATGGGTAATGATATCTCCAGTTGCATGCTACTTGCTAAAGATTCTCAGAGAGAAACAGACACGGGTATAATTTGCAATAGCTTTGCATTGTCACTAATTTGTACTTGTACTCCCTTGTCTAGTGATGCTAAGCTATGATACCGTCTCAGAAAGAATCTCACATTCTGAGCACGATTGACAGAATAAGTCACGCCAAAGGCTGTCAACATTGCATAAATGTATATGCATACCCAATAGACTGACGGGGAGACGGTGGGATTGGGAAATTGCTGTAATTCAAGTTCAATACTATGGATTTAAGCACTTCAATTATACGGAAGGGAGGAATCCACTTCGTCGCCGGATCTTCGTATCAATCACTTAGTTGCCATAGCAATGAGTGATGTCATAAAATTCAGATGTGGTTAGTACGAGGCAAACGAGATGAGATTGAGGCCATAATCACTCTGGGAATAGGAGAGAAGAGAGACTTGACAAAGTCTCTGGGAAGCCTTTCATCACTCTGATACACTACATAGGCGAGTTCTCCCAGGATGTGATCCAACCTTTCTGGGATGCAGGAAAAGTCAGGGAATGTTTTCATGACTGAATTTAAATGAAGGATGAGGAAAACAATGAGAGACTGCACACTGCCACCTGAACTTGTTGCTATTCGATGGACACTGTTCATAAGGCCACCCAGACTGACATCATCGAAGGAAGGGACACCCAAACAGTATATATACTGCCTGTTGAAAGATTCATTATTTGATATTATATGATAACAAGAGCACCAATGTGCTATAGCTTAAAACTGCACAAATGTACTCAGACAATTCTGTCTTAAGGGTTTCACAAGAATCATGAGGCCAGTAGGCATACCGACAATGGCGCCTATTGTGCCCTGTAACAAACTTTTTTTTTTTTGAGCATCAGTACTTTTTTCAAAATGGGTATAAAATGCCAAACATGACTTAGCAGTTATAAACTTGTGACTTAAGTTTGGTCAACACTCAACATCCATCGAAGAAGACAATGAAAAAGGCAAGTTCCACACAGTGTACAATGACATTTACACTGGTGAAAAGATGTCCCAAGGGTCCGATGACATTGTCAAAATCACCAGAGCATGTGTTCGTTTTCGTTCCATCAGATGTTACAGTTTTAATTTTAATGACACTATATATATGATGTTGCATCCAAAATCTGAACAAGCTGAAAAGAGCACCTCCAAAGGAACATTATGACACAGTTTCAAGAAATCTAATGAGATACATTTTGAAATTTTGGCCTATAATGCCCCTTTAATGACCTTTGACCCTAACCCTAAGAAAGTAACAACATCACTGCATGAAAATTTCCTTGACTTTTCCATGACTCAACAATTTTTCACTGAATCTCAAAACGTTATCCAGCTGGATTTAGATTTGTGTGGGTTTGAAATTCAACAACTTCAGGTTTTCCATGACTGTGGAATTTGTCATATAACCCTACAGAATTAACATTTTGACCAAATAATCCCTGGATCACCTCCGACCTCAATCTTCACCTGTAGGTGCATTTGTCCCCAATATTACACTGAGCAACTTCCATGACATGATCACTCTGATCAGAGACTGTTGAGAACTATAGGCCATTATATTTCCCTTCAGTCTTTGAGAGGAACAAGACCAAATGCATGAATAGCAGTGTTGTAGTCAAGTCCAGCCAATTCGAGTCCGAGTCCAAGACTGAGTCCATAGCATTCGAGTCCGAGTCCTCAACACCTGAGTCTGAGTCCGAGTCCCTATTGAAACTTGGCATCTAGCAGAAATGAAATTGGCATAGTGCCGATTCAGACTAGCAAGTTTTGCGTAGATGTTGCACCTCGCAAGCTTGGCATTTAGCAGGAAGGAATAGGCCTAGTGTTGAATTCAGACTAGCAAGTTATGTGCAGTTAGGTTGGTATAACATTGATTAAATATTGCACAATTGGCCAATGCAAAATTAGAATAAAGTTTCCACACAGTCCTATTCAAGAGCTGGACGCTCATCAAGAAAGTAATGGCCATAAACTGCAATTTATCAATGCCAAAACTAACAAAACAAATGACCTGAACCATCATAAACCCTAGAAGACTCCCCAAGTCAACCACTGCACACCACTTGGAGACCATAATAAATTTACAGACAGCATAGGCATATTGAAAGTATTTTCCTTTGCCTTCCAAGAACATCCAAATTCCACCACTCTGCAAACCATGAGGCATGTTCTCTGTGCTGTGCATCAGTGCATGTGACACCTTTGCAGACAGCAGTTTCAACAAGCACCTGTAGCTAGAGCTTACTTTCAAATTTGGCATGAGCGAATTCGGACATTGACAAAAAAAACAGTAGCTCATGTTTTCATTTTTTGAATTTAGATTATTCCTTCTCATGATTTTCAGGGTTTTAACCAGGATTTTTTCAGACTGGTTTCTTGAACCTGGTCGAGATCAGGGCCGACATCGGTCCTCCAACATGATTATTAGATCACAAGGGCGTAGATTTTTGTTCTGAAGTGGGGGGGATGATTCGCTAGAGACTAATCTCTAAGCGGAGCGCCACCATAGGTTGGCGCGAGCGGACAATCAAATTGTTTACTTTTCACAACCTCCCAGAAAGCCGCCCGGAACGCACTTGGGTTTTTTTCAGCTGTTTTTCCTCAGCTTTCAAGAGGATATTATCTCACGATCTTGTGATGTTAAAGAGAATGTTGCATCTTTGAAAGTCTATATACACTTTGATCAGTTCAAAGGAAGAACGCAAGAACTAAATATGTAAGGACACATAACCTGTTATGTAATGAGGGCAGACCTCACCCACAGTCTTCACAGGCATACATCTAACTTAAGTGATAGTACGATCAAGTTCATGCGCATGGGGCATGTGATGGAGCTCCAGTTTTAAAAATCGTTCCAAACACCATTTCTGCTGTCCCGAGCCTGATATAAATTTTCAATGCCAGTTTCTCTGCACATCGTACCGTCTATTAGTTTTTGTGCATCGTTACACACTGCACTGCGTTTAATCGCCTCTGTGACATGGTACTCTCAACCATGTCTTCAGCCTTCTCATCGTGAAAAACTTGCGCTCACTCATTGGACGACACCGGGCACACAATCAAAGCTGGATAGAGCCTTTACCTTACTGCGAAACAGACCCCGCACACTCTCTGCTGGCATTCCACAGTAGGCTTCTTTGGCTGCGTGGAGTGATTCAGCCCCGTTGGAATTCTGTAACATTTGCCCGCTGCATTCCCAATACGGTAGGTTCAGTTCCTGGGTACTTTCCTGGTCTACCCTTATCCTTCGATGTACCCACAAGACGATCCTCCAGCTTGGCATACTCAGCAATCCAGAATTCGGCTGTAGAAATGTTTATATCCTCCAACTGCGACACAATTCATATTTTCATCCAGGAACTGAAGAACTGGCGTCGATAATGTGTCTCTTGGTCTCTGCGTTGTACTCGCTCGGGCTCGATCCACCTATGCGATGGGGACTTTGTCCCCTACGCGGACGGCGAAGTGCTCTATCTCAACTCTTTCCGCCTTATCTTGAACAGTCTAGTGCAGCGGACCATGGCAACCAGGTCAGCCGGCTCGCGCTCCAGTGAAAATCAAATCAGATAGGGTAGTTAGGACTGTCAGGTAAATGACAGTTTATTGGCTGTTGGTAACTGAGTTTCGACTCAGCCTCTTCAGTTTGGTCTCCTCAACTTATTTTCTCAACAACTCACAAATTCCGTTGTAATAAAAGTGGAGAATGGTCTCATTATGACTGAATACTTGTCAAAAGTAATTATTGGGACTGACAAAACTTGGGGAATGGTACCAGGCCCCCCCCCTACCTCAAAGTGGGGGGATAATCCCCCGCATCCCCCCACGATTTACGCCGTGTTAGAATAATCACAAATTCTTGGATTGGCATTCCTAGTCCGTGATGCGATCTACAGTATTCAACCACATCAGGAGTCCTCTCTCCCTCTATTAATTGAATTCATTCAACTAGCAATTCGTAGATTGGGATGTCCAATCAATAACAGGAGTCTCCCCACCAACGGGATCTCCCCAACCAAGAGATAGTGGGAGACCTTCTGAGATTTAGGAGGAAGCGGCATAAATTGAACACTTCTGTTTTGACTTCATGTGTCATCACACAAATCCCTATCTTTTTTTGACGGGCACCAACGTGGATCGCAGGGCTTTGAATTTCATCACCTAGAATGTTTCAGCCCCCAGGGTTCCGTAATCTTGCTACCAAGCTTGAACAATGAAATCACATCAAATCGGCTAATTACCCTTCTTCTATGTAAAATGCAAATATTGGAATTTCATGCTCAAACCGAATCCAGATGATATTTGCTGTAGTTTTTGTTTCAAGTGTTTCTATGCCAGTTTCTTAGTTCAGTGAGGACTTGGAGCAAGTAACCAGCTGGTTATTTTTCAGAATGTTCTGGACAGACTAGGTTATCTGGTGGCAACTGAGCCCATGAACGATCTCATATAGTTTTATGCGCATTTAATATCCAGCTTTTTTGCTTCCAAATATTCAGGCCCATCGTACCTGCAGCACTGCTGCAGAATGCAGATGCAAGCACTGCCCCCCGCCTGGCCCTTCCAGTGAACGATCAAGTCCCAGCAATCTATACTACCAACTCTGCATTCCGCCTAGTGGACCATCCCGAGTTTGCAAAGAGATACTCGAGATGCTGCGACCACCTCGCGGACACCTGCAAAGCTGTGTGATAGAGAGGCCAGGGTGAGTTTCAATGTAGGTTCAGGAGCATTGTAAAGGGCAACACTGAATGTAGAAGCAATGAGGAGGCCAAATGGAGGTGGATGAAGAATTCAACCTGGTTTATACCTGTCGTGTACCTACTTGCTCACAAGGTAGACGTACCAAAAGTGAAGTATGGGCTGAAGTAGCCTAGCCTACTTAAGAAACCACCACATGCAGCACGCAAGTACCGACAGTACGGACTGAGCCTGCACCAGCGTTCGATTGGATTTTCCATGGTAGACTGAGGGATACCCATCAAGAAATGGTCACAACTCCACATTTGCGATGAGCGTTTGGAAACATGATGCAGACAGTAAAAAAACCGAAGTATCAACATGGTACTGAAGAGGTCAGTGGAGAGTGCTCAAACACTATGTTATGATTGCTATTGCACAGGACGGATGCCAGGGGGACGCGGGATTACTGTAGCAGAGGCAGTCAAATTGTGGAAGAAGCTCAGAGGGAGCAGCTGCATCTGGGGGTAACTGGTAGGTGACCTCAGAAGGCCACCAGCAATCGTAAAAAAGTCCAACTACCGCTAAAACTTCTCAACCTAACACAATCGAGAAGCACACTACTGACGATGAAAGGGGTGTAGCCCTGGACGAAGCCAACCTGTGCCCTCCTGCTAGGGCAGGGACATAGCCAGGGTCAAAAAGATGAGGGTGGGAACATTCAAATTTCCAAATGGATGGAAAAATTCTGACTGACTGTAGTTATTAAAGGGAATGATTCAGCCAATAATGTGGCACAAAAAGCAGGCAGGGTTCTTCAGAGGCAATATTTTGCTTGAAAAGGATAGTTTTGATGTGACTATCTTGGCGGAGCAACCACCGGCTGGCAACGGAGCTTCCGAGAAAATTGACCACACCACTGGAAACGCCTTTTCCAGCAATTTTTGTCATCCAGGAAACGCTTGGAATGCCAGAAGTGGTGAACGTGACTTTGGGGCCCGACCCAGGCCAGTTGACTACACTTAGTTTCAAGTGAACTCACATGCAGCTCAGTAGGGCCAACAAAGGGAGTATTATTGAGTCTTCGGATGATTGCATAATGTATACCGTTGTGTTGGTGCAGTGCTAACTCCAGTGTTTACGCTAACTAAGGTTGAGGGAATTGCCGATCTGCGCCACACAAGATCAAAATCTCGCACAAAAATAAATTTAGGTTTTTGAAGCGGGAACTTCGCGAACTGGTTTCCACAATAGGAATAACACATTTTGCAATGTTGTAACCAGTACGATCTAGGTACGTCGCATGATGTATGCATACTTAGGCTATATTACTGCGTGTGTCAGACAATTGAACCAATGGAGGAGAAAAAACACTATTTTTAATGTTCACTACGAGACCGGGACATCGATAAAATGTTGATTGACATGATTTCAGAACTGATGCATGGACAAATTCCATGATTGATAACCATTTCAAAGGGACCAAATTCACTGTAAAAAATGTTCAAACTGCATGAAAACAGCATGTAGATTGTGATATAAACACATTTCACAGTTTAAGATTACAGCATGTTATTCCCAAGGTTGTCTCGATGGTCAACTTTCCGTTTAGGCTAAGTCGGTCCCTGAGGCTGTACAAAATGATTCAAATGGCATTTGAATGCCGCCGGGTTCGAACGATCGTTAGGATTTGTATCCCGCCTTGTGTATATGATAAGTGGTAGCCTAGCCAAAACGTTTCGAGCGCCTGTGAGTACGATTACGAGTGACTCAGTTTTACTTACAAAAATTATATTCAAGCCGCAGTTATAACGACACCCTCCATTGATCCCTGAAAATGATTAGAATAGAGTCATTGCTGTAGAAAACACGAGGCGCAACTTACAGCAGGTCAAGCCGGGGGGTAACTGTTCTCCCCGCTCCTCAAAAACAGTAACGCCAGTCCTGAACATTCTTCACTGGTTACGTGTATTTTTCAATTTGACTTTGGGGTTGCCATTTGTCGAAACTGCCAAATAAAGTGGGTATTCTTACAAATACATATGGCAAGTCAAGGGAATAGCCCCCCATTTCTGGAAGTCGCGCTTCAAAAAAAACAGTTTGATACATCGCATTTCTATTCTTCCTGCGCGCGGTGCCTGCCGCCGCCTGTCGGTTTTGATTGTACAGTTGGAATTATGGATAGTCACTCTGTGACATACAGAAGTCGGCGAGGGGAGGAAGGGGGGGGGGGGGGGGGGGGGAGGGGGGGTGGGGGGGGGGGGGGGGGGGCGGGGGGGGGGGGGGGGGTGGGGGGAGGGGGGGGGGGGGGGGGGGGGGGGGGGGGGGGGGGGGGGGGGGGGGGGGGGGGGGGTGGGGGGGGGGGGGGGGGGGGGGGGGGGGGGGGGGGGGGGGGGGGGGGGGGGGGGGGGGGGGGGGGGCGGGGGGGGGGGGGGGGGGGGGGGGGTGGGGGGGGGGGGGGGGGGGGGGGGGGGGGGGGGGGGGGGGGGGGGGGGGGGGGGGGGGGGGGGGGGGGGGGTGGGGGGGGGGGGGGGGGGGGGGGGGGGGGGGGGGGGGGGGGGGGGGGGGGGGGGGGGGAGGGGGGGGGAGGGGAAGTGGGGGGGGAGTAGTCAGAACCCTTCTCCATGTGACCAATGAAGTTTAAAACTGAAAAACACTTTCTTACGTTCATCCGACGTTTTCGAGCTGTTTATATTCATCAAATATTGAAAAAGAAAAGCCCGGGCCGATATAATGCATCAACGTGGCGGGAATGCTATGAATGAAGGCGCACTTCCTTTGGTCACTACCCTAACCACATTCCCCTAACAATCTCTTGGTACCCACTGTAGTCCCGACGCCAACCCCTCTTTCCCCCTCCCACATCGTAGGGTGAGCGACTGGAGCTAAGGACACCAAAAACGAAACGCGTCCAGGAACATGGAAGAGACTACATAGGCTAATACGTTGTTATATGATCTTATCGCCTCGTTATTTCTTCTACGCACCTACTAGCTAGTGCAACCAAGATAGGCGTACACCTCCGGAACTTGCTTGCCCTAGAAACCAGTGATCTTTGAAAATGTTATTGCCCACAATGAACATGGGCTTAACATGTGGGAGGCGGTAATATTTCTCGCCACTCTTGTCACAATTCTCTGTTGACTTCAACACATTTCCACACAGTATTTCTCTTTTAAAATGTGGTCATAGAATACCCCCCCGCCGCGTCCCCCCTGCCTCCCCCCCCCCTCCTTGAGAGGATGGTGACCACTAATGAAGACAACATGTTCCTCTACATGGTAGAGAGAGGCCGTCCTGCATGTTGGTAACAACACATCAGTTTTGGTGGGAAGGGTAGGGCTAGGAGTTGGAGGATTCTGGTTCCCTGACAGCTCCGATCAGTTGATGTTTGGTGATGGCGAAGACATAAACAACCACCAAGTATGCGTAGTGATCATGCCATTCTATGCGTAACATCCAAACTTATATAACAAAGGGAAGACTTCAAGATCACCTAAATCTGAATATTCATTCGAGAGGCAAAAGTAGCAAGAATGATAACTTACTCAGTACCACACAACCCAATATCATGTGGGGAAATGTCATCGACCCAGATGTAGAAAATATATTATTTTTGTTGTAAGTACATGGGCGTCAAAAGGTGGGGGACGGGGGGGAAATGTCTCCCCCCACTTTCAATAGTGAGGGGGATATCATATCGTTGTCCCACCCCCCCACTTTCCGACCGTAATTAAAAAATAATAGGCACAGCCCGAGTTGTATCACTCTAAAACGATTCAATTTTTTGGTCTGAACTAAACAAAATCGCGTTGGAAATTGTCTTAAGTCCATAATTCCAGGTGCGGACCCCAGGGAAGATCTGAACCCGACTCGGGCCGAAGTCGAACGATAGCCTGTTTCATACCGAGTCTCTAAATCTATATCGATAGCCAAACGTGCCTAATTTATCAAGTTTTTTGCGCGCAAATGGCGTTTTTCTCCCGGCGTTGTAGGCTAAATATGCGAGTTTTGTAATGCCTCAAGCATTTTTTGTTCACTCGATTAATTTCAGAAGCTGGGGGCTCCCCCCCCCACAATTTTCTGAGAAAATTCGGGCGAAAAATTCGTGGAACTTTGGGAAGGAACAAGGCAAAATGAAAATGCCTAATTTTTTGCAGAACTTTTCGATAAAATGCCCGGAAAAAATGCATATTTCGGTAGTTCCAATGGACTTACTTGTAAAATCCGGGTAAAACTTTTCTGCTCCCAAATTAGAGAGGTCCCGTACACCTATGGCTTTCCCCTTCGATCCCACAGAGGACCGTTCGTAGACCCTGGTTCCACGCAAACAAAGCTTGAGTAGAAAGTAATAAAAAAAACACCATGTGTGTATCGGTTAAATCATATTAGTAAGCACAAATGACAACTTTTGTCTGTCTTTTTACTCAAATCACACATGAGATGGGTGCTATGAGCCTGGCAAGTGCAGTTTCTGTCGATCTGGAGGGTAGAAAATCTGGAATTTTCCTAATACGCTTCGCGCCAACCTATGTGGCGCTCCGCTTAGAGAGGAATTTGCATTCGATTGTGTCCCCCCCACACTTTTCAAAACGAGTCCGACGCCCCTGGTAATTACTATAGCCAATTCATTTAATAGTTTCATAGTATTGGACCGGAGATTTGAGAGCTCCCTGAACACCAGAGCACACCAAGGACCTGCGAGACACTAAGTGAGGAAGGAAATTAAGTTTACAATCTAATCTGCATAATGTTGGCACATATGCCAACCGGTAGGATAGGAGGAAAACAAAATCAAGCTAGACATGTGCAGGCGTTAAACTGCGACGTGTAATATCTCAGCAAGAAACAGCCTTTGTGGACCTCGCGTATTGAAGAAGCACATTGTGTCCATTTGACCTTCCAGTGACTTGAGATGCCCTACCTGTGTCAGGTCCACGGTCCACATTCGCCAAGTTTGTTGTAAAAAAAATCAATTAAATACGCGAAGATTGAAAAATCGCATGAGTTATGCAAATTTATTTGACCCGTTGACCTTGAGAAGACCTCCATGTTGGTAGACTAACAACAGTTCACATCACCGAGTCTGTTCAAACCGGGAAGTTATAAAAATGACGAAAAACACCAATTGACCCATGGCTAACCTGAGATCACGTCATATTATTCGGACAAACTTTTCCCCACCCCACGAAGTTCGGTGGAATCAGGAGTAACTCTGTATTTTCGCAGAATAAATGGAACCTCGGTGGTAACTGAAATCGTTCGTCATGCCTCTCGGACCCAACTTTGTCCACCACCAAGTTTCGTGAAAATCATCAATCAGTATTTTCGTGTGAAAACCTCCAAAAATAGAGGGCAGCAGACATGCAGTGATGCCCATTTACTAACTCATCCGAGATTACAAGAGCGAAATGTGTACCAAGTTTCAGAAAATCGGAAATAAAGCATTAAAGAGTTATTGACGTTAACGACTAGGAGTTTCCGACGGCGCGGCAGGCGGCGCTACACCCCCAAAAACCATAATATCCAGGGACAATTCCAGGGTCGCGGGGATTTAATGAGCCATACACATGACAGGAGGAAACGGGATTTCGCCTGTGTGGGAGGGTGTGAGCAGGTGTCGAACACGCAGACCTCCCTCCCCCGGTCGGAGGGGGGGGAGGTGTCGAAAGAGAAGGGTAGGCTTCCATGGTGCTTCCTCCCCGTCTAGGCTCATGCCCCTCTCCAATTGCAACAGGTTGGTCACAGTCTACCAAAGCAGGTGTGGAGGGTTCGAGGCGGGCCTCGAGGCCGCCTCGAGGCCAGTTTGGCCGGCCCGCCTACGGCCTCGGCCTCGGCCTCGGAGCTGCGGCCTCGGTCTCGGCTGGAGATTCCGGCTCGGATTTTGGCCGAGGCCGGGGCGAGGGCGGACATATTTTTTGCTATTAAAATAAAGAAAACAAATGAAAATTTTATGTCACAAATGATGCTTCAGAATTTGTTTGAATTTCGCGACATTTGAACTAACGTAGCATACTCGGTGCACCCAAAAACACCGATAAAATCTACTGGCGCTTGCGCTCGGCCCGCCGTGCCTATTCCCCGTGCAAGTGCTAGAGTGCCGGCCTGCCTTGCCGAGCTGCTGGCCCTAGCAACTTACAGTACGAATGCACTTGCACTGCAAGTGCACACTTACCTATTTATAGCTTTGGTACAAAGCAAGGGGAATCCTGCACTGTCCCGGCCCACTTGTGAACACCACTCACTGATCGCCCCCCCTTGTCGTAGTAGGAGTTGCGAGATGAAATTCTAGTCTCCAGTGCATATGTGCATAAGCCTGACCAATAAAATACGAAATAATGTGTCTGTTTTCTGGAGATCGTGAATGTATTTTAGAATTCAATATGATTTATATTCAATAACTGACGGTGTAGTCTGTAGTGTTGTACATGACGAAAATCACACCAAAATATCTTTGATTCCTTTCATTCATTATATCCCCCACATTGGTATATTATGTTCTGTCTTCGTCGCCAAGCCGCCGCCGCCTGTTAGCGCGATTCTCTCCAACGCATTTTCGGGTTTGCTTGAACTTTGGGCACACAGGTTTATCGAATTAAAAATCTCGATGACGTTCAAGCAATGGGAGCGCCCACTACCACGAGGGCGGGCATCCTGTATTTTTGACGTTACTGTTCACTTTTTATCGATGATTGCGTGTTTTGGAACATTGCTATCCTTGACAGACTACTTTCGGTTCCTCATGGGAACCACCGATCCCATCGTTTTTCGAATGAGATCGACATTGTCTATCCCGGCCCACTGATTTCTCCAATATTTGATATACTTGCTGGTTTACCCGCCAGTCGACGTGTATTTATGGTTGACTCTAGTCAAAGGAATCTATGCAGTCTGACAGTGTGTGTATGTGTTAGTGTATGCGTGGGCGTGTGTGTGGGTGCGTGTGCTTGTGCGTGTGTGTGTGTGTGCGTGTGCGTGTGTGTGTGGTGTGTGTGACGCCTGGGGGATTGTTAACACGATACTCGACCCACCTGGTGGATCAGGCTCATACTTGGTATGTGGGTCCCCATATTGAGTACAGTACATGAATCCTATTTATTTTTCGGTCAGGCTGAAGGTCATCTGAGGTCAACACACTTCAGGGCAATCAAGTTCAACTAACCTCTCTTGGCTCTCTGGTTTGTTTGTGTTAGGTTGAGCACTGTAGATTGGATTGACATTGAGTGAATGTATTGCCTCGCCAAGATGATTTTGAAATGTAACTTTTATAGATTAAAAAAATTTATGTTTGTACACACCATTGATTGGAGGGGCAGGTCATCTGCTGATTGAAATCCACAGCCCTTCCGGAAGCCAGATGGTGCACCAGAATCAATCACTTACTTTGCTCCACAGATGCTGAAATACTTGATGTTTTCAAAATGCAGTGCAATGTCCTTAGTCATCTAGGCTAGTACCCTGCTGCCTGTTCATCTTCTGAAGATCATATTGAAGAGTGGAATTTAATGTGCTGGTGTGAGGTATAACCTTTATAGCAATTCTCACAAGCATTAACATTTTAACAACTACATTCATATTTTTTTTTCATTCCTGAGTACTGACTTCAAGAATAAAATTGGTTTGCATTCAACTTTCCGCTTGTTCATTTTCATTTCCGGACTTCAAACATTCCTTGTCCTCCATATATTTACTCATAATGTTCTAACTTAGCCATGGGGCAGACAAAACCTTAAATTACTTATGTAATCAAACACTGGTAATTTAAAATTGTATGCTGTTAGATTATTCCCCGGCCTCGGCCCTCGGAAGGTGTGGCCCGGCCTCGGCCCTCGGCCGTAGAGGGTGCGGCCCGGCTCGGCCTCAGCCTCGGGGGGTGCGGCTCGGCATCGGCCTTGGCCCGGTGAAGCGGCTCGACTAAGACACTGCTACCAAAGATTAAACAGAAGGGGTTTGATAGCTATACCCTGAGGGTGATTGAATCAAGGAATTTAGAGAGACTTTGTTGAGCAGTGAATATAATTTTGTGTCCTTGACCTTCAGAGAATTATTATGCATGAAATCGCTGGGTGAGCTGTTTGTCTAAACACGCAGTTGGTGCACTATGATAGTGTGCAAAGGCGGTCTAGATTCTAGTGTGAGCTTTCTTAGCGAGTCTTCCAGAACGACCCCGTCAACTTACGTCAAGTATGAATTTGAAGTCTTAGGTTGAGCTCTTTCAGATCGTGATATCGGCTGGGAGGAAGATTCCATTCCGGATAATAATGGCTAAAGCGAATATTTGTAGAAGTCTTCACTAAATGTAATTATTTAAAAAAAATGGATGTTAATTCCTGGTAGTCAGCAGCCGAGTCGTCTTGGATTAGGCTTGAGGTGGTCTATATTCGGAAGGAGCGAGTGAGTTTATGTCTTAAAAAATGGGTCTTATAGACGTGCTATTTGCGTCTGAGTCAGCCTCTCCCAATCAAAACTTGAAGCACTGGGAAATACTGGATTCACGGTTGTAAATATTCTTAAGTCGTAACAAAGCGTGCTCTTTCTTCTGCACCTTCTCTATAGATTCAATGGACGAGTTATGGGGATCCCAGAAGATGTTGCTGCAGTACTCGAGTTTAGAGCGAACGAACACTTTATAGCAGAGCGTTGCGTTTCATCTTCACAGCATCAAGTTCCTTTTCCCGTAAACCAAAGACTTTGTGGCTCCAGCTTGGATGGTTGATATGCTTCGACATGAGAAATCTATTGATAATTCAACCCCTAAATAAGGGAGGTGATCCACTTCTTGTAGTAGTAGTAGTATAGAGCTTTCCATCTTATAGTGTTGGGCGATGTTTCCATGCGTCAAATGCATCGAAAAGAATTGACCGGACAGGTGATAACAAATACCAACGAGCGGCTACTGGGACACTGCATGGACCCAGTGAAAGATATATGGGAATGGTGTAAGGGACCGCAATACTGCATTGTCCACTTACGTGAATTGTACAGGGTACATGGACAAAAGTTTGGTTAGTGTCGCATGGGCGCAATCCATTTCGAAACGGCGGGGGGGGGGGGGGGGGACGAGGCCGTGAGATAACAATATCTAAGCGGATCGCCACCATCGGTTGGCGCCGTAGTGTAGCGAGGATTATTTTGGCTTGTTATACTCCCCGATCGCCGGAAATGGCACCTGCCGTGCCTAATTGCAAACATCTGAAATGTGCCAATTTTTAGTGAAAGGATAAATGGAAAATGGAAAGAAGAATTGCCACGCATACGGACTCTTAATATGCTTGTGAAAGGAAAAAATGTCAGCAAGTGACTACAAAACAAAAAGGCCAAGAACCCCACTGCAGGTTTACAATGTGCGCTACCTTAGAACATATCGGGATTAAGGGATTTAGAATGAAATGGTCCCACTCAGATTGCATGGGAACGGTACTTTCAGGTACACGAAAGTGAATTAGCGGCGTCGTAACAGTATTCTTTTCAGGGGGGGCGCGCGGGGTGGGGGGGGGGGGCGGCTGGATTGAATAGTGTATGGCGGTTTTCTGACATATTTACGGCTTCTTGATTGCAGTGGCGCGGCCATGCGTCATGGATTAGTAGAGGCTCAGTGTATTGGAATGGTGGGTGTCACATATTCAAGTAAAATTTACCCCAAATCTAAAACAAAAAAGTTGCCTAAATTTAATTGAAGTTCATGTAGGCCATGTAGGGTGAACATTTCAGTTTTCCGCTTTCACCCTGCCCGTATTTCCCATTTCCCGCCCGAATATGTCCTTTCACTTACTCGATTCTCGAGTCGATCTGAACTTGATGTAGGCCTATCCACGGCCCCGGATTGCCTTGATGAGGTGTACCTAAGTGGTTTCCTTATGCACCGGACTGTACTGTCTGACTAAATGGGGCAAGAACGTTGACCCGGAGTTATCAGGGAAAAATGTTTTACCCTCTTGAATAAGTACTCCCAAGGTTGTGTTCAAGTTGACAGAATAGCGAGCGAGCTCGTATATACGGTGTACCAGTTAGGGCGAAAATGTAAAGTCTGTGTAATGCCACAACTAGACAAGAAACGCGTTGGGGTCAAGCACATGTCACACGATTATAAAGTCATCTATACAATCATGGGGCGTCCGCGCCCGTCAACAGAAAATGGACTTCAAATGAGCAAAGCGTTTTTATGTTACTTCCGACTATATGGACACTTTCCGCCGATGTATGGCAGGCGGATATTTTGAGAAGGATCCGAGGGATTTTGTTTGAGACGAGAGGATGGGGGGGGGGGGGGGGGGTTAGTGGAACATAGTGGCATAGGAACGTAATTTTGGGTGGGTGAAGTCCCCCCCCTTCATTTTTTCCGGTGGCATAGATGCATTTGGTGCAATCCAGCCTCCAAAACACTCACTTCAGTTCCAGAAATAATTTCGCTTTCCACATGTCCTTATAGATGAGACTTGCACCACCTGCTCTGAATCTTGTGCCTTTCTTTGCCAATCGAATCGAGGGCAGTAAGATTTAGTAGTCTCAATCTAACCTTCTTCAGAGGACCCGAATCCCCCCTCCTCCCACTTTACCAATGGTTTGCATGTCAGGTGCCTTAGATGCAGTCTGATGCATTATGACTACTCCTGAACCGCCCACTTTGTTCCAGAAATAATTCGTATTTCACGTTCTTAGAATGGACTTGCTACTCAGGATTATCTCTTGATTTTTTTTTCTGCCAAATGTACTGACTCGCATTCCAGTAAGTAGGCTTTTTCTTTGAGAGTTGGTGGAGTCCGTACCTACATAACGCGGACCGTCCAAGATAGGCTATACGGGACATTCCGAACAAATTTGGCCCCGCACTATTGGTACCTATGGGACCGCGCAGAAATTTTAGCATGTTTTTAGG
Organism: Sclerodactyla briareus; assembly: GCA_026419785.1. Classification (NCBI taxonomy): domain Eukaryota; kingdom Metazoa; phylum Echinodermata; class Holothuroidea; order Dendrochirotida; family Sclerodactylidae; genus Sclerodactyla; species Sclerodactyla briareus. The sequence continues at coordinate 31,422 of JAODTK010003488.1, read as the reverse complement.
GCATTTTATCATAATTTGGCCAGTCATCAGAGGATTCGAATATTCGCCATGCCTTTTTTATTATTTTCCCCTTCGCTGCTTCAACTGTTCCCCGAATGTTTGTCCTTTTGCCCCGAATTTCGTATCTCAGAAAAATGTGTACTGCAGTCCTGCCCCCGAAGCCCCCTCCCCGTCCGTGAAATAAAATAGATTTCATATTGTCCTTCAGATGCAATTGGTTGCTCTGAATCTCCCGTGATGTTTTTTCAAAAATGTGCTGCGCACAGGGCATATTGATTGCCCATCGTTGTAACTGGTCCGAAATCTCACTTTTCCAGGGACGCGTCAAGATCCTCCAGTCAGTCCATACTAGATAACCCCTGTCATAATTTTTCGCCACGTTTCCCGTTCCTTCCACGTCAACTTTGAAAAAAGATCGCCCGAAAATCATTAAGTTTCCCATTGAGTTCGCAGATGAGAACCGGTACGTATAGACACCTAAGGATATTGCGTGCGAAGCCGCCTAAGACTTTTGCAATGCACAGTTGTTACATTTATTCCAAAGAAATTACCTCGCTCATCTTCTCTTCCTGAATTTCGCAATTTCGATTTGAATTTTTGATCAATGCCTATCTAGATATTCTCTCTCTCAATTTTTTTTATAGCCATTAGGCTGTCCCATTTTGGACTCATTGTAAACTTCTTTGTCCGAATTGAGTGCACAAGATGGAGGCGAGAGCTTCCATCCTCGGATGTCTACGGTCTTCAGGAGCTGACTACCCAGGAACGCGATTCGTATCTTTCAGTCCAACGATATAAAAAATTGCACTAGCTATTGCAAAAAAATGCTCGCAAGGGTCAATGTTGCAAGATTTTTACACAACTAGTCCCGCATTGGTTGTACGTGAATCTTATTTCCTACCCTAAATCCTAATCATAACATAACACAATTGAATTGTTCTACTCAATACCGACCAGCCAATCACGGCGGTCATTGTAACTATGTGTGTTAATTGACGGAAAAGTATTATTATTGCGAATTTGGTGCACATTAAAATAGAAATAAAAGGGTTTTCACACGCGAGAGGGGGGGAGTGGGGGAGGTTTGAATTGTACCCGACCTCCGCCCCCACATTTATCACTGCGTGACAGCACCCCCCCCGATTCCTACACGCCTTGTCGACCCGGGGTCTGATGAACTTTGTGTCAGGGCACAGAACACGGGACGGCCACGGTGGAATATTAGGAAACTATATTCTTTTGGACTTTGATCGGCTAAACTTTTGAGCAGTTTACATCCGCCAAGCAAGAACAGATGAATGTAGTAGTAGACACACTATCTGTAGGCTTTTTGTATTGCCCGACGCTGGAATGACCACTAATTGATTCGGCGCATTGCAAATTGTTATGTTGGGGTAGAACTCTATTGCTTCAATTCGAAGATGTCGGTACATGTTATTATTATCAGTTTGGAAACGTGAGTGAAAACCTGTTCAGATGGAGTAGCAGGGATGTAGTCGAGACCGTATCGGTCTTGAATTAGTTATTCTCGAATATCTGGTCTCGGTCTCGATTTCGAGACCGAGACCGCCATATACCTACCAGTGCACTAGACTCAAATGTAAGGCTGTCTCGGCTCTCCTGTCTCGACTACATCCCTGGGAGTAGGCGTATAAACTAAAGGTATCGTTCGAATAATGCCATCAATCTAAAACATATGTTGTTTGATAAGTCGTTATTGATGTCAGTTTTTGAACTTTTTGAAGAATACATATATTCTTCAGGAAACGGTTGACAAACTCATGCTCTGGTACTCTTGGCATTGCAAACGAAGGAAACCACAACCGCGCGCCGACGCCGCGCAAAAGGGCCGACCAGGCGAACTTCTAAGCGGTCAAGGTACAGTTGAATTGGAAATTGACCTTCTTCCTGGCTCAGCCGTCATCGCCAGGAAGTCATTTAAGCTGAAGTTTGAGTCGTGGGCCGGCTAATTGTGGGGAGTCGATGCAATTTCAGCTACTGCAGAATGTTGTGAACGTGATTTTTTGTTTCCAAGGGCCTTGTAAATAAGTTTGATCTGGCGATGGCCTATGCCTATTTATCTAATACGAATGAATGAACTTGATTGATTTCAGCAGTTGACAAACGTGAATAAAGTCATCGGGGCAGAAACATTTTCGTAAAAATAAAAAAGTCGAAACCTCATTGCACACCGCGGCAAATGCGCGCGGAGACGCGAAAATTTTGGCACTAACTCGGGTATTCCGATAAAAAAATGAGCGTTTTCAGGACCTTAATGGGCCATATCTTGCTAATTGCTACCTCATTCCCGCTCCTCGATTGCGATCTCACCAAACCGCCGAGGCAAGGTCATGCGACCCATGTCCCTCAAACGCCAAACGTGGGGGGGGGGGGGACATTTGATATTGTGTCTCCCACCCATCGAAATGTGGGGGGGGGGGGGTGGGGACGTGTCCCCACCCGCCCCCCCCCCCGCCCATGATTAACGCCATGAGGTAGCCACACAGACGAACAACCTTCCCGTTACCCTACTCCTCCAAAATGTTTCATGTGCCCAGAAGTCAATGTCGAACATTAAATTCATCAAAGCGTTTTGAAGAAAAAGGAAAAGCCGTTTTAAGTTCACTTTCATGCCAAGATTCAATTCCCTTTTCTTTTTTAAACAACAACAGATGTTAAACAAAAAGAGGTTCTATCAATCTTGGTGAAAATAATTGGTGATACGTGTGATAAAAGAAAGTGTTTTAAAAGCACGTAAGAGTGCGGAGAATTACGACGTACGGCGTCAGTCTTATTGGTTTTGTTGCAACAGAGTCTGGTCGCCAGGAAGAACTGACGCAGAAGGTCACAAAGTCCTGCAGGTCAGATGAGTCGAACGGTAAAAAAAAGGGTCAAGTATTCACCGATCATTTTGCTCTACCACAAAATTCTCCATAGGCAATCCCCTAAAGGTTTTGTTTGCGCCAGATATATAAGATTTGAAATAATCATTTTTCAATTGCACAGGCTGTTTTTCTTACCCTAGCGGCTTTTTCCAGAAGACAAATGCTGGAAACAGCGTGTGATAACAGTGGTTTAGTACGACGTCAAATGCATCGTCTTAAGTGGTTTGTCGCAACGGTCTTGTCGTCACAAAGAATTGATGGTCAAATGATGTCCATGAGTCAAATGAGGTCATGTAGGTCACAGAATGTAAGTTTAACCTAGACGAACACACCTTTCGTTACAACATTGCACTGAAATTTTTCGTTGCCAAAAATATAGCAATGCCCTATGGTGACCTTCAATGACCTTGACCCTACACCAAAAACACTATGTTCAATCCTCCTTGATCTTGATCTTGAGGGATCCTGGGCCAACTTCCCGGTGGACCAAGCGGTCAGGAATAGGTGGTGCATGCGAAAAACAGAATTAATCTTAATTGGCTGCGAGATGAACTCGGACTGCCGCTGGGAAAACTTTTCGCTATCGTTGCTGTTCACGATAGCTCTGGGAAATTGTTCCAATCTTGATCGTTCTCGGAAAAGAAGGAAACTTGTAGCAGTCTTTATTGCTGCTATTGTCGAACGAGCTCTAGCGGTATGCCGTGAGGGTCGAATAACAGGTTGACGTGATCGGCACTAATGGATCGAAAAGGTGACCATTTATGCCTTATTAAAAATAGTGGACCTCGTAACACGACGCTGGGGTGCATGCAAGAGGCTGCTCCCACCTCCTCTCTATTGCAACGGCCCCGGGGGACTAGATTGAAGTCGGTCGTTCAAGCAGAAATCTAGCAGCCCTACGTTGAAAGATCAAGGGTATTAATTAAGGTTTGGCGTCTATGGGGTCCCACACAATCGATGAAGATTCAAGTGAGGGTAGCACTAAGGTACCATAGGCGAGACTCCTTAAAAACCTTGTGGGCAATAATGGAGATTCTCATTAACAAAAGCAAGAGTGCGATTCGCACAGTGGCAGCGATTTGTTTACAGGATCATTCCGGAAAGCTTATAGTCAGGGTAAAACCAAGTAGGAGTGGCTCGTTCTCTTGCAGAAGGGAGTACTGTAGCTTATAGCCAAAAACCTTGGCATTTCTAGCATGGGTAAGGCGCATAACGAAACACTTTTTAGCATTGAAGCTCATCTGCATTTATTTTGCAGCTACAAGCGTGTGAGATCCTCTTGGAGGGGGTATTGATCAATAATGTTAGGGAATTCTCTATACAAAACACAGTATCGGCCAAAAATAATCACCACTGATTGATGTTGTGTGGTAAATCGTTTATGTAAGATAGGAACGCAACGTCCAGCAAGTTCCAATATGGTACAAACACGCATGACTATGAAGATGAACTCCGGTGCCATCATCAGAAATCGTGCTGACAAGGTTTCAGACTTCCGCCCGGTTTGATGACCGTGAATGGCCAAAAAAATAGGGTTCATCTTCCAACATATGCTCATATTAATCAACCAGTGACCCAGTGCATAATTGGAAATGGACACATTGTTTGCGTTCGTCATCGAGCTGACAAAGGCGTGTCAGCGCGCACGCGCGCACGCGCATCGCGGCCGCACACACACACGCACAACACGGCACTACACACACCTACACACGTGGAACACACACATACACACACGCACACATATGCACAGCACGGACAATTCGGGACATGATGCCATAGAATCATTGTGCCGTCGGCATGAATCAATAAAAGCAATCCGTGGATAATAGCAGATGATACACTGGACAGGAAACACAGTCGTTCCTATTGAGCATTTTTCGTGGAATAGGTACTACCATTCAAAAGACGTAACTTGAAAATCCATGAGCATGAATTCTTCTTACCATCGTACAATCGTTTTGCGAAGTTGCAGGGCCAGTTTCGCATGAGAAGTGACTTACGCCCCCCCGACTAAAATCTCTCAGGACATAGGTAAGACAGAGTCTTTCTGAGTAGATTGCTGGGTTGTCTGCTGACTCTCTTCTCCCAGATTACAAAACAAAAATAGCAAGTTCTTGCACATAAAATTGTTATGTTCGTGGTTGGTTGGGGTGCGAATGGTTACTTGTTACAACAGTCAATGAGGACTACGGCAATAGGGTTATGAGGAAGTCGTGAGGAGTAACCAAACTTAGCGATTGAAGCCCATTTTCCACTCCGCCATTGGAAGATTTCGTAATATTCCAAAATTAATTTGCAAAATTGTAAAATTAGTTCTGTTAAATACAGAATCAGTCTGAAACATTACATGTTTATCGCCTCGAGGTGTGTGAGAAAGGAACGATCAGTTTTGTCAACCATCGCATATGCTTTGTCACGGCATACTCAATGCACAGAAAAAAAGGGATTGTTTGTTGTTTTTGTTGATTGTACTTGTTGTTTTGTTGTTTGTTGTTTTTTTGGTGATGTGTTTACGGTTAGGAGTGCAAAATACCACGCAATGTTATTCATGACACCATTCGTATGATCCCTTGGGTCCATGTAAACAAGGCGGGTGTGTAGGCATCCGGACATTCTTGTGCACAGTGTCTTGGTCTTGAGTGACGACTAGATTTTTCTTATTTTGCTACAGGTGAACGCATTGACTTTGTACAGCAATTTCAGTGTTTCGTATTTATGCCGAAAATGTTCCAGACACAGTGTTTTCAACATTTGATGAAATCATAGAAGCTGCTCATATTGTTCATTTTCACTGTGATTGTGAGTGAACCTTGGACTATCCTTCTTTGTGAATTTTGTGCCTATTTTTGCATGATCTGGGACGGACATTTGAATAGTTGTGGGACCCCCGCGGAGTTAGGTTACACGCGAATTTCAGGTTGTTTTACTATACCCTACTTCTAGTAACTGATATCAGTTTGAACTGTTGTTATTCATAAGGGCTTAACTATTCTCTTCAGTAGGTAGTTAATGTTGCGTTTTCGTAGAATCTTCCTTCGAAAACCGTTTTGATAAATAGCTTAAGAATGCCCTGGTCATCGAATGTTTCCATAATAGAATGATAGATTATATGTTCCATCATTTTGGAAGCAATCCATCATGGATGGATCGTTTCTGTGGGAGATTCTATCCATTCTTGTAATTGGAACATGTGAGCCAAATGCCAATCGTCTGGATAGTTTCTTGTCTCATACGATTGGGTAAAAATTATCTGCAAAATGGAGCTATCTGCTCCTCCATTTCCTTAAAAACAATATAATGGATTGATCCGGACCGCATGCTTTTTTTGATTGAAGGTTCTTCAATAGACTTCAATACCATCCGTTTTGAAAACAATATCTGGCATCGAAGGGAATAAACTAGCACCAACATCAGAAACTTGAAGTGTCCTTCTCCGTAAAAAACCGACTCGCATGCTGTGGCTGTTTTCATTTATTAGGGTACCAGTGCATATAACACCCTGAAAGGCCTGCAGTGTTGGTTCATTCACCTTGCATAACATATGTTAGTTGGTCCCAATTAGCTATTTAGCTTACATATTGCAACTTTTGGCAATGAACCTAGAATTAGTTCTTCTTTTTGGAAGAACACCCCAAACTATGCCCTTTTTTTAACCAATTTAGACATTTTTTCAAGAATTTTGAATGTTTTAGGGCCTATCACCTTTTCAATTCAAGCCTCTCTTATTTCCAAAAGCAGTTGTTTTTACATGCTATTCATTGCCATAAAATATGTTTTGTTATCTTATATTACCACGTTTTAGTATGAGGCTCTCAACAGTATAGGGGTTTCACATGTAAATTTTTTGGTGTCCCGTTTACACTTCAAACATTTTGGTACTTTTCGCTCACTAAATTTTTCCATAATGAGCTGTGATAGGCCAACAGATGTGCATTATTTTCATTGCTTATCAGTTGATTAAACGTTTCCCATGTCACAACACGAAATTCTCCACCAACAAAAATATGGTAAAAAACAAAATTTTGGGTTTTGCCCTATGCCTTTGGTGTCCCATGAAAATTTACATGGTGAATTTTGAGTCATGAAGGAACATTTCTTTGACATAATTTTTCTAGCCATTCTGAGTTGAGAAACCAATTTGCATGGCATTCAACACAACCTTTACAAAAATATAATTTACTCTTCTGAAATTAAAAATATGCTGTGATAATTGGTGTCCCATTTACACGTAAAATTTTGTCAACTTTATTATTGTGCCCTCAAATAGCCAAAAACTGTATTATTGGGCATCACCTTAATATTTAGTTTCCGAGTGCCCAAAAACCTGTACGATATCCATAACTGTAATATATTATACACATACACAAAAACACAAAATACAGTAAAAATGTTATGTTTCACTTGTTAAATGTACAGCAATTCATTTTCAGTGGGGGGGGGGGGGGGGGGGGGGGCCTGACACACATTGTAAGACCATTTTGGTAACTTAATGGGAATTGGAGAAAATGAATAATTTGGCACCTTGAAGCCAGATTCTTTTATGTCAGCCAAAAATGCCATGTCATTAATTGGACCCTTTTTAGGAACTGCCTTGTTCATAGCCTCTACTATTAGCATTAGTGTGAGAAGCTGCCAACACATCACCAGTTATTAAAGGTGGAACTCCCACATTTTCTTTCTTCTGACTGTTATGAACCTCCAAACTTCTTCTGCGATCTAATTTACTGTTGTAAAAATATGTCCATAAGATAATCAATCATAGGCTTTCTGGCTTTTCTGTTTGTCAGCTTTCCGGATACCTCTAAAATTATTCCAGTCCTCCTCAGCATGCACTGCTTTGCTTTTTTTCCATGCTCTTTTTTGCTTCCTTGACCTCTTAGTAACTTTGTCCATCCATGGCATCATGCTTATGATGATAGGTTCTTGCCAGGAACAATAAACAAGGGATCACTTCTTGAAATGTCCCAATTGACTGAACTGACCTCTCTCATGGTTTGGGATGGAGAAACATCCTTGACGACAGTCATGCATCACATAACGCTGGCATGTTCCGCCTCTTTTATAAATGTAGACAGATCTTTGTTCTTTTTTCGAGATATGTCTGGTGATGTCGAGGTGACTGAAACTGCTTCCTTAACTTTACAGTCGTAAGGGGTGACATTGGGCACCTCTATCAACAAGTGCATCGCATCACTTGTTCCAGTTAAATGTGACTTCGGCGTGATGCAGAAATCTATCCCATGTGTAACCTGCTTAGCCTATTGCAATACTTTTACAGATGGGGCCGAATCCCAAATCTTTTGTCCACCAACCCTAACCTAGCCTACAATCAGTAAATGCAGGGCGGTGCAGGGATTTTATTACGGTAGGGGGGGGCAGATTTGGCATGGATGTCTGACATGGGGTAGGTGTCCTAGGGTAGCGGATGTCCCCCTCCCTTGCAATTTTTTTTTTGGAGTCTATACTGCCATTAATGCAAATGGTACCCTCTTTGTAACTTTGTGAGTGTATCCTACGCACGTTTGTTGACAAAATCCATCATTTCTGGAAAAATTAAAATGCATGACAATTTTTCCAGACAGGTCATATTTCATTCGATACACCTGACAAAGGACTGTGAACCATATGAAACTGTACCTAGACGTTCTGTACGGTAGGGCAAGGCTGTGCTCTGCAAAAACTTTTGTTACTAATGCAAATTCGAAAGCCTATCTAATGGCGTAAAACGGCAGTGGTCGGAGTGTACGCATGCCACTGGTCACACAATAAGGCCGGAAGGCGCGCTGCGAATTTGCAATTTACTTATGAGTCCTTTGCCACCTAATATTAACAAACGGTGGCTTCATAATGCCCACAGTGTTCTCAGGACATAAACCATCATGGCGTAGCGAAGGGTTATCATGGGGGGGGTGTAGAGATGATTTTCGCCGACGGAACCGTCCTTGGTGACTGATGTGGGAGAGGGGGTCTGGGGAGGGGGTGTCCCCCTTCCCTTTGGAAAATTTTGAATGTATTGAACGACCTCAGATGCAATCTGGTTGCAATATTTTGGTGAAATTGGGCGTTCAGTATGACTCACCCCGCTCATCACGTATGCGGACCCGTTCCAATTTGGAACGCAGAAAATGTCTGCCCGAACTTCAACGATGCCCATTTTTATTGCAGCTCCGTGGGGTTTGAAGCATAACCATCGTTACACACTGACGGATCGCGCAAAAATTTGACACTCCTATGGCAATTGATCAAATTTTCAGCCATTTAGTACAAATTTTCAGACAATCTTTCCATTCGCATGATTTCCCGCCTAAGCCCGACTGTTTCATTGTTAGTGTCTGTGAAATTCTTTCTGATGTTTTCAGCAAAGGCTCTCATATCATTTATCTCTGAATATAGGACCCAATAGGGAACAAAACGTCAAATAAATGACAATCATTCCTTTACATCCAACTTCAACCCCCCCAATATTGCAACAGACCAACTTTTGCACCCCACCCCGCGCCATTGAACTCTGGCAATCTTTACGGAAGTCCGGGCTGGGCAACCCCTCGTCCTTCTATTTTGCCATCCGAACCTGAAAAGTTTGTGAGCATCTTGGGCTCTTAATATTTCACATTTTTTTCATCGCTGAAATCGCTATTCTATGTGTCAACTTCGTCAGAAATCCGCGAGAACGTTTTTCTCACTATCCGTTCGTTTGAAGAGAAGTTATCCTTAGCGGTTTTGCGTGATTTTTGGAGGTGTGGAATTCCTCTCGCTGGATCCCCGTTTTGCGATAGTCCGTTTTAGCCACGCTGTTCCTACCCAGTAGAGGTGTGTGTTCCCCCGTAGCCTAAAAACGCAGTGTGTGGTCTCCTATTGTGTTAGGTTTGGTCAGGCTGGACTGGTCGTCCGGGTGCTTTACCTAGCCTAGCCTCCTACCCTCCCTTCTGTCCTTCCCCTTGGTTCCCCTTTCCCTCCCTCCCCTCCCTTCCTTCCCGGGTGTTGGCTCCCCAGCGCGCGGCGCTAGGGATTGTTACGCAAAATGCGGGTGAGATCGGGATAACGGGGGTTTTGGGTTTGTTAAACCTAACATGGGTTTATGTTAGCTTCCTGTCGTGATATTGTCGAACGTCTTTTGATGTATATTATGTCATCGTTATACAATAATCATTACCATTTTGTCCTGTTTATCAGACGTAGCCCGTATGTGGCTTTTCGAATTCTCACCATATGTTGTTTGTGTTGTAGTTTTCCTCGATGCATAATGTATTCGCAGTGTCACTCACTTTATTTTCGTATGCATTTTGTTGAGTCCTGTCTCCAAGAAAAATGTGATATTGTTGTATTATTATACACATACATGTATATTGTCCTGGGCAAATGGTTGCTCCAGAAGAAGAGTCCTTAGCGGCCCTTTTCCTTCAAATATGGAAAGGTGTGCCAGCTGCGAATCTTCCACCGTGTTCAAAGTGGGACAGACATCTCCACTCACGTGCCACCACTGCAGACCATGCTGGCAGAGTAGCGGTTTTATGTTTGCGCAACCATGGCGCCCGAGTATCGATTCCTGGAGATCGCGCGGGTTTTGGGAGTCCCCAACAGCAGGGGAACGGCGCTCCAAAGGGGGTCTTCCGTCTCGTGCCGCCTCGACGAGACGCCTTCTAGTGGGAAGGGGCCCGAAGAATAGGACGCCTGAGGGAAGACAGGCGTGAGCTTGGCTCCGTCCGGGCCGATGGGGTGTGAGCTCTCGGTTAGCTCCGCTAACCCACAGGCACTAAGCTCTGGGTCTTCCCGCTCTGTAGAGCTGGGCATGACGCCCCCAAAGCCGAGCGTGAGGCAGAGCCGTCCCGGTTTTGTCCTCGCAAAACGCTGAGGGGGGCCCGCCCCTGCTGTCCTCCCTTCGGCGCCGGACCCGAACGAGTGGTCATTAACCTCAGGGACGGGTCCGGAGGTCCCGACGGTGAGGTCGGGACCAGACCCAGGCGGGCGGGCCCGAAGTGGCTCGTCTTGGCCTGGCCCAGGGCCCCCACCCGCGTCCGGTGCGGACGGGGCCGCGGCGGGCCGTACAGCTCGGCCTGGCCTCTGGCCCGGCCATCGGGTTCTGGAGATTGCGACGAGGCGGAAATGCGGAGGCGCTGCTTGGCACAGAGATCACCCCGGAGGCGTTTGAAAGAGCAGTGCTGCCACTATCCGCAGGGTTCATTGGGCTTGTGCGAGGAGCCACCGCCGACGCCATGAAGAGCCTCGGCAGCAGAAGGAATCTCGACTATCACTGAACGCGCGGTCCAAGCGGAGCGACCCTGTACGATGCCAGTGGACCGCGAGGCGTTAACCCGTTACGAGCAAGTCGCCAAATTAAGTGGTCCGCGCTTAAGGCGAAGGATAAGAGGAAGAAGGGAACACCCGAAGGCGATCATGCTATGGACTTCGTCAGAGTTGAATATTCAGAGTGGCAGAGTTTTTCCTGTCCTTCTCGGTTTCCTCCCCCCCCCCCATCCCCGATCAGCTTTGGCAAGACTGATTGCCGATGGAAGCGCTTCAATCAGCAAGGCATCTTTAAGGACCCCGCGCAAGCAAAACTTGTTAGTGTCTTTCGACTCGACGCTTCACATCACTCCGTAATGGACTTTTTCGCTACGCGTCGTCGTCGCTTCTGATTGCATAGAGCTAGTCAAGCCTTCAGAGAAGCGTGCGGTCTTTCGGAGTCTCGTCGACAGGATACCGGGAATGTAATTGCCATCGCTGGTCCTATCGCCCTCCTCACATTCGACCAATTCGTTAGGGCTTTTCCAGTGCGGGCCCACTCGAGTGCGTAGGACTAAAAAATTGTTTTCTTGACGCAGCCAAGTGGCCAGCCACATCTATGAAGGAGGCTTAAGTAAGTTTCCTCTCCTAGTCGTGGACTCTTTGCAGGGAAATTCGACAAAACTGCAAGCGGAGGCGGCTAAGTTGAAATCCTTGAAGGAAGCCGGCTGATACAGCGTTTCCGATGCCTTCCAAGCCCAAGATCTCACAGTGAGAGCTTCTACTTCAAGACAGGGGAACTGTCCGAGTCAGCGAGGGGAATTCCTCACGTCGTCCTAATAGGGACGTCGCCCCTACAGGGCAGAGGTAAACCCATAGGGGTGCCCACCCACCAGCAGTTTTTCCCGCCGGTGGGGGGGGAGATTTACTCATGTACGCAACCGAGTGGGGGACGATCCAGCTGGGTCAGTGGGTCTGGACTTCCGTAGCGGAGGTGCTAACGAGTGGAGTTCACCTCACCTCCGCCGCGGTCGGAACCCTCTCAAGTAGACACCAGTGCGCCCCTCCTTCCAGACAAGTGGCAGTTCTGGTGGACGAGCTGGATGCCCTCTTAGCGAAGCGGGCTGTGGAGCCCTCTGCACAGGACCGACCGTGGCCCCGCTATTCAGGTCAGTTTCTTCCTGGCATCCAAAGCCGGAAAACCAGTCGCGCCCGATTCTAACCCTACGCCCCTGAACACGCGCTTCAATCCTCCGGCCCAACACTCCAATGGAGACCCTACCAACCCAGATTTGCCCGTCCTACCGCAGGGTGGTTGGGTGGCCTCCGTAGCTCAGATGCTTATTTGCATCTGGGTATTCATCCCAGAAGACCGCCGCTTTCTAGCTTTCCGCTCCACCCACTAAGAGACTATCTTTTCGCTGCCCTCACTTAGCTTTCCACGGCGCCTCGGGTTTTCACGCAGGATCACCGAGGCCCATCCTGGCCCACTACGTCTTCGGGCATCTCAGTGTCCTGCTACATAGACCACTGGCTGATCGTAGCAATAGACGCAACAGCAGGCGGCAACCGACACAGCAGAGGTTATCGACCTCCTACCGTCTGGCGGGTGGGCTTATATCACGAGGAGAAGTCGTCCCTCTTACCGTCGCAGTCGATCACTTACCTCGGCCCTTCTCAACAAGATCTCTGGACGCTTCTCCTCCAGTGCGATCAGCTCAACCTCAAGCTGAGGGCAACGCACCCAGCGGGGAAACTCAACGTAACGGGGCAATCGCGTTGTCTCGATCGACCACAACGAGTGGAATCTCTCCCAGAGGTGGGCAAACCACCTGTTTCATCAACCTGTACGACCGCCCACACTTTCGCCATCCCTCGCTGACTGCCTCCACAACAAACTACCAACTTTCTGCAAGTTGCATGTTTCCCCAGCGGCGTGGAGAACAGTTGCTTTTCTCCTTCCCATGGGACCGCCTTTATGCATCTACGCCTTCCCTTCGTTCAGCCCAGTCAGCAAGGTGCTCCCTATGGTCGACAGCTCCGACGCTACAATTCTCCTGTGGCCCCCGTGCTGGCACTTCAACCATGGTTTCGCGCTCCTTCTTCGTCTACTCGTCGATCTCCCCCTGCGGCGCCTCCCAGATCTCAACCAGTCCCATTTCGCAGAAAGCTGGTCAGATTCATAACCACGGCGAGAACCTCCCTCTTTCTGTGTGGAAACTGTCAAGAAACTCTTCAAGGAGGACGGCGTTTCACAACCGCTTTGCAACAAGTTGCAACACCAGCACGCAGGAAGTCTACATACATCACTTACGACGCCTTCCTTGCCAGGTACAGGACCTGGGCCACAGACTCCAAGACATTGATCCCCTGGAAGCATCAGTGAGTAATTGTTTCCGTCCTTTTCTGTTGGAGCTCCTTCAAACGAAGGCAAACAGGTACCATTCGTATTTATAGATCCGCCATTGCCCGGCCGTCCATATCAGTTTCGCCAATGGCCTCCTCAGTCGTGCTCAACACACTCACTATTCCCAACCTCCTGCGGGGGTATTGTTTCACACGAAACCTCCGTCGAAACGTCTCCACCTTCGTGGTCCCTCACGGACGTTTTCTCCGGTTCCTAGCAGAGCCGACTTATTAGCCCATGCATCAACCACTCTCGTCCACTGTTTCCTCCAGACCAGTATTTCTCGTCGCGGCAGGGCCTCGGGCACGCCGAGAATCTGCCTTCCTTGCTTTAACTCCGAAACAAGGTTGCCTCCCCACGACCGGACGGAATCCGTTTGCTTCCAGACCTTTCCTTCCTGGCGAAGACGACCATTTCGTTCACGGCCCCAGGAACTCTACCTGCCTACTACCAAGGGACGTGCCACAGTGGAGAATACCAAACGCTGGTGCCCTGTTCGGGCCCTGCGATGGAACTTGGAAAAGACCAAGCGTATTCGACAACATGGATAACTCTTCTTCTACCACAACCACCTTTCATGCCAGCTCGAAGGACACCTTATACGCTGGATCAGGGACCTCATAAGGCCGCATATCTCCGAGCAGGAGTTTGCTCGGGCTCATGATGCGCAGTCTTGCTACTCTCTTCGCGAGCATGGTTCATCACTGGTCCCGTTAGAGACATCAGCGGGCGGCAAGCGTGGAAGACTCCCACGACGTTCGTCTCCCGCTTCCTCACCAATACAGTCTCGGCCGTAGTTTCCTTCGCCAGGGCTGTGTTACAACCGCTTTGTCCTACGCCTATCAACACCATCGTGAACGGCACGGTCCCCACCTCCGGTGTCACTTGGCTAGTCTGGTGCAAAGTGCAATATGGGGGAAATTGAGTAAGTGAACATAAGATTTCACAAAACTCCCTGGTTTGTGAATCTGTATCTCAAATACTTTACCCCATATTGGACGTTCCCGCCCAACCGTCCCCACTTCCGAGGCCATCGCGGGGCGTCCTCCTGCGTTGAACCATGGGCCTTCTTCGCCCCTCATTTTCCTTGGGACGCCTCCTCGGCCTGGAAAATAAGAAGGACGATGGGGTTCCGCCTGACTTCGGTAAAGATTGCCGGATGTTTCAATGGCACGGGTTGGTGCCAAAGTGCATAATTGGGGTACGTATTCGTAGCTCACAGATTTCACAAACCAGGGAGTTTTATGAAACTCATGGAAAATAGAAATCGAACGCTAACGGACGCCTTCATTTCCTCCTTTGCCGAAATGCTGACAGACTCATCCTCGTCCAATAACACCGACGCGATGGGCCCGTCACAAATTATCTATTTTTTGGGGTTTTTGTGGCCGACCGTGGCCATTCTCTTGTTTGCGACGCTGCATGGGTCAATTAAAAGAAGAGCCAAAGTCGAAATATCTGATATAAAGTCCTGGCTTCCGTTGTTTTTCTTTTCATAAAAAGAAAAAACCCCTTTCCCCCCCTTCTCCCCCTTCCCTCCCTTACTTCCTCTTTTCCTTTCCTCTTTCTTTCCTCTTCGCTTCCTCCTCTCTCCTCCTCGCTCCTCCTCTCCTTTTCTCCTCTCCTTTTCTGCTTCCGCTTTCTTCCTTTTTGCCGACATACTGAAAATTTGCCGACGGCATGAGATTATTATTGGGAGGGGGTGACACCCCCACCCCTCCCCCCACCCCCGCTACGGGCCCTGTAAACATACTCTACCATGGCTACATTTCGAACACTATAGACAGCAACAGTTTGAGTCTCGATTGAGTCTCGATGAGACCGAATAGAAAATAAGTTGGAATAACGCCGTATTTTGAACTTTTACCCACTCCCTCGAAAACGTGTGAATTAAAACATCCTTCTGTCGATTTTTTTTTTTTCTGCCCCAACCCAAAGTGGGGGGCAGACGCCGCCCTCCCGCCCCCTGTGGGCGCTGCCCCTGATTACATGTACAGTAACTCTTAACTCCACCGTACCCACAACTAAAATCCCTCTAACGCATACCCCCCATGGCACATGGGTATACTTAATGCAATCATGCCATGCATGGAGACTGTCTAAACATGCATAAATACCAGCCTCTTGAAGAACCAGTGGGCATGCAATACTTGGAATTTCAAGTTCTGGTCTAGTACAACTCGTAATAGAGGTAAAGTGCAGGTTTTGAAGGCAAGAGGGTGACTTCATGGATTCGCTGTCACTCAGTGCATGTATACCCACACACAGTGGCTTATGTTATCCGGTACAACACTGAAGGGCTCATCCTAAGCTCTTGAAGTTGAATTACTCCCAATTTTTTTAAAAAAAATAAAAAAAATAAAAAAAATAAAAAAAATAAAAAAATTGATGAAATTTTTTTACTCTCTGTGCCAACTGGAAAGAAATGATACTGGAACCTCTCTGAAAAGTTGTATCCGCCGATGTCGAAAATGACTGTCCCATCGATTTTTACAGGGTTCTTGTTTTCACCTATACTACTACTAAACATATGGGTCATTCAATTGCAATTATATCCGGTGTTTTTTTTTCAAATTAAAAGTGCTAGCACTTCTCCCATTTTTTGTACAATTGCAGTGCGTTTTTTGGCTCTCAAATCGGCGCATGGGCTACTGCCCTAGAATCAGGCATAATTAGCCTTCATATATTTTACTTCTTGTATGGGTGTACGGATGAAAATGCTACATGGAAGTAACTAATTTCAATCCTTTGTTTTTGTTTCAGGATAATTACTTTTAATGGGAATATGACATTTGGCAGTTATAATGTCATTCCCCTACACAGCCTACCACATTTTTTTTAAATGTGCAAAATTTATTGAGCTGATCTGCATCAGAAATGAAACCATGTCGAAAATATGGTTGGTTTTCCGATAGCCAATACTATCAACTTTCATTTGATCCAAACATGATAGACTTTGCTGTTTACAGAGTAATGTGACATCACTTACAGGCTAACATTGCAATGTTCAGAATTCATGCCTATAACTTTAGCTAGAACTCTTGACATCAGGATCTGTTGAATATATAAAAACTTCACCCCATCTCGATTTCCCACTTCTACAAATAAATATCGTTTTTAGTATGCGCTTGTGCCTCTTTGATTTATCAATTAATCAATTTCAAAACATAAATTAACGATATCACATTCCCCCCCCCCCCCACCCCCCCTTGGTGTATTTGTTCTGGGCGGTGTTGTGTTGTATTAACAGGGAGGGCCTGAAATCAGAGATTCTCCCTGCACATTACATACATCTAGATACATGTATCAATTACATGAACAAGGCTGACTGGCTAAGCTTTCTCCTTTACCCATTATTAAGTGCGTAGTCCTAGATTCTAAACACTGGTTAGACAGGGTAAAAAAACACGAAAACATTTGCTTATGTTATAGCTCCCCCCGATTACTCGGAACTTGATACTATCTACTCGATTAATCATTTGGTGCAACTGATAATCGATTAATCTTCAGTTGGGGCACAATCCTATGTCTTGAGAATTGACCTGACTCTGTTGTGACAATGCCTCTATATAAATATTCTCGTCCTTGCCCAAGCCTGAGACGCAACATGTCAATTGAACAATAGAAACCAACTAACTGCTACGCAGTGAACATTAATGATCATGGACAGCTTACTAATGGTGTATGATGTCATCATTGGGTTGAAATACACTGCTGCATTCCTGTTTTCAAAAATATGTGACATAAACAATATGTTTGCATGCAATTCAATACAATTCAGTGTTAGCAAAGTTTGCAACAATGCCAAAAAAACAAGCACCATCTAAAGCTCCCTATTGAGTGAGGTCGGTTGCCAGCATAGATTGCGACTCAACATCTTCCTGTTTTCATGTCTGAACTGACGGTGTGCGGGTTAACTGCCGCACGTTCTATATCCCAACTTTGAGCAATTATTGGGAAAAATTATCTAACACCCCATAAACTTAACTTTCAACCTTTAACCTTGTCACCAACAAATGTAGCCACCATCCTTCTCATTCCGTTCAATCTGACAAGGTTTGAAAAATCATATAAATGATGCAAATTTGACCTCCAATGACCTTGAAATGTCCTCCCCCCCTTTTTCGAATCAACTATAGTCCCTACGTCACCAAGTTTTCATTCAGATTCGACTAGCATGAAGAATTCACGTAATTAGGCAAATAGTGGCCCCCAGTATTGCAGTGGATACCCGATTTCGAACCACCACCCAAGATTTCATAAGGGCGGACAGGTGTACCAAGTTTGAAGTCCAATCCACAGACAAAGCAATTGGAAAAGTTATTGCGCTAAAGCCTGAAGTTTCTGGCTGGGGGGGGTAACTCTGGGCCCCGGGAAGGCCGTCGGCGGTGGGCGGCGGCATACACACCCATACCATAATATCCCCGGTTGGGCGGTGATATAGTTACTCCACATCAGAACTTTTTTGGTCTACTTGGGGTTGCTGTTTCAACAATTCTTCATGCAGTAAGTCCACAACCTGATCCAAGGGCCCCCTCCCAGGCCTCAACTCACTACGAACATGCCCACACCAGTTACATTAAATTCTTAGATTCCAAGCTGGGATATTCACTTCTTCATAACATGCTGTCAAGAATCTGGTTGCAGGCCCCGGACAACTTGGCATGGCATGTTTATTTCTCTCGCTCTCCATCCTCCTAATGTCTTCCTTCCCATATAAGTTGCCTATCTCAGTAACATGGTAACATGGACCCCCTTTTTATGCCACCAAAAATGTTGTGGAAGAGCCACAGTTTTTTCTTGACATCTCTTTGTAAGTTGATGGACGACATCATTTTTAATTTTCAATCTTTCACATACTGCGGCATTCTGAATGTAGAAATTTACTAGTTTTTTAAAAAAAATGAGGAACATACTCTTCATCAGAGAACATCTGAGTGTTGGTAGCTTAGTTAATTACAAAGTGGGATATGATTAATGTCTTATAGCACCCATTGAACAATCATGTGTAACTGTACAATATTGACAAGGTCAAATTATGGAGGAGTGTGCAGGGGTATTTCTGCTAAGCTTCCCTCACCCCCACCCCCCCCTCCCGCTCTAGAACTGTTCAAAATCATGGTCTGTCGTTGTATTTCAATTTCAAGTGAATATAAGCCATGAGTAGAAATATCTTGCCTCGCGACTGAGTAGTCTCCCTCTCCACTGACATGCTTATACACACCTGCCCACGGTTCAACTCTTTTCCTGTGATCATCAAAATATTCTGGTGCATTATGAGATGTATGAGAGGGTTCGACAGATTTTTTATTTGTAAACAGGGAGGGATAGGCATGTCCGAGGGAAAACTATGTAATCAGGAAAAAGGAAAGTACCAGCAAATCATAGAAATTGTTTTTTTGCCAACTTTTTGGACAGAGCTAAAGATTATTTGTTTTATTGCGTTTCCCGTTTTCGTGACGAGACCACCATGGACTGCAAGAAGGAGGATGACTACATGAAAAGGGAATCCGAAAATTAGACCTCTAACATCATCAACATTATTAACTATGATCATCACCATGTACATGGCCGTATCATCATCATAACCAAACCCACCAGATCATAAGCACAACCATTATGATAATCATCATTAAAATTATCATTATGACTATTGGATCATCTCATAAATCCCCCACCTAGCAGCGCATCGCCATCATAATTATGGCCACACTACCTCACTACCATTATTAACATCATGAATATTTATTACAAATCATCATAATATTGTGACTGTCAGCATCATCATCATGATCTTTACCTTGTTACCATAATCATCAATAATGGTGGTCCACTGTCAGCACCACCATCCACTGTCATCATAATGAATTTTATCACCATATCATAATGATTGGTCACTGTCAGGATCATTCACCATTATGATCATGATCTCTTGATCTTATTATCATAACCATCATCATCATGAACTGTTGTTTAGCATCTTCATATAATGGTCACTGTCAGGATCATCATTATGATCCTCATGACTAAATCATTATTACATTAACCATCATAATCATGACCACTGTCAGCATTAACCATCATCAATATTCTCAGCATATTCATGATGATTATCATCATTATCAGTAACCATCAATCATACTATTCTGTGATTTTAGGTTATCGAGATTCTTGTCTTTTGTTCTGTTTTCTCTTTGCAGACGGAGGGAGGTTGAAGAAATTGTCTTCAGCGCGATTTGAGCTTCAGCAGAAGCCCTAAAGATTGGACAGGAGGGAGGTTGAGAAATTGTCGCAGAGCGATTTGAGCTTCACATAAAGGCCCTAAAGATTGTGGAGAGGTTGACTGAATTGCAAATCGATGAAGCCTCTTCAATCCTTGTGTGAGTTATCTAAGCAAAAGAAAACACTCTGTCTGGCATCTATATTGATATGGTTACAAGTATAAGCACGACAAACCAGATTAGCCAGGCAGTATAGTGGCTTGATGCACAATTGCACAAATGAGTATGCCTAAGTCGAGTGATTATGGTTAGTTTCCCAGTAGATGGTTAGATTCGGGAACTTGCTTGGCACCGAGCAAGCGTGACAGAACAGGGAGGGATACAATGTTTGACATTCAGCATTTGCCTATCCATTCCACCATGTTGCCCAGTGAAGGATTGTGGCCTGTAGCATATCTGACAGGACAGTCTCCCTGACAGGCACCACTGGGACGGTGCCTGAAACTGTTGACAAACAGTTGCGAACAGAGATAGGAAAGAAGAAAGGGAACAGTGCTGTGCGTAGATATGTGGGAAACCGTCACGTTGAGATCAAGAGGGCAGAACTGTCAAGGTGAAAAAAATCACCATCCCCTCCCCCCCCCCCCCCCCCCTGATGCTACTGAACTGGGACGCTGAAAGACGGAAGTTGGTTTGAAAAAAAAAATCCATTTTACGGATGGCTGTAAATGTTGTTTGCTCTAAAAATTCTGTTTACCTTCTGTCCTCGGGATCCAGATACACCATTATTGGTCCTAGGCTTTTATACCATAAAATACTTATAACCTGTGGTCTGAAATCTGATCTCTTAGAGCCGCTAATAAACTTTGATAGCACGATCAGTACTCCTACAGCATTGATAGCCAAAAAAAACATCACAGAAAGATGTTGATAGTGGAACTTATTAACCATTGTGATAGCCTATCATTTGAAGGCGCACAGAAGGTAACTGATAGTAAGGTGATTTAGGGTAATGATATATATTATACTCACCCCTACTGGGAGTGCTGTAAGTGGTACTGATAGCAGTAAATTCCCACGGTTCTCGAAATATATCTGCGCAACACTGTTCCCTGGCACAAGTGTTCTGGGTTATTAGGTTTTGGGGTGTTGGGTGGTATGGTTGTGGGGGGGGTTGGGGGTGGGGGGGGGGGGGGGGCTTGGGTGGGGGGTGGGGGAGATTGGGGGGTGGGGGTGGGGGGTTGGGGGGGATCGGGGGGGGGGGGTTAAGGGGCGGGGGGGGGGTTTGGGGGGGGGGGGGTCGAGGTTTTGGGGCTGGTGTCTGTTGAATTAATTCGCACGTAGTAAATCTTTGGATGAGAGCAAAAGGGCATTACTGCATGTCTGCTGGCCTCCTATTTTGGTCAGGTTTTATGCAAAATTAATTTGGTCGGATTCGAACAAAACTCAGGGCATGTGGGATGTTAATTGTTGTTTATTATTATATTACACAGATGCTAATTTAGCTTGCAAATCCAAAAAGTTCAATTCAGTTAACAAACACAAACAAAACAAAATAAATTAACATAGACTTGTCAGGTGTGTTTCTGTTTCTCCAAACCATTGACCATGTGATTATTGCCGAATTATAGAATTCCTGTGATAATTCC
This sequence comes from Sclerodactyla briareus, assembly GCA_026419785.1. NCBI lineage: Eukaryota > Metazoa > Echinodermata > Holothuroidea > Dendrochirotida > Sclerodactylidae > Sclerodactyla > Sclerodactyla briareus. The sequence continues at coordinate 10,037 of JAODTK010003488.1, read as the reverse complement.
TTAGAAATTTCTTACTACGTTATGTTATCCGACCTTTATCCCAACCAAGTCTATTATTGCTGTCCCATTTGGTTGGGTGGATTTGATTGGAGTTACTGATGTGCATATACACCTGTACACCTCTATTTTATCTTACAGCAAAATATGTATGGGCGATAGTTACAACGCTGGCAACTATAGGCTAAAATAGGCTATGAAACCAAATCAGTCAAATATTGGAGTAGAGGCCTGCTCACACATCCCCACTGATACTTATCCCACCAATCGAACTAGAGATGGCTCTTCTTCCCCACACCTTTTCGAACTTTTTTTTTTTTTTCACCACTTCCACTCAACTCGGTTTTTTCCAGGTAATCATTTAATCTACATCATAGTAGCAAGGGGTTTGAATGTCACAAATTTTCGCCCCCCCAATTAGTACCCTGATGCGACCATTCACACAAATCACAACGCTGCACAGTCTTCGAAAAAAAAAATCATGGTGAGTGACAAGCCATTTCCTTCCCCCACCCACATAGACGTATCAACATCCTGAAGAAAAGAGAAAAGTTAACTATGATTCACGCAGGGGGGATCATCTTGAAGGACATTCATCTCATCAGCATTAGGATCAATGATGACCTACGAGGGTCATGCAAAACGTGGGTTCTCTCCCCCATCCAGTGTCATTCATGAGACAAGGCGAATAACACGGATGGCTCAACTAGGCTATGCACTTTCCTGTCATAAATAGAAATTATTCAGCATCTATGTATATTTTTTGAATTTTGTTTTTCGTAATTTTGACTCAGATTGTCCGATTATGTCTTGGAATATATAGCTATGCTATTCTAATTTTCATGTCAACGGACATACCAGCAGTGCCGCTAGTATCGGAAGTCTCAGTGTAACTTGTTACTTGCAAGCCCCATATACTGGTGCTATTCCACGTTGCACTTACCGAAATGTCACTTCAAGGACAAGAGAGTTAATCTCGTGGATGAAAAACTTTATCTCTGGGTCCAAACCCCATTTCCATACGATGTTCCTATGTGTTTATTGGCCTTCAAAAGTGTGGTCCGATATGCAGAAATTGGGGATATTCCCAATTGCGCTATAACACATGACGTCACACTTGGACAACCCAGGAGTTTATGTCATGTATTTCATTGTTTTTCATTTTGTTGATGTCAACATCTAGAGAAGTTCTGTTGTCCGTTCTCTCCCCGAATAACCATCAACACCTACCAACCCACTACCATAATCCTCTCCCACAATTCGCTCCCCTAGACTAAATGCTTTTCCAAGTAAAAATACTTGGTGAATTTTCATAGAAAACAAGATTGTTTGCAGAGCTGTGCAAGTATGACATCATTTATTGTTGAATTATGGGATGCTTTTCGATCTTGCAAGTACACTGCACAAACTTCAGAGGACTGTACTCCTAAACCGAAAGTCTCCAAACTTGGGGTTTGGACTGACACATTCAGTTTTTCTCCAGCTTAATTAAATTAGCCCTCTTTATAGGTTTCATCCTTTGACGCGTGAGACAGCCACTGCCGGCAAGTCCACCCTCCTCCCCCTTCGTACGCATATTTTTCCATTCAGTTTGATTTGTTTCACTTCACATTTAACTAATTTCATGGATCCCGATGAGAATTGTTCTGGGGGGGGGGGGTGGGGGGGGGGTGTCTACCTGCAAAGTTCAGAATAGACTTAGCGATCAATTTGGGGCACGTGTGTTGTGTATGTGTGCCATCTGTGTCCCCTTTCTGGTTAGGTCAGGATTCCAACCGAAACGATAAGCACATTTTGCTGAAATTTTTGTAAGTATCGGGGGGTTGGGTGAACACTATCTGATTAGATTTTTTTTTTTTTTTTTTTTTTGGGCATAAATTTCGTCTGTATTGCTGATTAATGGGATTTATTGTTTGAGCTTGTTAGCAAGAGTACAGATGAACCGTTAGGTGCTATGGTGATTGGTTTGGCACATAGGTGCATGATATAAGGTAGATGAACATTAGATTTTCAGCATGAAAATACTAATTAAATCCGCATGAAATTAGTCATACCAGTCTGCATTAGTCCTCGAAAATTTTTATAACCAGATTCAGGGTCAATGGAGGTCATTCAAGTGTCATTTTGCATAATTTATGAAAAATCTCAGTGGTTGGATTCTCATGAACCTGGTGGGTTTGGTTTACCTTCAGTCCCAATTTTTCATCATGAAATTCGGTTCACTGGTCGGTCATTCAACATGACTATTTGCATAATTTGTGCGTAATTTTTTGAAGTTTGCCAGATTTTTGGAAACTTGATGGGTAGGCATACGCTTATTCTCGCAACATTATTTACATAGACGGGAGGTCCACGGAGTTACTCATTGCATCTGTTTTGCATAATTTATTCCAAATTTCAAAATTTATTCGTTTTCTGAAGCTTGATGGGTATGTCCCCAAAATAGTCCCCAAAATTTCAAACATGACGGAGTCACTGGGGGGGTTATTCAATGTGTATAATGCTTTCATTTAGCGAATGTTCAGCTTCGTGGATTCCCTGACAAATATTAGGTGTGGTCCACCATTGTCCTGAGATTTTTAAATTTTAAAAATCGGTCAAGAGCAAGTCGAGTATTGTGTCTAAATTATATAATTTAGGCTATTTAAGACACTTTCCCGACAAACTTATACTCCTTCAGTGAAAAGGTCAAACAATCAGTTCTTATTGAATTTTGAAATTAAGTCACTGATTAGTAATCTGTTCCTGTTAAATGCTGATAGAAGCAAACATTGAAATGCCTTATAATGTTTTGCATGGTGACTGGGATGGAGAGAAGCCACTGATCGCCCAACCAGGCTAGGACACTGGGGGCGATTGCCTTGTACTTTAATGAGATCCTGGGTCGTAGTTAATAGATTACCAGGTTTTTGTTTTTTTTGCACCAGCACGTACGTACGTTTTAATTATCACGTACGTAAGTAATACCAGCATGTGCGTGCATTCATACCATTACATACGTGGAGGTTTGTAACAATATTTTTCATGATGGCCCCTATGTGCTGCTGTACGCCTATCTCTATGGAGCCATATCAGAGATTTGTACCCGATCAGTGCTCATGTGCAGCCGTTGTTAGACGCGTGATAGTGGGCCCCGCGATAGACCGCTGATGGACCACTATTCCAGACGCTTACTTTCATGCTTCGTGCGGCCCCCGCTACTGTTTTCTAGTCAGCCTCTTCAACTGACTCCCTGAGAAAAAAAGCAACAAAAATAGTGATGATATAGAATACTTTACAACAGACATGACTCCCACATGAGTTAGTCGGTTAATCCAAGGGCAGGAACCGGCTTCAGGGGAAATCTCTGGAGTGTCATGTTAAGGACATGTTCAATGGAAATAGTTAATACAGGAATGATGAAAGATGACATGGCTAACCCTGATCTTGGAAACACCCCAGGTGACATTTACATACCCTACAAGTGCAAACAATTGAATCTCCCCTCACCCCTCTTTTCTTAATAAAAATATAACATAATAAAACATGGGATGCGTTGGGTGACTTGTTATGTGTTTTAAAGAGTGGTAACGGTTCCAAAATAAGCTTATAGCGGCTTTGGGGAAGAACCCTCTATGTTTACAACTACAAAAGCTGTTATCAGGGGCACTCACAATTGTGAACATTGCTTCTTTAGGAAACTGTTATGCTGCACGGTACACAGTATATACTTCGTAATTTTGCACATATTTGCTGTTCACACGTTTCAGTCATGTGGAGGATAAACATGGTCAGGCTACTGCACTGTGCCCAAATCTTGTGCTTCTTGATATCTCCCTCTTCATTTGTTATTCATGCCTTATCTGCAAGTGTAGAGTATTCATGATACTTTTACAACCCCGGTGGGTTGGGGGTTTCAAAATATCCCTGCAAAACACTTTTTTGTGAGGAATGCCTTGGTCATTCATGACAACACCCCTAACACCCCGGACAAGGTAGTCTTGCACTTTGGTGGGTCAACAAACTGGGTAGATCATTAGCAGTGACCACCGTCCCAAATCCAAAAGTCGCTATACCTTGCGTATACAATTTGAAATAACTTGGCGCAACCCTCAGTCACATCAGTGACCGCCACATCGATACCAATGACCCACTGTGTGTCACCTTGCCACTGGACCTATGACCCTACATGACCACCTTGTCCAAGTTAGAGGGTTTTGTCATCAATGACAAGTGCATAAAAGGGGATACTTACGCACTTGTCAATCAGATGATTCCCTCCTAATACCCTGGACATGGTCAATCAAGCATGGGTCTGTCATTTTCAAACTGACTGACATGTGTGTCATTTTACTGAATGTACAGTCGCAAGCTCACTCGGCAGTGTGTCATTTTACTGGATATGTGAAAATGACCACAAATCCTGGCTTAGTAGTGTCAATGCCGAGGATTGTTGAGTCAGTTGAGTACTGAGGGGTGCAATCACTGCACAAGGATTGTATGACTCACCTCTGACAATGAATCACCCTGTCTGGCTGGGATATAGATGGCATTTCCTACATTGACAAGTCTATTACCCATATTATAATGCCTACATTTGGAGAGTGCTCTTGGGAGCTAGAGATCCACACCTCGTTAAACCCCGATAATTTTCAAAAGGCCGAGAGAGTATTCCCTGATGCCCATTCTCGATCGAAATTGAAGTTCATTGGCTTGGTTCACCTAATCATATGACGGTGGAATGGCCAATTTCCTCTTGCCTCTGAAGGGAAATCTTGTATTTTCAAAGGTACTTTTCAGAAAGTTAGCTGGTTTTTCATCTCCCTCCCAGGTTGATGATTTTTTTTTTACAGGTTATCGTTAAGACCGCCATGCAATGCCCGTATGAGGGTGCATTGAAGTACACTGCATATCGTAAGTTTTGAACCTATGGACATGAATTTGTTTAATGTGTCAGTAAAATTAACCTACATTGCATTACTAGATCAAAACTATTTCACTAACAGGCCGATTTCATGTGGCCGTCCCATTAACGTGTATGTTGGTGAGGAACGATCCTTGGCAAGGTCCGTGCTATCGCTCTGTGACAAGCCTTTAGGGAAGATGCAAGCACAGAAGTACCACCTACGATTAAGTCAAAAGGTGTACGACATGTTCAGAGAGAAAGGTATCGTACGCCGGTTTTGTTAATGACCACTGATTTGCGCTCTTGTCCCATACCGCAATATGTAATCTGTATCCTTATTACATAGCCTACTATAAAAGCGCAATAATTATACTTCCTAGCCTCTGAGATTGTTTTTTCTGTCTCTCTGATAAGCTCAGAAAGAGACTCATCAGTCACTCGTGTGTGACTAACTGCAGTGTTTGCCTGTGTATGTACCATTTTACTTACGTGATACCTTCTGAGGCTGTGCAAACAATAAGCCCAACTGGCTGTTGTTTTATCTGCTAAAAAAATAGCAAATTCCTCTCTATTTCTGTAGATCAGAATGGTTCTCTTAGAGAGCGCCTCCGCACCATGGGGTTCATATAAGTCCTTTGGTGTTCATGACATTGTTTGGGTGTCGTGAGGACAAGGGTTCCTGGGGGGGGGGGGGGAAGGATCTGAGAATAATGAGCAGTGGTATATGTACGTGATAATGTGCCATCTTGAAGTGGCACCTCATTATCAAATATAGAAAAATTAAAAAAGGAGACCACCTTTCCCTGTTTCCTACATTCACTGTTTGGGGGTCCCCTTAAACAATTCCGTTTATCATAAGGGGTATGTGGATAGAAAGCAGGGCTCGAAAAATCCTATGCGCCGGTAGCCCGGGCTTCCACTTCCCTGCGCGGGTTACTGGATTCAGTTGCGAAAATGCCGTCGGGCTACCGCAATCTGTAGTCTGTATATTAAGTTCAAAGTACAGTATTACGCTCGGAGGCCATATAGCAAAAGCCCAACGGCCAACAAATATCGATTATGTGTTATTCATGATCCAAGTCCGCCGCCGCGTACAATCGCAGCTCAATCCGCAACCTGTTGAAAATGATTAAAACTGCCCCACATATGGTGCGAGCTGTGTACTTGCATTATTTGCCGAATATCCCTGCTGGCATTGGACATCGCAGCTTTATGGTAACGTAATAATAGAACTGCATGCAAAGCTATATGTTGCTTACTCGCCCAATGCCGTTGCACTAGTTTCAATACATAGCCCTGTTTGGAACACGTGGTCATCACCTACTACTGTTGACTAGCAGTTGACAATGCATTCCCACTGATAATTGTACAGTGCGTAACTCAACTACCAGTCCCACTCCTATGACTTGGTACAGGCCGCCGACAGCAAAGTGTTTTATCGCCACACAATTAACATTTATGGGAGTTTCTAACTAACTCTGTGATGCGAGGACTGGAAATTATTAGGGATCGTTCGAATTCCACACCGATCCACGATACTGCAATGCAATTCACGTGTGGGCCCACAATGCCAGAATGAATTATTGTGATTAATTGGGCAATTGGTGTGGAAAAAAATAAATTATAGCATAAAGGTTTAGCGCAAATCTGGTGCTCTTAGGGCTGATTTTACACAGTGCCTTGCTTTAGTTTTATAGCTAAAAATAGTCACAGTTACGTTTGGGCCTACTAGCAATTGCACTAGCGACCGTTTCTTGTGCAGGCAGGCTGGCATACATATTTACAGTATGGAAGAAAGTAGTACATGTAATTCTGCACGTTAACAGCAAGACATGTGGCGCAGTGCAGCCCCCATGTGCTGTTTGCCATACCTACGTTGTCATAAATTCTGTTCAACTATCGATACAAAACGGAGAAATACAAACATAATTATACAAAAATATATAATTTGGGGGCAAATCTTTCGACTTAAAAAGAGGATGGTATAAAAGCCAAGGGCAAAGACTCAGTTGGCTGCCAAGCTAGCCGTGTAATTATAACGACATCGCTAGATTATTTTAGGCATAAGCGCGGAATAATGGGGACCGGCACCGATACTGGTTGCAGGGCCATGTAATACAGGTGACGCGCAACCTCAGAAAGTTATTCTCGCGAGGCAGGAAACGTGGCCGGAGATGATGGGGAAAGAATCCAAGGTCGGAGATAGCAGGGTGGAATTGGCACCAGAAGCGGTAAGGCCCCAGCAAATCGCAAGTGCAACATGAGAGTGGGGCTCAAGGTAATGATCGAGAGTTCAGTTCCAGGGTTGTTTTGGGCATTTGGCGAACATTTTAAAACGGGTAAATTAGGACACCAGTCAGCCAATTAGGGCTAACAGATCAGCCACTTGGGAGCACGAAGGGCTACTAAATTTCAAAATATTTTTGGGCCCCTGCTAGAAAGTAGGTTGACAACCCAAGGATTTGGAGATTCCAAACGTTAGTCCCAACGACCTTCGCCCCCCCCCCCCAATGGGATGGGAGTTGTAGAATATGCCCCAGGTATTCCAACTATCCAGGAAGCCAAAGATTGTATAGTTATTAAAAACCTAAAAGACATCAGATACAGCATAAGCTTATTATACCTTGACTATTTATTGGGCCTGCAATCGGGCGCAGCCACTTGGGGGGTCCAGGGGGTCATGACCCCCAACTTTTGGGAAGGCCTCCTATAATAATGATTTTTCCATACAAAATGTACCCATCACTGCTTTGGGACCCCCCCCCCCAATGCTTTGACCTCCCCCAACGTTCAGACAGTGGATGCCCACTTGGGGCCTCAGTCATTCAACATGGTGTATACTACATACCATAGGACGTGGGAATAATTCCTCTTAAGATACAATTGCAATAACGCATACTTACACACCAAGGAGTGGCGGAACAATAGTTGGAGGGAGTCCGTGTCATGTTAGAAAAAACGAAATAATAGGAAAGACAATGACCCGATCAGTATGGCTGGTGTCACTCGAAAATTTTGTGGGATTCGTAAGTAAATCTAATCACCGTTATTTCAGTAATACAGCCCCTCTCCCGTAAGCGCCCACCCAACTTTTTTGGCGAAATTGTGAATATAAAGCGAATATGCACGGCTCGGAAAGCCGGAAATATTTTCTGTCCATGCCAGCAGTAGCACAGCACTTACTGCTCGATTCATTGTACGTGCATACAGCCATACACAAACAACGTGGTATTAAAACCGAATCGTTCGAGCGCTCGCAATCGCCGTCCGCGATAACGATATTGATGGCCTGGATCGCGTAGACCTTACGGTATCAAATTCCATGAATGATGAATGGAGTGATGAAACAATTTACCGGCTACAACGATTATAATCATTAGTTTCAGCAATGATTTTAGACCGGTCCACAATCAAATTCCAGGCCGTTGTCTTGCTCGGTAGCCATTGCCGATGCCGGCAATGGTTAGGTGGCACCCCCGCAGTATTGTGTCCGTAGCCTGATTACCATAGGTCCATTTGTAGATTGAGCGTGTATAGGGATAGCGCAGGATCTAGCTACAACTGTTATGTATCGGCTGAATGAACGATCGTTTCTTGTGATTTCCTATCGGGAAGGGCGGGTTGGGGAGGAGGGGCGGATACACTGCTTGTGGAAATTGCAAGAATTGTCCGCTTCAACCGGTGCGATGTTTTGGAAGTGTGTTACAAACACAGTGCCACTCCTACAGACCCCCAAATCGAATACGACCAAACGAATACAAAACAGATGTTAAAGTTATACTCTAGTTAAGCTGCCATCCTGGCCTTTACAAGCGCCATGGGGCGCGTGAGCGGAATGAATACGGATATTATATACCTATATGTTTATATACAGAGAGGCAGGGAAGTCGAACATAATGGAAGTGTTGAAAAGCTCATGGCTCCACGGGATTCAAACCGTGCGCACCTCTGCTTTTGGTGCAAGAGCCCTCCCAATTGAGGGGGCATTGCATCAACAATAGAACTAGCCTTGATAGATGCAGATCCCCCGGGAGAGGTATCTTTCCGCAGTTCGAGATCACCCGTTAGCTCTACAGCTCAATCGGTAGAATGCTCGCACATCAAGCAAGAGGTCCGCGATTCTAATACCAAGTATGAGCTTTTCACATCACTACAAATTTCCATCCTCCTCTCTCTCTCTTCCCCCTATCTTTTTTTATATAAACACAATAATAAATATATATATTTTTTTTTTTTCTTTTTCCATCGTCAAGACAATTTTGGCTAACTGACAATAACAAGAATAGAGGCAGACTGCTCATCTAGGAACCCGGCCCATCTAGGACCTGGCCGTATTGATCTTGGATGAGCCTCGGCGATAACCGCGTACTCCTCCCGACTAGTGCCTCACCAGATGACACAACGCAGAGTGGTCTTACTATTCCCAACCTGCTCACGGGACCGCCATTTTAACTCCCTTCCCGAAAGGACGATAAGTGACCTCTGAGATCCGACCAACTTTGCCAGACACCTTAAGGAGCAGAAGATAATGTCCAATCTGTTCTTCTTATTGCCTACGAGTCGCATCTGCATACAGTCCAGGAGCACTACTGACATATTTCTTTTCCTTTTGGCAGTGTTTTTGCAGTCACTTCTGTTACAATGCAGCCAAGTATGACCAGCTCAAGTACCCGCACTGTGTCCCCCCCTGTGGTCAAGAATCGAAGGAGCGTGAGTCTAGGAGATATGGTTCTTGGTATAGTATTGATGCAGAAGTGATGGAAAGATTGTACAGTAACAAAATGCTGGCTCTGTGCCATCCTCCTTCAAGACCAATTGTCAAATCCCCCATAACTAATTGGTATGGAATCCACAAGGGAGGATCTTACAGATCTGTACAACATATGCCTTAAGCTATATTCCTAACCAACTGATGGATAGAACCAACCAACTGGCAACCCCATCGGTGTAAGGGTCCAGTTTTTTGACTTTTGTCCTATGGTGTACGGGTAATGATGATCGCAGTGAATACTATGATTCGCAACATGTCAGTGGTCGTAACCATAACTGCATTGGCCCTCACGCTCTTGGTTCTGGCATGCCGGGAAATTTGTTAGGAATTACAGAGTAAAGTATGCCCGGTTCAATTATAGTCCACTTTGCGAGGTGCATCACA
>JAODTK010003477.1:0-200272 GCA_026419785.1 Sclerodactyla briareus | reverse complement strand
AATATAAGATACTGTGAGTTAAATTGGGTCAAAGAAGTTAAACGCCGGGCCATGCTCTGCTCCCTGCAGCGCGGGAAGTAATCTCATGAGAAGATGAAGTATTACGTACGAACTAAACACAGCGATCCTCTGTCACAGACTTGATCTGCGGGCAAATTCTAGTACAATCTCCCACAATCGGTCCCCACGTGCCTTGTAGCACTCCTGAAAAAAGAGAGAAGAGGGGGAACCGTAGATAGTGAGGTACGGGCAACACAGCATTGGTAAACGTGGAGAGGGACAGTTCCGAAGTTTTATCGGGAGGAGAGGGGGGAACTTTCGGTTCAAAACGTTTTCAGAAAAAATTTTTAGAATTTTCAGGCAACTCCGGTTACAATGATTATGGGTCAAAATGTTTTTTTTTTCAAGACGCTACAAACAAAGTACGCTCAGTTGAAACGACTCATGGAGTCAGAAATGTTTTTAAGCCGCTAAAACATGATTTTATTCATCCTACAAAATGTCCAGAAGGAAGGTCGTCTGGTAGAAATAGCGGAATACGATCGATACGATATCGATTCTGCGCATCGTCACAGTGATATGTCATTAACCAATTATTCCGATATACCGGAGAGTCGATTTGTGTCATGCTTCGTCGGGTGTCACGGGTCGGGAATGCCCCTTACTAGAAATCGGTTTGATTGTACAAAAAAAAACCCAAAAAAAAAAAAAATAGGGGTCTTGTTGACATGATAGATGAAAGCAAACTGGGCAGACTCACCCGTATTACCTATGGGAACTTGAGACCTGAGCGACACGAAGATCCGAGGTCCTTGTTCCGCCACAAATCTCAAGATTGAGGCAGTCGGCATCGCTCGTTGCCCGAAACAGCTCGAACTTCCGATGTCGCAGTTCTTCCGATTACGTTGGATGTGGAACGCCCATGCGCAATGGTGTGCGAAAAATGTGAAATGTATTTTCATCATTGCTCTGAGTACATGAGTTCTGGAGAGTTTTCTTCAGGTCAGGAAAGAGTACCATGTGTATAGTCTGTTGTAGGGTGGGGGGAGGCGGAGCGGGCGGGGGTGGAGGGGGAACATTTTATGACTAGTCAGAGTCTCAGACTGAAAGTTTGGACACTAGTAATCACAATTTCCCTATGCCTTGTGGGGGGGTCCAGAACAATAGCCCATACGAATCCGCACGAAGTAGCACCACACGCTTGAACTTGAACACGAAAAACATATAACACGCAAGTGACATGTAATTTCTACTTCTAACCATCGGGATCTGGGTTATAATGATACATGAATTTTATATGCTTACTATACTACGCCGTCTCATAGTTGATAAGAGATCGTGTTGACCGTGGAACCATAATATAACTCAAATGTTCCCAGGTATCGCTGAGCTCTTCTTCCTTTCCCCTATCTCCCTTCAGATGGTAACCCAATGGCATGAGTATACACCGAAGGCTGGGACTTCCATAGATGCGTATGCGTATCCGGACTGGGTGTAGAAATCACATATTTCACGAGAAGGACGTTGTTTCAGGAAACACTATAAATGTATGCGATAGAAACCATAAAAGGCAGCAGCCCATGCATATTGTCGTTGCTTGGCTTTTAAAGGGAGATATGCTCATAGAATTCATTCGCGGTGATACGACTCCGCATACGCGTTGGTACATGTGCCTTTTCCGCTATTCCACCCGCGTTTGGTTTTGCCTTCATTAATGAATTTTTGTCTTTTGTGGGACCAATATCTATCTAGCAACTGAACAAGACATATCCAAACACTGGCCCCGCTCAGTTGACGTAATTGGCGATTTTTCACCTACGCATAGCGCATCTATGGGGAATCCTCAGCCTAAATGGGAAGAGCTTCTAGTAATATTGCTAAAAACGAAATGAATATATATACGTACGTTGTGTGCAGTCAGCACCAAAACCCGGTACCTTTTCAGGAACCGTCTCCACGTCGCCGATGCAGTTTTCCACAATCGGAGCAGGTGAACGCACAGTCCGTTCCGTACATGCCTTCTTGGCCCCCTGTGGCTCGAGAGAGTAAGAGTCAGGATTGTGATGATATTCATATTCTATTAGCTCCACGAACATTGTATGCTTTTTTTTATAAATATACCCCCCCGACCTTCCTCCTCTCTGTCAATACTCCACTAGATTGTCACTCACACGTTTCTCCAATACCAAATTGGAAGCCTCGCTACTCCTATACCGTAGATATAGGGGTACCGTTTGGTGTTCAGGTCGGAATGTTCAAATAGGTATCTCTAGGAGCGGAGGGGGGGGGGGGGGGGTGGCAGGTGGATGGCTGGGTCAAATAGAATAGAACCAGCATTGTTGAAGTAGACACTATCTGTGCGCGGGTTGAGGTTCCAATCCGTCGGGTTTATAGAGTGACCCGTGGCTGAAAGCTCAATTGGTGCGTGCGCTGGCACGTGGAAGCGTTGAGGAACCGCGGCTCGAAGCCGGTGGGGCCATGAGCTCCTCAAAGTCCCAAGCTTTCTGACCTACTGCCGCCTCCTATATGTAAATATAATATAATACTCACCTCTCACGTACAGGTACATGAATGGGTGCCATGTCCTCAGCCTTCGCCCCCCTTTAGTCCGTAGGCTTGGATAGAGACCCTCGTCGACGTCCTTCGATGCGCCTAAGATATCGAGAGTCAACGAACCGCGGTTTCCGAGTTCCGTGTGACCGTCCAGTCAGCAGGATTAGTCCTTCTCCACACGACTGGTTCCACGAATTCCTCAAGTTCCCCATGACCAATCCAGCGGGCGTCACCCTCCTGAGGTGCAGTACTCTGAGGCGGTGTTGACGAATGCTGGAAAATACGTATATTTATGAGGACAATCTGCAGTGGCGAAATAAAGAGGCAAAGAAAGAAAATCGGTAGGGGAAAACTAAAAAGTTAGAGACCTGTTGAAAAGGTGTCCGTGTGTTGTCACACTTTGCGCACATTTTTGTTTCCATTGAAATTTACCGACACATCACTGTGAAAAATATTCAGTCCAAGAGGGGGGGATTTCTTTGTAGTGGGTTAGTCGGTGTGATGTTACTCGAGATGAGAAAAGGACAGTAAAAAACCCCTTAGGAATGTTGTGAGTTATTCAGCCACGATAAAACGATGAAATACATAGGATATTTGTCTGTGTTGTCATCTTGTGACACCATGCGTTAGTGTGCAACAGGGACCTCGCTTTTCTATGCATAATGTACCAAATTTGAAGGCCAAAATCCACATAAGAACATTGTATAAAAATAAGGAGTGAACCTCCTAAAACCTGTATAGCTTAGTTTCCTATCCCAATGCCATAATTACCTCGATACAGCCAGTCTTATATGTCCTCGATGAGGCAATGTCAGCCAACTGAGAAAAAACGTGAAGGGCTATCGATCACGTCACGGACGATATATGTTCGGGCAAGTCCAATCGGTTCTGCGCGTGGCAAACGGTTATACCGTGATTATGATATATCAGTACATTATTAAATTTGATAGACCATGAGGACGGATTTTTCTTCGCCGTGAAGTTTACAAACGCCACCGTCTATCTCCGGCCAGGTGTTTTGCAGCCGATATTGTCGTGAAAATCCATGCATGGAATACCACAACGCAAAACCATATAATCGCCTACTAAATCGAACCCCAATTTCTATACGTGAAACTGGCGGAGGAGGTATGGGAAGAGGGCTTCGGGCCTAATTTCATCACCTGTTGTCATCCCATGAGCAAGTATACAATAAAAATTAAAAACAAAAATGGCGCGAAATGACTCAATGCAAAGTATTTCGGGCCTCGTTATAAGGGGCAAGAACGTGGAGAGTTTCAAGAAGAGGAGTGGGCAACTTTCGTGACGGCGTGATGACGTTATTCTGTGCAATGGGTGGTGGGTAGACTACGAGCATGAGTTATAGGGGAGATCCATTAGCCTAAATATGGTTGTAGGACCATGTGCTCTAAGTCGAAACACATTAGAAAAATGGGGTGGGTGGGAACAAGTGCGCAGATTCTGATTCGAAATGCATGAACCTAAAGACCAAAGATACTCGATTGCATCGGCAATAAAGTGAACGGAATTGTAATATAATTGTTCTTTGAGAGAAATGTAGACTCGATCTGATGATTAGGCTATAGCGCAAGGAGTCAATAAGGGGATTCGTGTAGGTAGTAACTATGCAAAGGAACATCGCCTCAAACATTTATTTAGTTTATTAGCGGAATTTGTCATTACCAATGCGTTATATGGTAAAAAAAAAAAAAAACTACATCGCATTCTTCTTCTCATTTTCCTTTTTTCTTCAATACTGTTTTATTTTGTTTAATTGTTTTTATTTTCTTTTGATGATTTGGAAGCGTCTGGCGGCTGTTTGGTATTTGGCGCGATATCAAGACTATTTATTATTATTATTATATTATTAGTATATTAACGTCTACCGTGAGGTTATGAATAGTCAAAGATTAGTTACGGGGATGGGCGTGTAACGTACGTATCCATCCTAAACTGTAGAGCCACAGACGATAAATTGCATAGCGCGGACGGAACTTACCGAAACATATAGAGTAGAGGTTCAACGTCCAAAATCCTCAAAACTTATACGCACCCAACTCTCCTCGTAGCGAGGCAAAACAGTCTCTCAGAAAGTCATCGGTGCGCTCGCTGTTTCGGCCCCGAAAAATCCGAATCTCTCCCCCGTGCCTGGCTGGGACGGGGCCGAGAACCCTCGTTCTATCGGGTTGGGACTCCGGGGAGCAACCGCAACACTGCCACCTCCGACGGCGGGCACGAACGATTCCTCACTTTCTAGGTAGAGGTTCTGCAGGTCAACGTCCTCCATCGCCACTGGCACCAGACATCGACGGATGGGCCAGTTCCGTCTCTGCTCTACGTGTTCTTCACTACGCAATATGCGTCGAGGCTCTCAGTAGGTCCTATGAAAGAACTCATACTTTTTACTCTTGTGAAAAATAAAAGAAAGCGCAGCCCAGGCGCTATTCGCGAGATTGTCTGGAGGGGGGGGGGGGGGGGGGGGGGGGGTTTTTGGGTGGTAGAGGTCGGAGGAACCAAGGGAAGTGCGCCCTCCTTAATGGCTTCAACCTTTTGGCAAATAAGTGCATTTAATGGGCCCCTAGACACATCTGCTGCAATTTGTTAAATAACCACTGCAAAACCCTAGCTGAACTGCCAAACTTATAAGTTTTGTGTTACAATTTTTTTTGATCACTTGGGTCAGGGGTTCTGACCCCCCCCCTCCTCCGTGGGTAGCTACTGGCGCAACTATAAACCCCCCCTAACCCCCGCCGCTCCAGCGTTGATCTAGTGTTGATCCCGAACACCTCGGTTCAAACGCCACCTGCTGTGACCGATGGGTCAGTGTAGCAGTTTCCTTCCTCCCTTGTCAGCTTGCCCCAGTCTCTCGGCGCTGATCGCAGCTGCAGAAGGCTCGTGTGAGCAGTGCTGATGTCCATGTTCAATGAACCGCCTCAATAGACCTTTCCGCAAATAGCATGTTGCAAGGCACTGTGGGATAGTTTTTGATGCAATGCCGGTAAACTTCAGGGGCAAGTTTTGTGATAGCATATATCGGGGAAACTTGTAGATTTCAATTATCTTTCGCATTCTCTGTGCATTAATTTCTCTCGAAGTTCAGTATGTTGGCCTTATAATTTTTTTATACATCTTTATTGTTGGCAAATCTGACCGAATGTGGCTATTTTTCGCCAAAGACCAATTTTATATTCCGCTGAAATTCTAATTTGACCTTCCATCATTGCCTACTACTTTCCCCCTAAGGCTAGACCACAATGTATTGCGATAATCTTATTTCGAAAGGATAAATGCCTGATGCTCACATCGAGAGTACAGTAATCACTTTTACAAAAAAAAAATACGGCAAGAATAATAACAAGCGTTGCAGTTACCATCAAACCTTTTTCCCTCCCTCGTAGTTTTATTAGGGTTAACAACACGATTGCGAAGAAAAAAAAAATCTTATCTATCCGAGACCCCACCCCCGGGAAACCTTACCCGTGTTTGTTGAACAATCACCCAGTATCGGACTCGCCAGGTATCGTCTCCACGTTCTTACACCTATTTGGATTGACCACGAAATGTCCTCAGTGCATTGGCTGTCGACATTCTGGAAGTTACGGACCTACGACAACTCAGGACCCTCCTACACTCGGAGACATCTGTTCCAAGTTTCGCTAGGTTTGGTCATGAGAGAACCAAACCAATTGTTCGGTGGTCAACTGACCGCAATTTGCGTCGAATTCACCCTACTTTTGACACAGAAAATGTTTGAGTGTTTTCGGAGTGTACCATTCAATGCACCACCAAACTCGGGGCCATCTACCCACACCAAAATTGGTTTATGAAAGGTTATCTTCGAAGCTACTTATGCTTTTAGTAACTTCGTGATCACTTTCTCAAGAGTATCGTAAAAAACTTACGTTCAACAAACCCACTAGAATCCTGCGCGCAAAGACCACTCTCAAAATAGGGCAGTTCTCTATATATATTATATATTATATATATATATATATTATATATTATAGTATATATATATCTATATATATATATATAATATATATCGTATATATAATATATATATTATATATATATATATAATATATATATAGTATATATATATTATATATATATATATAAAATTTCTTTTTCAGCTTCTCTTCATCCGGAGTGTCCCTCTTTCTGAATTCGTTTGCTTACTAATTCTATTAGCTCTTATTCCATTAAAAACTCTAGAAGGAGGTGTTGTTCTTGAGGATTGGTGAGAGACAAAAGTGTCGCCTATGCCAAGGGGAAGTTAATCGGTATCATCTTGTAATTACAGACCAGTGAGATCACAGTGTTTTTGAAAATGGTTGGAATCAATTATTAGGGATCGGATGGAGGATTTTTCTTCAATGGAGTTTAATCGGCATCTGGGATTCAGAAATGGACTTATGATAAACGTTCGCGCTTGACTAATCTGCTAGAATTTTCGCACGAATTCGTTCAAGAACAGTCTTGATCTTTTTCAAGAAAGTGGGCGAATTCTTTAGGCATCTTTTTATCTCCTATTGGGATGATGGGCTTCTAGGGTCTGTCATGAGGGTTGTTCGTCCGATCGCTTTTAACTAAAACTAAACTATCATTCGTCGATGGATTTGTTAAACAAACTCCACGGAAATGACGTTGAAATATCATTTGTTTAGCGAGTGGGATTGTTCAACATGTCACCTTTAAAAGACAAGAAAACAAACAATGTCACTAGCAATGAACCCATTTAAATTAGCCATAGTGTGAAAAACCTGTATAGCCCTACACAGGACTAATGGATGTTCTGAAATGGTGCCATAGTGTTTTTTAGTGGGTCAGGCTAATGTACTAAGCACGGCAAAGTTAATGGGGCCACCACAGGCTTCAATTAACGCATACTCCACATGTTTCGTCCAATGTTGGTTCTGAGCTATACAACACCATTATTTAGTGCTCGTGTTTTTCTGTTAGGGTTTAGGGGCCTGCAGGTTAATTCATGACGGAGCCTCCTTCCTGGCCCTCTCTCACTAAAATAAACGCAAATAAACCAAAACTAACTAAACTAAACAACTGACTAAACTAATGACCTAACTAAATAAGTAAACTAACTAAACTAAACTGACTAAACTTATTGAGGTACGGACTACTGAAGCACATAATCAGCCATCTCGCATCCGGATACACCCGTCTCTGCCGGGTTGCTTACAGAGGACACTCGGTCCCGTTGCATGGCAGAATTCCGCACGCCTCGAACCCCGCATCCGTACAGGCCATCTGCAAGACACTCCGAGATTCTTTTCTGGAAAATTAACATTGAAAGCGATAAGCCACGGTTGGCGATCAGTGTTCGTCCCAACAGACGGAGGTTGGGGTTCGTGGGAGGGCGGGGGGGGGGGAGAAAGAAAAGGAACCCAAGAACCAGAGGGCTACATAGAACACTCACCCATCTCAGGAATGAAACACCATCACTATCTCAAAGTGCATATGCGTGAAGGGGAAGAGCGGGAGGGGGTGGGGGTATGGCCGATACAGGATCAGCAAGACGCCCTAGAGAAGACCTACTAGACTACTGTGCGTGTTTTCATTACAGCGGCTTACATTCCTAACAAATCGGCATACAATGAGGGTTATTGGGCACAGTTGACTGGAAGCATCATTTCGGTGAGTCTAGCTGGGATTTTGCCTTTCGACAAACGATCTATAGCCCTCCGCGACCACTAGTGATGATAGTCGCTTCAGTAGTTAATCAATTAGTTTATATACTGGCAACCGGAGATCGTGCATGTCTCGCAATCAACAAACCACACATCCGACGAGTAGTGACCGCAATGATTCCCGACCAAAAGGATCAAATGGTCTTTTGTTCTCTTTCTTTGGAATGTAGGCCTATGTTTAGTGCTATTCAGGCCTCTTAGTCGTGTATGTGTTTTATTGATATTTAGGATATGTAATGGCTTCTCGGTTTATCGTTATGCATATAGACGCGCGTCGAGTAGTAAACTGCCACTTGGAGGAAAGAAGAACTACGCAGAAAATAGGAGAAGCGCTACGCTTGGAAATCAATAGAGAACACTGTGAAGATAGTAGAGTAGGAGTAGTAATTAGTAGTAGTAGTAGTAGTAGTAGTAGTAGTAGTGGTGGTGGTGGTTGTATGGTGGTACTAGTAGTATTGGTGGTTGTGGTTGTCTTGGTGGTATGTAGTAGTAGGAGAAGTGAGTGGTGGGTGGTTGTTTGGTTGGTATGGTAGTAGTTGTGGTAGTCGTAGTAGTAGTAGTAGTGTAGTAGTAGTAGTAGTAGTAAGTAGTAGTAATAGTAGTGTAGTTGTAGTAGAACAGTGAGCGTAGTGGTCGGTCCTTACGGATGCAATCGAGTAGATCACATCCGGGGCAATAGGATCATCCCCTACGAAATCGTCCACGTTGCAGTGCGAATTTGATGTTTGGGCTCAACAACTTCAAATTGCCAGGAGCCGCGTTGACAACGTCAGCAACAGAGACCGCGATAGTAAGGTAACCTGTGTAACGAGAGAGACGAAAAATAATCGTATGTAACTAAAGTAACCTCATTTACGACGAAGGAAAAAAAACATAATTGACCCCCTGATGAAGATGGATTATAGTGCTTGTTACGGCAAGCCGAGTGAACAAGGTCGAGCCTAGACTCTTCTGTCAGCGCGCGAATTGGTTGGTACTTGAGGTATCTCTGAATCCTCTCTTTTGGAAGTTCACGAAGATGCACCGGAGAGTGACAAATACTGAATGCCAAAACTTGCAATGAAATAGGTCAAGCAAACAAAGAATCCAAATGGGTGTGCGATGGCTGTGCGATGGCTGTGCGATCTCAAAACGATCACCAAGACCAGAGCGAGCGAACTTGCGGAGGGAGAGATTTGCGTAAAAAGCAACATGGCCGCCAAGTGGCAACACAGACAGTCGCCATAATTTGCTTGTACCTGCTCCAATCCCTTGTGTTGAGGCGATTTGTACTATTTTACAAGTCTTTGGAATGACCCGACCGGATTCGAACCCAGAAATTAGGGTGGAAGGCTCACCAACTGTGCCAACCACTCGGTTGACAATTGCTTGTCTGATGCAATGAACCAATCGATCAATCACTCGAACAATTATTACCATCTATCATCTATCTATCTATCTATCTATCTATCTATCTATCTATTCTATCTTCTATCTATTGTCTACCGGTTTGACTGACTGTCTGTCTGTCTGTCTGTCTGTCTGTCTGTCTGTCACGATACCTAGGCTATAGTTGCTTGACATAGGTGAACCGAGAAAGGAAAATATATCCAGTATTATTCTTACCCTCGTTATTCTTAGGCACTCGTGAAAAGGCGTGCAGGGTATCTTCAAAAATCGTGATGCATTGTGTTTATAGTATCTCCTCCGAACACAAAGGTACGTGAAGTGACTGTTAGGTCGCCCAGATGAATAATCTGAATTTCGTAACTGTCTTCGAATGAGTAAACAGGTACTCGTCACCGCATGGGGATTTGGTAAAAGAGAAAGACATTATTTGTTAGTTATTCATCATAATAGAATGTGACGGAATGCAGGCATGTATTTATTGGTAGTGAGGTGTGTGGGGCGCGTGCGCGCGCGCGCGCGCGTGACACCCCTTGTCAGTACGAGATCTAGGAACGCAAGCATGTAGAAAGTTCAACTCGGACCGTGGGGTCGTTCATGTTGAGAGGATGAACCTATATTTACTAGCAGTGCAAGATAATTCAAGGTTACGACAGGGCTAAGTGAAAAAAAACTGGTCTGCACGATATCAATGATTGGGAAGATCTATAAGTCATATGAGGTATGGGGGTTGCACATTTGGTGCGGATGAACCCTATTGTTTTGTGTTAGGACAAAGGTTCATGAAAGTCACCATAGGGCAATCCTTCTATATATTGGCAACGAAACATTAGAGCGACGGGTCTGGTTCGTCATGAAATAATTATTTGTGAGCCAAACCAAAATTTGTTGCAACCAAAATTTATTGCAACAAACAATAAGTTAATTGCACTGGACGTATGAAACACTGCAATCACATGCCATCTCCAGTTATGTCCTGTGAAAGAGTGAAACAGCATCCTAAACAATCAACATATTTATATTTCAAATCTTTTTATATCTTCGCATCGATACATTTTAGAGGGGTTAGCGTAATGGGAATTTGGTTCGTCAGTGCAAACTAGATCTAGTGACCTACTCTAACTTCCTTTGACCTTTTGACCTAAAAAAAAACCTTGTGACCTCGGGATCAGTGTCTTGTGACGACCAGACTTGTCTTGTCGCAACAAATCAATAGGACAATTCAGGCCCCTGCGAAGGGGGGGGGGGGGGGTGCTGGGGTGCTGCAGCACCCCCTGATTTTTCTGATGGGGTGCGGAGCACCCTACCGATTTCAGGTCACTGTGTACCTGCACCCCTGTCGATTTTTGAGGCTGTCATATTTGCACGAATTTGGTATCCGGGTTTCGATCAGCTGGCTGCGAGTGTATTCAGTGGACTTGATGTCCAACTTATTTCTTATTAGATTGTTTAAAAAAAAATTGTTGAGAAGGCCGAAATGCCCCCACAAAAAAAAAAAAAAAATATCGCGCTGCGCGCGCGGTATCCTACTGTTCCGTTACACTGTATAATACAGTGGGCCACGTGTAAAAAACGTTGTCAGATTCTAGTAACTATGATTTGGTACATACGGGTATCTTCAAGTGTGGGAACATATAGGGAGGCCACGAGGAGAATTTGGTTTAGGACTTGATCATGTTTTCCCCCCCCTCCCCCTCCCCACTACAACAGGCGGATCCAACTGCGATTGTCCTTAACACTGCACACAGTTGGAGTCTCTTCTGATCCTTAGTGTTCAGATTGGCTTTGCCAGCTGACGGCTGTTTTTAATAGAGGATGAGAGCTATATGTAACGCAAAACAGCAGGGCAGGGGATCGTGCACAGTGTATGGAGGTTTAAGAGATTGACGTATGGAACTTACAGGAGCGGGGCGAAACAATATTCTGAGTGATGTGAAATTTGGACGAAAAATTTGAGCGGATACTAATCTGAAAAATGGACCAAATTGTCTGCTGACGGCCTCAATGCATTTCAAATCAAAGGCCCGAGGAATGCACACATTTTTCCATGACAGTGATGTGCAAGATGTTCAAACTGCAGCAGCTTCCAACCCAATTGGACGGTCCTCGATGGAATATTCTCTAAGACATGGAGTGGTCGGATAGGAAGGGAATAGGAAGGGAAATGTACACCATTGATGAAGAAGGTTAAGGATTAACATTGATCAGTTTTCGGAAATTTATTGTCAATTACAGTGATTGCATACTGTCGCGGGAAGTGCCGCCTCCCTGCAATCTGATGGGGGGTGGGGGCGGACATTCTATTGGAAGGACCTATTTTCTTGTACGGTACGCGTCAACTGGATGGTGGCGCGAATGTAATGAATAAAACGTAGATCCGTTACTTCAAGAGGTTTCTGAGATAGAAATTCAGAAATTATTGTCAATTTGGGGATGTTGCTTACTGCCATAAAACAGGGGGAGCACCGTGTCCGGCAATCTGGAGGGATTCATAGGGGCTCAAACTTTCTTTTACCTATACGAGACCACGACGATGGCCAAAATTGTAAAAAAAAGAGAAAACAATTAGTTCCATTCAAGAACGTTTCTTGAAATACGAATTTCTGAAAATTATTCGCCATTTTAGAGACGTTGCTCATGCCATACAGTGCGGGAATTGCCGTTTCCTTTTTGACCCCCAATCTGAGGGTATATAAACAAAATTAAAATATGAAATTTTCAACTGATGGTGACGCGAATTGTAAGGAATACACACCGATCAGTCCTTCAGGAACTTAGATTATTTGCCTGACTGTGTGTTGTACAGAGAAATTCAGAACCAATATTGATCACATAACCCTCCAAGAGGATCGAACACGGCTAGTAAGCTGGCAAAATAGTGGCAGATGATTTCAATGCTAAAAAGGGTTTGTTATGGTCTTACCATGCTGAAATGCCAAGATTTGGCTATAAGATACAGGACTTCCTTCTGCAAGGGACTAAGAGCCACTCCTTAAGTGGGTTTTACCCTGACTAGTAATCTGTCTTGGAATGATCATGTAAACCCCAAATCAGACTGCCTACGGGCGAATCAAACTCTGCTTTTGTTATGAGGAATTTCGATCATTGCCCACAAGGCGTCAAGGAGTCCGCCTATAAGACCTTAGTGCGACCCCTACTTGAATTTTCCCCGAGGGTGTGGGACCAAGCTCATACTGCTAACTTAATTAGCCTAATATCCTTGATCTGTTTCAATGTAGGGCTGCTAGATCTGCTTGAACGCACTTCCAATCTAGGTCCCCCGGGGCCGTTGCCAATATAATGAAGGAGTAGTTGGGATGGCAACCTCTTGCAACAGGCGTAGTGTTCGAGGGGCTCACTATTTGTTTATAAGGAATCAATGGTCACCTTTCGATTCCCATGAGTGCCACATCACGTCACATGTTAATCGGACCCTCTCGGCACACCAACACTAAAAAAAGAGCTCGTTCAAAAATAGCGCAAATAAAAGATGCTATAAGGTTTTCCTTCTTCCCGAGAACGTTCAGAGATTGGAACAATCTACCTGAAGCTATCGTGAACATAAACGATAGCGAAAAGTTTTCAAGCGGCAGTCAGAGTTCATCTCGACAGCCAATCATGATAATTCGTTTTTTTTTTTTCACGCATGACAAGCTATTCCTGACGTTGGCCAGTATTCCCCCTGAAAGATCAGAACGTTTCTAGATATGAATTCGGAAATTTATGGCCAATTTTTGGGACATGCTTACTGCCATACGGTCCGGGAATGCGGTTGCTTCAATCTGGGGGGGGGGGTCTGTAAAACAAAAAAATGCTTGTACCCTACGCGTCAAAAAACCAGACGGTGGCCCGAATTATACGGAGTAGTAAGCATTGATCAGTTCTCTCAAGAATGTTTTTGAAATAAAAAAAAATCGGGAATTCATTGACGATTTTTTTTAAGGTGTTGCATGCTTACTGGCCTAATGACCCCAGAAGTGCCGTTTCTGCAATCTGTGGGTCTGTTAAACTGCAATTCCCCTTGTTGCGCTACGCTGCCCACCCATGGTTGGCGCTCGCTTAGATGGTGATACAGCATATGTCCCCGCAATATTAAACACAGAGGCGCGTCGTCCCGATCATACCAACTGAAAGACAGTGGGAAGAGTAAGATTATCAACGTGATAATATTGAGAAGCAAGGACACTCCCTCCTTATACCTCAATGACGGCGTCCGTAATGGGGACCCGGCGTGAACTTCCACTTGCACCGGAAACCTGGCTACTTCCCCGCTGTTCACGTGTTATTTTGATTTTGCTCATGGGGTTCGAGCCCTTGCCTCGTGCCTGCTAATTAAAGATTAGGGTCACCTTACCTCGGGTACATCAGAGATACGGTTACGTTAATAGGAATCACGCTATGCGCATGAAATAACTGAAAAAATATAATAAAAATTCAAAAGAAAAAACCCAAAATTAAAAATGACGCGAAAATATAGGTTTTTTCCTGCAGGGGGTAGGGTGAGGTTGCTTTTGTCAGGAAGAGCTCAGCACCCCCAGTATAAAATCGTTCGCAGGGGCCTGGGGACAATTTGCACTGACGTATAAAAAACTTCTATCACACGCTTTCTCCAGGTATTGTCTTCTGTAAATGGTGAACAGCTTTAAAAAGCTTGAGGTTCAGTTCGTCTGTGGTATTATTCACATTGAGGAGGGGACGTATTAGTTGGAAACTCGACTTGACAGCACGATCAGAACGTGTTGGGTGGTGGGTGGTGAGTTTACATTCTGATACTTGCATGCTTAAAATGAATATTAGATGTTAGGGTATCTTGAAAGTCGCTTTTTGTTGGGATAATTCACTCAAAGAAATGCCAGGAGTCACTACGCATAGGTGGCGTTCTTGTTTATTCCTTGCGAAGCAAGGGATTTAGGCCAGTCATGACCAACGGGCGTCTCTCTCTGTGTGTGATACCCCTCCATGTCAGCACGATATCTAAAGAACGAAAGATTATCAAGTTCAAATCCCCATGTGGGTGATGGCCCTCTATATGAGGATGTCTACAGTTGAAAGTCTTTCAAGGTCATGAGAGGTCAAAGTAGGGAAAGTTTGTCAGCACGATATCTGAAGAATTAAAGTCGTATAAGTTCAATTGTGTGGGTAGATGGCCTCATACTCATGTCTGAGTTAAAAAAAAAACGTGTCTGCACGATAACCAAAGAACAAAGGACATAAGATGCAAATGGTGGTGTATGTAGGTCGCGAAATATAAGGCGGAAGAACCCTGTGTTTTTGGTGTCGTGTCAAGGTCATTCGAGGTTACGAGAGACTAAAACTTGAAAAAAGAATTCGAACTTGTGAAATGCACGAGAAATGAATGGCTCTCAAAACAGAAGGAAATTGTCTTCTTGTTTGTACATGGAACATGTAAATATTTATTCATTGCAAGAATCGCTGTATCATAAGGATGTAAAGATCAGTGACGTTATTTACGCCATGTCATTATCTACGTCACAAAAACAAAAACTGGAACATTACCTCCAAAGAATGATCTATATTACGCACAGTTTTTTCCACAATGAATGGGGGAAATCAGCTTATGGTTCCATGATTTTGTACTCCGTTGTAATCTCCAAATATCCAGGAAGTTATGGACAAGAACGCAATATGTGCAGTGATTCCTGCCATTCCTTCCTGTGATACCAAATGTTGTAACAAAAAGAGACTTTTTAACATTTAAACTTTTGAAATAAGTAAACAACAGTAGAAGAATAATTAACTTACCAAACACCAACACTTCGGGTTGTGCTGTCAAGTTAAGTTTTAAGTAACACATCGCCTCCATGATCATTAACTGCTTGCAAATAATACCTTGTGCCTATAACCCCTACTTTCCCGAAATAGCGAGGTGTCAGGGTGGGTTTCTATTGCTTATGGTGGAAGGAGCAGTCACAAATTACACTGTCGTTGGAGATTTTAATGTAAGCCTGGCTCACTCCAGGATGAAAAAACAATATTGTCAAAAGTTAATAACTGTCAAAGTCCAAAATCAAGCCTTATAATATCGAGTGGGCACCAGGCGATTATTACCTTTTTGCTCCTCTCATTTGAACACCGATTGAGAATCAATTAAAGCGCCTTTCCAAAGATTTGTTTTCATACGGAAGTGTATGAAACATGGCAACTTGGAGGCAAGTATTTTTTCAAGCAACTGTATGCAATTTATGCATTGAATTCATCCCTAATGCCATTCATCTGAAATTGAGTTTGTTTTCATCGATCGTTCACCTATTGTTTAGTGTATACATTTGTACAATACATTGTGCACCACCAGTTGTACTCATAACCACCTGCTATTCTGCTAATTAGTGACTACCAGTATAATATTTAGAGAAACATCTAAGCACTTTATCTCTGTAGTAAGTAGTTCACTTTTGGTCCCTTCAAATATCAGACACAATAACTCAAATAGAACATTAGAATATTGAACAATACAACGAAGAAGAGTCTAGTCGCGGTCGTCACAAATATTTGACCCAGAAGGTCACAAGGTCGTTAGGTCAAAGTAGGTCTTCAGATGTAGTTGCACAGACGAACGAAATTCTCCACTACGGCAACCCCTAAAATGTTTCGTTGCGAAGATGTAATATTTTTTGCAGAGAACATAATTGGAGATAGCGCGTGATAGGAGTGTTTTGGTATGTCAGTGCAATTAACTCATTGGTTTGTTCAAACAAGACGAGGTTGGTTTGTAACAAAGAATTGACCCCGAAGATCACTAGGTCGATAGGTCAAATGAGGTCAAAAGATCAGAGGAGGTCAAAGTATGTCATCAGAGGGTAGTTGCATGAATGCTAGATGCCTTTTGCCTTCAGCAAGAAATGAAAATTCTGTAGAGATTTACCCAAGATTTCGCAATTCTGCCACAATTGCAAGGTAAACTTACTGATTTTTTTAACCTTGTCTCATAATCTGAAATCACTCGACTATCCGAATCTCAAACTATCCTGAAAATAGTGAGCAAACTAGAAACAACAATCAACATTGGGGGAAGAAACAGAAGACGAACTATAGAGCAAGATGCGATAAATAGTAGCCTACATACCATTTTTTCGTGAGCTTTGAAGTGAAACGTGTGAAAATGTACGATAGCCTTTAGGCCTACTCACCGTCATTCCAGTAGGCCGAACACCTGGGCGATGCGATCTGCTCTGCAAATTCGTAGACGCCGTTTGTTCCTGCGCTCCGTATGTCAAAATCGTAACAGCATTTCTCGAGGACATTAGAATCCGACTAAAATGGTTGACAAAACATTTTGAAGGAAGAAAAAAAAAAGTCAAATAAAAGTCCAAAGTCCGTATATGTTCACAATACGAGTCACTTATAATTCCATAGAAACAAACTGGACGCTCTAGGCAGAAAAAAAAAATACTACTGTGAAATTAACAGTAAGATGATATTACTGCAATTTTACTGTGAAATTTACAGTAGTTACGGTTAAATTTACAGTAAATTACAACTCGGCTGCCAGTAATATACTGAATATACTGAAGTATACAGAAATTGTTTGCAGTGATATATGGAGAGTTTCCATTTGGTCTCGGCACTTCGGCGATTCTCACTTAGCAGTCTTAGGGCTCCTTAGGGTCCAAATGAAGAGCAGTTTTCGGCACTGATAGCTCTCGTGAAAAATGACGATAAGAAAAGAAAGAATGAAAAACAAGCGCAAACTTGAAACGTCTTGGTAACTGCGGGCGGATATCGTAGCCCCCCCCCCCTATATGGGGATATAACTCCCACATATACCTGAAAACGAAACCCCTGGACGCAGCCACTTGGGTCGGGGATCGTGACCCCCCCCCCCCTCCGAATTTCCACGGAGGTCTCCATACATAACTTTTTTCAGCACAAGAACATGCTCATCACTGTTTTGGACCCCCGCCCCAATTTGTTCTCGACCTCTCAACTCGGTTGTGGTTGCGTGATTGAACAGAACTGCCGGTTGACCGGTACTTACTCATCTTCCACAAAG
The DNA here is from genome assembly GCA_026419785.1 of Sclerodactyla briareus. Lineage (NCBI taxonomy): Eukaryota > Metazoa > Echinodermata > Holothuroidea > Dendrochirotida > Sclerodactylidae > Sclerodactyla > Sclerodactyla briareus. The sequence goes on along the minus strand of JAODTK010003477.1, from coordinate 182,617 downwards.
GAGTTCCAGGCTGGGATCTCGTAGGTTCGTCGACAAGAAATTCTTCGCTACCATCCTGCTCTTGGGATTTCAAGACGATTTTGTACTGGTTGCTGATGCTGTCGGCCCGGCCGTATACCACCATATTACAGCAGCAGTCGACGGAGATGAATTCTGTGGGGGGTATAAGGTAGGACAGATCGATTCACATGTTCAAAAAGTTAAAACGTTACATAGAACCTTCAGGTTTGAACTGCTATTACGAGACTCCAAGACAACTCTTGGCCCCACGTATAAAGAACCTGCACATAATACTTTTCACAGTAATACAGCCGATTGTTTCCATCTTGGTATCCGTGTGAACACACACTCAAGCAATTTGTTAGGAGCAGAGATTAAACGCTAACCACGTTGACCGATGTCATTTAGAGGTTATCCAAGGTCATATGAGGTCAGAGGTCAAATGGGGAACGTGTCCGATTTGAATGAAACATGGTACAAACACTCAGTTGGTGGTCGTGAATATGCAGAAAGCTCATTTGAAGGTCATACAAGGTAAATTTTCCCGCAGCTACCGAAACGTTTCCGATCGCGCTTCTTCTCTTACAAGAGAGATCGGCGGGAACTATTTTGGTGGGAGGGGGGATATCACCTTTTGAAGTAAGAGTGATAATAGAATATTCACTCAGTTCATCATGAAACAGTTTCCTTTAACGATGGATTGTCGTCTGCTAGCGTCCAGCGAACAAGCGACGGCGAACTTTGCATGACGTCACGACAAATATCGTAATGGGGGCTTATATGTAAATTTGAAGCGATACTTTTCTTATCTTATTATTTTATCAATTTTATTCGGACGGAAAAATGCGTGATATATACCATTTGGTTTCAATTTATCTAAATTGCTGGGTGCAGTATATTGTTTACAAGATTTATTTTAGTTGACGGACCATCCATCTTTAAGTGCTACTAGTAAATTTTTCCGAGCAATATAGGTCCAATATAGACAATATATAGGTCCAGTATAGACGAACAGTTTAGATCCGTGGGAACGATACTTTTCTGACGGGCTAAATCGCCAATCTCTGAACAACCCTTCTCGTTGGAGAAAACAGTGGGTCACGTTTCCGCTAGCAGCCCATATGGGGAGATGATCGAAATTAGTTATATACCAGGCTGAGAGAGTCCCCTACCGGGCTGTCCTTTCATGACTATTTTCCAGTCGTTTCAAGTTACAACCACATTTAGGAGTCATATAAAAAATACTGCCACTAGCTTCAACCCAGACCTCACTCATACCAGGCAAATGGACTATTAACCTGTGTAGGCTATATGGTATCGTTCTTTAGCCTCAGAGATTTTTTTCTTCATTTGCAAGTGCAGCCTTGCCTGTATCCCCAGCAAACACGGAACGTTTTCGAAACTATTTTCTCAATGTTTCAGAAAAATGTCTTATGTTGAGTAACATAAATGTTATGAAAACGTTTCATACCATTCCAAAAACGTTTTGAGAAAATATTTGAGAAATTTGGTTAGGGACATTTCTACAAATGTTTTGCCATTACAACCTTTCGGAACAATTTCAGATTGATTCGAAAAAGAAAAAAAAAAACGTTTTGTCAAAATGTCAGAAACATTTTCCTGCTATTTGTGTTACTCAACAAGAAAAAATATTTTAAAAACCTTTGGCGAACATGTCAAAACAATTTTTTAAACGTTTTTGTGTTTGCTGGGTTATATTGCAAAAGACACACTAACCGCCTTAATATCCACTCGAATTTTTACTCGGTCATATAGTGGATGGGTTTCAAAAGGAGGGGTGTTCCGTCTTCAAGTATCCACTGGGGGATTCCCCCATTCACCAAGGACAATATTGAATATATAGAATGGGTTGATCAGTTCCAGCTGCGCCAACCGAGGCGACATTTTGAAAACGGGGGGCATACTATGTGGTCATTTATCAGTACCGTAACGAGGAAAAACTTAAGCCAAGAAAAAAGGAGCAACTAGGAAATAATCGTCTTAACTGATAGATAATTCCTGCTCTTGGGAAATGTTTTATTGCCTATACATCATGCCCGGGCTACCGCTTTCAATCGATAGACTACAAAGCAAATAGCGTCTGCGTTATCCGAAATAAGGATGATCAAATTAGCAACTGCCGGTAAAACGATCGTGGTAAAGATTGCATCCGTCAGAAACGGCAAAATAACATGACATGAATAAGACACATACAATTCTGATCTTCGGCCTCACTCTCCGGAGATTTTCCCAATGGTCGTTGAAAATCCGACCCACGAGGCGCTAGCTAAAGAGTAAAGAGAGCCCGTTTATTGGTTGAGGGAATCATCATAATCGGTTGGGAGACCTGACTGTGTGACCGCAGAATAATCGGATTGGAAACGATATCCGAATCAGAAACGATCAGGCTAGTATGTGCGGTGCCCTTTGAAAAGGAAACTGGACTAAGTTGGTTGTGAGTGCATGTATCATATTATATCCCCGGGGATATGATGGTGTTCCGAAAGCGAATCAGGTGTTTGCCCGTTATACCGGTCGTTCGCCAGATTGGAAAGGGAATATAAAAAATCATTAGGGACTACAAAATGGTATATTCGCAATACTTAGGTTTTACAAGCTTTGCTGAATCTTCTCAGACTAGTTCAGTAACCGGGAACGCTAATGCACACGGCATTGCGTCAGAGGAGAGTCTATTCACCATGCAGTAAAGCTGAGAACGCACAGAACTCCCTCTGGTGGATCGCGAGATCGTATAGAGGCCAACGTTGCGAAACTCATTTCATAGGGGCAAATCCACTTTGTGATACTAGTCAATGGAGCAAGCCAGAAAAATAGATGATTTCCCTCATTGTGGTGCATCGCCACCAAAACCTGTATTTTGTTCTTGTGATTCTACTTCACATGAAAATTGCAGAATGAGGATGAAATCCTATTTTCCGACTCAATCCATCAATTATTTTGGATTTTGGTTCAATACCTCCTACGTCCCCATGGGGCATTAGAATTCACGGTTTATAAGGGTAGGCGATTTCGGCATGAAAAAACAAACTGCCTCATTTGAGTTAGAAAAATCGGATTTTAATCGTTGGCAGACTTGCACCCACCAATGAGAGAAATTATATTAAATAAATTCTCTGGCTTGCTCCGAGCCGTTGACGGCTAAAAACAAAGTGCACGATGAAATGAGTTTCGCACGTTGCCTATATAGAATGTCCATTACAGCTGGTATATAACTCCTAAACGACTGGTACACATGAAAGGTTAATTATTGGTACAAAAAGAAATACCGTACCTGATGACAATCCAGGAAGGTAGTCAATATCTCCGGCTCTAGAATTAGAATCGTCGTGCTGCGGGTATACGGTATACAGTCGCTTCCCGTTCGGCCGACGATATGCGCTCGCCCACCGCCACGAATAGTTCAACGCCGTTGAAACACATAGTGGCGCGTAATCCGCTCAAATCCCAACTCACGAACTGCTCCGTACCCGCGTAGATACCATCGTCGCGTAATTAAAAGGTTGTTGTTGGGCTGTGAACGAAGCAGAATATAAAGATATGAACGTTTCAGATGAAGATAGAAGCTGAATGGGATGCCCTATACGATATTCTAGCATGAATGACCCCCCCCCAAACGCCTAATTTCTGCCCCCTCCTGCAAGCGACGCCTCTGGTGCACATCATGACCACACGTAATCTCCTGCGGGAGGGTGGGGGTGACTATGGAACCGTGTGGTCGTTCAGATCAGTTTATTTCATATCGTATACTATTCATTCCGATTCCCGTCTTTACTTTATATACTGGTCTCCGATAGTCCGGACACCTAAGAGAGTTTGTCGATTTTTTGAAGATTCCAAATAGCAAAATACCAAGAAAATGCACTCAAATGGTCAGGTAGGGTGGGTACAAGCATATTATAGATCCATCGACTTCTCAAAATGATGATTCTAGTAAGGATTCCCAATTTCCCAGTCCGTCGCGTCGCTGACATTCGATCCTATAACCTGGCTAGAAAGCGGACACTTTTCCACACTGATGCCAGGAACGGGACTGGTGTATGCATTCATATGCAGTTCAATACTATCAGCGCTATCACAAGTTCCGATATTTGAAGCAACATGCTACGATGAAGGTCACTGTCGAAAGCGAGTCTAAATCCCCGTATCGGCCATTTTTAGCTGGGGTAAGAGCTCTGCAAGTCATCAGGTCTCTCCGTCCGTCCGTCCGTCCGTCCGTCCGTCCGTCCGTCCGTCCGTCGTTCGTTCGTTCGTTCGTCGTTCGTTCGTTCGTCGTCCGTCCGTTAGTTCGTTCGTTCGTCACGTTCATCGTAACTTCTGAACCGTACATGCGATCAGGTTGAAACGTTGGTGAGTGGATGCAGCATGCCACTTGGCTAGGCTTAGTTACATTTTGTTTGCATGATGTGATCACATTTCAATTAATCCAATTAATACCCCAATTTGTATACCCACAAGCCCTCCCATTGGAACTCTCTGTGAGAGTGATTTGTTTACATTATTCCTCGAGCTGCAGGCATGACCGCTGGAATTGGGGGACTGTTTAATTTGTAGCAGCACTGAGGTGCTGGAATACAGGGAATGGGGGATTTCTACTGTTCACTGCTGCAGAGTTGTGCTGGGTACACATATAAAGTTTTGGTGGGTACTTATAGCTAATATACAGGCCTAGGAATGAGTAGTTGCGGGGACTTTGTGCTAATGTAGTAGACATGTTCCAAGCCATTCCAACGTTATGACAGCTGTCAGTGAAGGTCAATTAAATGTGAACTAACAATAAATGTGAATTGATGAAGAACATATGCAGTGTATTCGCCACAGGAATTTTGCCGTCCGCAGCTATCAAGACGTTCCGACTGCGCTTGTTTGTGCAAGTACTCACTCGTAATCTGCCCAATTCGCTGGATAATAATTCCTCCCTGCATTGTTCCGCGAAACTGTCTATATCGTGTTGCCCAAGGTAACGGTCGGTCGAGAAGCGTGTCCGCTAATTACCCAGGTGTCCGGGAATATCCGGGTATACTATATATACTCGCGAGCGCTCCCTTCGATGTGCACAGATACTCGAACAAATGCTGGGTACAAATACCATCTGATCAATTTAGTTACCCAGCCTGGTAAACATTCACTGAAAATGTTAAATATTCGATCGATTGACCCAAATTTTCAGAGTGCAGTCCGCAGAATGACCTCAAAAATTCGGTTTCGTCTCGAACAGGGAACTCAAATATCATGGCGTTACCCGTGCTTTCTCTTTGAAAATGACTGCATACCTTATTTTATTCTTATTCCGTATTTTAGAGTACGAAATGATCACTATGATTTTAGGGAGTCGGAAAGGAAATTTTGATTTTTTTCAAATTTCGTTTCAATTTTTCCTGTGCAATTATGTTATTAATAATTTCGGCATGGGAAAGCCAGACGTATACTGCGCCCTCGAATTTCAAAAACATTAGGTGAACGGCGAACAAATCTGCTCATATCATATTTTGGGCAGAAAATTCGACATTTTAATATAAACTCATATGCATTCGTGTGTTTGCTTCTACCACTGGAATAGTTTAAAATATGGGAATAGTGAAGACAACTGAGACGTTTCAGGAACCTAACTACGCCGTCCAAGCCATGATGGATGGGATAATATGTCCCACATCCATCCCATTTCCATTGTTGTACTCAATAACCATTTTCACAAACTTGATTTTCATTCTTTGTGGTCATCGAATTTTGAACTGAAGAGTCCTCCAAAAATGTAAACGTTCTTGTTTGCCAGCGACCACCCAGGCGTTAGGGGTGATCCCCCCCCCTCTCCCCCCGTGAGTCTCTCTGCGAATTCCATGCAGTAGCCCTGTGACAGTGGAAATGAGGCACTCCGGGTTAGCAACTATTTTTCGCAGCACGCAAGCTTCGTGGGGCCGTTGTCTTGTCCAATCATACCCGTAGAATTGTCCACCAATCGCAACTCTTCCTGCAAGGTAAATGGCCAAAATATTATAATAATGAAAAAATATTCCGGAGTTAATTCGATTCTTTTTTAAAAACCGAGTTAGAGTGATTGGGTTCAGGTTTCTTAAAATTGTTCATGATGAAAGGGACCGTTCTCTCACTATTTCTTTGATTTTCCAATGTTACCACCAATAGGAGTCATTGCTTCAAGCTTCGTGGCAAACGCTGTAGTTTGGACATTCGTGACACTAAGATCTTATTACTGTAGTGGAATACCTTCCCGATGAGGTTGTTCGTCTAATAGAGTGTGCATGCGTTCAAGACCCTTTTATCATTTATTTTCAAGAATTGTGGGCGACTTCTTTTTAGCTTGGGGCATCTGGGTTATTCTCCTCTTTTGGGATGTTGTGGCTTCAGGGTCTTTTATGGGGATTTTTTCCTTCCTGAACCCCCTTTTCATCACCAACCAAACTAAATTATCCACTTGACTATAATCAAAGTCATGGGCAGATTTCCCAATAATTTTCACCCAATTTCGACAAAATAGTGAAAAGAATATATTCATTACTCTCAAAAAGCGTTTATTACTCATTTTTCTGGATCCTAACCCAGATCTAACCGAATTTGAGGAAATCCTTGGCTAGCGTACTGGGAAAAATCATGGACACTCAGTTGAAGTTCACCTTCATTAGTGACGACATTGACTGCAAACAAAAGTTAATGAAGAGTTGCAGAGACAATTAACATGAAAATGGGTGTATGGGAGCCTATAACGGCCAAAAAAGCAATTTTTAACGCTAGAAGTTATCAATCGGACTCACCGTGGCCCACCTGTGATAATGATCATGATAATATAAAACACTTCTATTCCTTGCAGAATGGCATTGCAATCCTTGCCTCACCGATGGGAAAAAAGAAACGAATAGTTCACCTAGTCAAACCAGGAGGTTTCCAGCCTGATTCCTAATTTTGAATGACCGTTATAAGCTTCCGTCGTGATTTGGTGCGGCCTGTTGTTTTCTGTGTGCCAATTTCAATCGGATCGACCAGACCCCGGATACTCTTCACTGTTGCATCCGCCTGAAAATCAGTCGCGGGGAGCAAGCTGAACGACTGCCCCCCCCCCCTTCTTCAGTCCCTCTCCCTTAAATTTTTACTTTGGCAAAAGTGAAAAATCTGCTGATTTATTTACTCAGTGCCTATCATTCCCCGCCCTAAGTCAGCTTACTGTATCCATTTTAGGTGTTCAAAGACCTGTATGCGTGCGTTCCGAATTACTAGCCGTGAATAACCCAACCGCTGGGTGTTGAATTCACGCATTCCCTGCAAACACGATATCATTTGCGAGTGCTAAATCGCATACGCTATCTGACTTTGATAAATGATATGTATCGCCTAGAAGCAACTCGCGATCCTTTTTCCTGCGCTCCGAGCATGTGGGTGACGTTTTGCTGCAGCTAATTTCCAAATGCATGCAAAATCCTCAATTCGCCAGGGTTCCTCCTGCGAACGAATATGACTCCTCAACATTCGAATTGCTGAACGAATGCAACAAATTTGGAGAAGATAAGGAGAACTCCGAAAGAAAAGATGATGGCGAAAGTTTGTAATGCCTGATTTCCTCAATCTTCTATCGAATGCTGAGCGCACAGGGTGAGGCTTTCGATTTATGTATGCACCTAAATCAGGGGATAAATGCCAGACAACTCTTGATATCAGGTGAGTCTTGGTTGGTCACGATGAGGAAACAAGACAGGGTCAATACTGAAACATACATGTTTGAAACAACAGAAACATATATACTTGTTAATACTACCAATTAGAGAGAACAAAATCGAAAGAAGGTAACCGAATATTTCGACCCCCCCCCCTCGATCTACCCACAGGTGGAAACAATAGGCAAATTGATTGTACAAGCCGCTCTCCAATCATGGATTCTAACTTCGTCCTTGATTAGCTGTCCATTCCATACATTACATTTCGTTTCAGTTTAACAGTATATGATCTCGTTTTTACTAGGAATATGATTTTCGAGATCTGAAATCAAATGGGAAGTACCGTTTCCAAATCCAAGAGAAAAATCAGGTTGTTCAGTTTCGTACCCAGGAAATTCTATTAACGTTGGACTGGGTGTTTGAAACGCAACGTGTTCTGGTAGGCAAACACGCCAATTAAAAAAAAAAAAAAAAAAAAAAAAAAATAGTGTGATCCGTTTTAAGATGTTGAGGTAGTTGCGATGAAGCAAACCTGCCATACAATTTTAAACAAGTTGGGAATGTGAAACTCTTAGATCGAAAGGCTAAAAGAGGAATCTGGTTGTTCAGTTTTGTGCCCAGAAAATGCAACTGACGGTTAGCTGTGGCCCCCGAACCTCAAAATTTTCTAAGCTGAGCGCAACTGTTGTGGGCGCACTCCGCTGGGGGAGATTGTGGATGGGGGGATAGGCGATTGGAAATGCGATTAGGTCAATTCTTACCTGTGGCGGTTAACCTGAGGCTTGGAAAAAATATATAGATATGAGAATGACTCAGTTCTAAGGCTGAGAGAGGAGTAGGGTCGCTCAATTTTCGCCAAGATATGTTATTTTCGGTGATGGTTGGGGAGGGGGAGAGAGTCGAAAACCCTAAAGTTTCGAAACGTTACGCGTCGCACCTGGGGGAGCTTCGCTCAGATCGGGTACGCGAGTGATAAGATGATGTTAAAACTAACGTGTGAAGGTTGACATATGCAAGTTAAAAAATGAATACGCAAAATGTTCTAGTACGCTACGAGGCAACATAATATGGCGCCTCGCCCACATAGTTCACGGGAGAGGCAATGAGGTTACCCTAACAGTTCATCTGCAATTTTAAACGAATTGGGAAGGTGAAAACCTTTTAGTTCCAAAGTTCTAGTTTCTCGATGCTACGCGCCAACCTGCATTGGCGCCCGTAAGATGGTGTTGGGAAAGGATGGGGTCAACCCAAGCTAACGGTTGCATGCAATTCCAAAAGTGTATGGATAGGAGAGAGAGAATTGGTTGTCGGTTTTGTGCCCAGTTTTGTTATTTCCGGTGATTTGGAATATATCGAGGAGCATAAAAAACCGGGATGAAAAGAAAACAAAATTGCTCACGCGCAACTAGTGCTGGCGTTTTCGCCTTAGATAGTCAGCGCGCCCTCCGGGTTGGAGAATCATGCATACCCGCCATTTCAAGAGGCAGATGATGGGGTCTCTGGAATGCCTTCCACATCTCACGGTCGGGACTAATAGTCGCGTGTGTTGTGTGTTACGCTTTGGCTGTGAACACGATAAATTGACCTCTCCGCAGTTTTCAAATCAGGTGTGTGTGTGTGTGTGTGGTGTGTATGTGCTTCGCGCGTGCCCATTAGGTCTTTGACTGTTTTTGTGAAGTATGTGTAGTGTGTGTGCTTTTTTGCTTTTGGTAATACACATGTGAAAAATGACTGAAACAAAAATTTTTTTCACACGGGATGAATTATCACAAATCTCACGTTTTCTCTCAAAACGTCAGCAAGGATAAATTGTCACAAAGTCGTTGTAGTTAACCGGTCCCGAGCCCTTGTACTGTCGCTAGTATATATGTCTTGTTATAGTTTTTTTTTCCATCTTATCATTCAGAAGATGTGAGGCCCACAAAGTTTGGAGTTGGGCAGAGGAGTGTAATTTACTCCGTACTCTCTGCAGAGGTGGGTCCCGTGGTGCTTGGCGGGTAATTGGCAGTCAAGCTCACAAAACATGGCGAAACGCCACCGTGGTGTACGGTTACAAGCAACAAAAACGAAAATCACACATCAGGCAAAGTGTCTCTGATTATTCGACCGAATATTCGAATGGCACGGCGACACAGCCGGTAGAATGGCGTGTTCGCATCTTCTTGAAGCATGAAATCCAGTCGAAATACGTTACGTATTACCTGAATCTCCCATTCTGCGTGTTGCCTGCAGTATGGGAAAAGAAAGATGTGAAATGGGGCCTGATCAGGCACAGAGAGTAAAGACGGGGGGGGGGGGGGGGGGTGACGATCCCTATGGAAGCCAAGAGTCAGCCTCCAAGTGTAAAAACGTCTTTCACTGAGCACACGAGTCATGGATATGCGTTTGGTGTCGGTGAAACTAGGGAAGACAGAAAAGGCGAAACAATAGACCATTACATGATCACTGCGCACGTCAGGGAGCCTACACCCCCCCCCCCCCTTCTCGTCGTGACAGTATAAACACAACATAGTACCCCAACAATGAAGTTTTAAGAGGCATTATCGTTTTACAGCACTCGACGAATTAATAGCCGATTCGGTTTACATGACGTCCCGACTGCAATCGCCCAGCGGTATATCGGAATTAATTCTATAATGCCATATAATTGAAACGATATACTTAATCGATATAAATTTTATATTGTGACGTCATGCCCCAAACGTCGCCGTCCCTCTTTCGACAGTCGTCAACAGACGACAATGATTTTTTTAAAAGACGGTTGAAATAGAAGACCCTACCACCTCCCCCCTGCCATGCAAAATATTGTTCTTACACCCCAGCATGTGATACCGGTACCTTCCGAAACTCGGATGGAGAGCGTCAGTGTAATTTTGCCATTAAAATTATATATATTGTGAACTCTCCCCACGGGGTCCAGATTGACGCATCGAACAAATAGACTGATTCAAACCGCGATTTATTTATAGCGGAACCTTGCTATCTTGATGGATTTGAGAGCAATGTCAATGTTAGAGCAGTGCCGCCGACACGGGGCATGAGGCGTGTGCCCTCCCAATCACATTTTCATCCCAAATATATTTTCTGTTTGAAAATGCATTTGAGCGATTATTATTGTAGAAGCTGAGGTTTAAGGGGGCAATTAGCACCGGATTGCTTCTTAAGACGTTTCAAAATTCAAATTTTTCCCCTTAGACATATTCCCCAATAATGTTCACCAAATCGGCAAATCGAAATCACCATTCTCTCTCTCTATCCCCCCCCCGTCCTCCCCTCCCAAATCTGGAAACCATGTGCTCCTGTGTTAGAATAAACAAAAATAAGAAGTGATGGTTAACATTGTCAACTCACCATCAGCCCCTTAGGGGGGCTCCACCAGGCCGCAGGGCAAAGGGCAAATCCACTTTGGCGGCCATTGCCGCATCCCTTCCCGTTTGGTTGGGTACGTCCTCCTCGGGTGAAGCCTCCTGGCTGTTTTAACGAACGAGGTTGTCAACTCGGCTCAACACCACAACTTCACTTCACAGGAGGTAGTTCCGTGCGAGACGAACCGAGGAGTTGAACTGGAGGGGGTTGGGCCTCTCATCTCTTTACTGGGTGACGAGGAACTATTACCCTTGAGGTGGGACCCATCCGTCTACATGTTGCCCCTCAAATTTTGGAGGTGCGGTCGTCGAATCGTGACAAAGTGACAGGAAACTTTTTTCTTTTCCTGTTGTCATAACGCGGGGCCAAAACAGTGCAGAGTTTCATCTGGTCTCCCGGCCAGTGGTACCGCTTGACGAGGCCATGACAATGGGAGTCAGTTTGATCGTCTACGCACTCATCCACACTTCCGTAAATAAGACCCTTGCACGGACGCTCACGCCCTGATTCGGATCGTGAAACCTTACATCGAAATGACGTCGAAGACTCGCAGTCAATCACGTTCATATACGTATAAACCAATCCATTTTTATAGTGAAAGTGTAAACTCCCCAACGCCTAGAAACTGTCAATAAATAGAAAGTGATGTGTGGTTTTCAATACTTACATACGAAGACAGGACTCCTATGAGCCAGAACGCTGAGTGTCTCTCCTTTTTTAAGGTTCTCGTGATAGGAACCAAAATGATATTGGTAAGACTAAAAAGACAATTGGCTACCATACAGGGTTAGTTGAGTATCTATCAGGGGCGGCGTCAGTGGGGGACCGAGGGGCACGGGCTCTCCCGTCGGGGAACAAGGTCCCCCCTTCGTGGAAAAATCGGAGGGTGTCGGGGAGCGGAGGAGGGAAAAAATCGATCGAATGGGAGGAAAATGAAATTAAAATGAAAACACGAGAAATGAAGTTTTTTGGTGTTTAGGGTAAAGTGAGGTGCACTATGGCGAACGATATACTGCTGAACTTTCGTCGGGGAAATTGGACCCCCCCCCCCGCCGGGGGACTCTGGCCGGCCTCGCCGGGGAAATCCTGGCGCCGCCCCTGGTACCTATCAGGCAGTACTGCCTGTGTTATCCATGATCACATCAGTGAGTGCGCAGACTGCAATAGTTGCAATATGGACATTTTCATATACTAGCCAGTGGTAACGCAGAATTGATATCAAATCAAAATCGAAGAAGCTCTTTATATCAATACGCTCCAACACACTCGAATACCAACGACAAACATCAACTAAACTACTAAACATAAATTTCTTTCGCCCTTCCCCTTGTAAATGTGATGTATTTTGATGTTGTATTTTGATGCCATGAAGACTCAAGTGACATATCGACATTCTGTACTTCATTACCTGAAGAGGGAGACGCGAATCTCCGAAAACGTTCGTTAGTAAACATTTTTGTTTTTTATCTGCTCTTCCATTCGTCTCTACAATTGGTGAACCTCCTTTTGGTTTCTTCCCTTCATTACTAGATGGCTAAAGCCAGTTCTTAGCTCTAAGTCGGCGATCTCACCACAGGACATTTCGACGAGATTCGGTCAGATACCCCACATGGCAATATCGTTACGAACGGCTTATTTTTAAACTGTCACTAGCTATTTTGAAAACGCACACATTCATTCCCTGTTTTCGGATGTTATTAGTGATAAGTATCGGAGGGGAGGGGAGGGGGGGGTGTGACGTAAAGTTTTGTGATGGCAGGATTGGTCATTTTGGGCAGGGGAGTTTCGACAGATCGTTCTGCACACTGTACGGTCAAAGTCGAACTGCGGTCAATCCCCATGCCTTTGACACAAAAGCATTATCATCTCATTAACTGTAAGCTCCGAACTGGCTTATGCCGAGGGCGAACGTATCCATATTTTCTATACTGGATACCCTAACCACACAAAGGCGGATCGCCCTAAGAGAGAAGACATTTTTTACATAATCAGGCTTTCGTTCAATCGAAACAATGAACATTTGCCTATTCATGTCCGTGAACTGTTATCCTTGAGTAGGTGGAGGTGAACGAGGGCCAACGTAGAACCCATCTCTCGAACACCCCATCATTCGCATACCAATCCACTTTTTTCACCACCTGCTGAAAGACGTATGGTTGGAAAATATGCTAGTTTCTCACCAATGCAAGGTTTGAATCGTCGGAAACTCTCTTTTGAGAGGGGCCTATTGTTGTCACTGTCATTAACCAAGCATGGCTTGGTTTTACCACCACCACAGAACCATTGTTTGTTTTTTGGTGAAATTGACAGCTATCGTTGGTGGGCCGAAGTTACGCCCAATTGGGCCTGCCTAACAATACAAAGTAACGTGAAGACAATGAACTCGTTCTTCTTTGTGTTTTTCTTGGGAGGTCAGGGGGGGGGTGACTGTTCTTTGGAGAACGGGATTAATCACTGGCTGGATCCCTCTTGGCGCGCCTTCTCTGTATCCCATGGTAACCTTCTGAACGGAGAATTCACAGATTGCCCCTATCTATTCCGTCATTAGGAAATTAGTTTTACTTTTGAGGACGTTGGATTCCGTTACATCCGAAAGTACGTGACTAAAGGACCGGTAAAAGAATGTTGACTCCAGGTAATGTCTCCTACAAAAAACAGTTTGCTATACACATTGTAATGGTAACGTTGGTGGGCGAATAAACGGTTATGGTGCTGCGAAGAAACAAGCTAATACAAAGGAATCCATCTCGGCGATTAACGCTAATACACAATAACATAAATACGGCAAAAAGAGCTGTAACTCGCGTAACGACATACACCAAACGCGAAGTTTATACGACTTTCCGTAACGGAGTTTACGCCTTTGAAGTTTTGTGTATTGTGAAGGCATTGTTATTGCCCAGATCGAAAGGCATCCCATCATCAATTCAATAATAAATAATATCATACTTGCACAACCCTGCTGAACATTCTTGTTTCTATTGTGATTCACACGTTATTTTAACTTCGAAAAACATTCAGTCCATGGGATGACTGCTATAGTGGGTTGTAGGTGTTGATGGTTACTCTGGTGAGAAAAGACAACAGCACTTCTGCTAATTTTTCTTATTCAACAAATGAAACAATAAAATACATACATAATTTTCCCGTATTGTCCATGTGGACGTCATGCCTAATGGCCCAAAATTTGAAGGCCGATCACTCACATATGAACATCGTATTGAAATGGGGTTTGGACCTTCGATACGTTTTCCATTCTCACGATATAACCTCTGTTGTATCCAAGCCTGCAGTTTCCTTACCAGACATAGATTTCTACACGTTACAAAACCTTTAGTTTTGGAGACTACTCTTGGAATTCTGATTCCTCATTACCCGTGGCTGCGCAGATCATAATTTACCGTCTTCAAATTACTGTTTCGGTAACATGTGAAGGTCGGTCGCTGGTGAGGAAAAGGCCATTTTTCTCGACTGCCCATTAAGCGAAACTAAACAAACACTGCAAACACACGAAAGCCTAGGGCAGATGGACAAATGTAATTCATCCTGTTTCCCATTGAAGCGCTGTTCACACAGTGCGATAACGATCGATTCCGATACGAATGATACGATCGATAACTTATCGGATGGAGTGCGATAAATAAAGGATTTTAGTTAGAAAGTTTTCCCTTCTGCGCCTATGGCGGGGGGCCAGAGCTTGGTCGGCAAGAAATTTTTTACCAAGAATTGTAATTCGAAGCCTTATCTTTTCAAGTACCTGTAGGAGCTGTGAAATAGTGGTTTTAATCGACCCAATTTTTTTAAAGGCAAACAAAAACGGTTGCAGCCTTTTCTCTCTAGTCGTGGAGTCATCACGGCAAGGAGTTTCCTCCTCTCGAATCATTTGCCCAAACCCAATCACTCATGGTAGCGTATGGCAAGCCTTTTATTACTTTTTTTTTCGCATTTAGAGATATCTACAATTATTTGAAAGATATCGTCAAATAAATGAAGATATCTCAATAATTGCAGATATCAGCAAATCATATGAAAGATATATTTCTCAAATAAATAGAGATATCAACAATTCATTTGAGGATATCTTCAAATATTTGAAGATATCAATCAATATTTAGATATATCTTCAAATGATTGTATATATCCACAATTATTTGAGGATACTCTGCAAATGTTTGCAGATATCAGCAAAAAATAGTTTATATCAGCAAATGTTTAATGATATACCTAAATCGACTGAGATATCCACAATCTATTTGTTTATATCTACAATTGATTGTGTATATGCTCATTTAATTGATACCTGCAACTTAATTATTGATCTTCCAATTCTATTATAAGATATCTACATTCATTTGTGGATATCTTCATATTCAATATAGATATCAACTACTGAATATGATTATCTTCAATAAATGAGTTGAAGATATCTTCAATTCATTTGCAGATAGATATCTACAATTCATTGGAAGATATCTATTTCATTTGCAGATATCTCCACTTGAATGATTTTTGATGGTATCTGCAAATACTGAATAAAGCCAAAACGGCGCGTCTGATGCTCTACTGGTCTATTTGTAGATTATTTCAATGCATTTGAAGATATCATCAAATGAATTGGAGATATCTTCAAATAATTGTAGTATCTCCAATCTGATTAAAACTAAAACGCGCGTTGTGCTGTACGTACACGTTCTATGTAGCCATGCTGCATGCGTAATGCCACTCTAAGTTTCTCAGATAAGATAACAGGATTCCGATATTTTGAATTCCGTTTTCCAGTGTTGTTTACATTTCCGATGGCGATTAGAGCTTCTAGTACTACACAATCCTAGCAGGCCACGTGGAAACTAGGCAAAAACATATGGGCCCGGCCCGGGTACGGTACGGTACGGTACGGTACGGCAGTACGGTACAGTAGCGCGCGCACGTACGTACGTACGTATGTGAGTTAACATGATAAGCCATGGCTGAGCCCGGGCCATGGTGTTATTATCTCATCGGTCCCGAAGGGCCCGATGAGAAATTGTAGTCACTGTGACATTTCACCTATATTTATGTTGTGGTTGCATAGCAACGGTTGCTATATGGTAACCTAGTGGTGGATTGAAACATCCTATGAGGGGTAACCCATTGGTGGGGTCTCCAGGGTGCCAAGGGTTGATCGAGCAATGAGGTGCACTCGCAAAAGTGTCCGATTTGTGTTGTGCGTGTGTGTGTGTGTGCGTTTGCGTCTCCGTCCGATTTTTGATGGTTTTTCGCAAATATCTCCATTTTGGAGTGGCTGAACAAAGTGAAATTTTGCACACGCTTGAATAGTTACTAAACACACATATTTCTCTCAAAATTAGACGTAAAACTACCAAATTTGGAATTAGGGGGCAAAAGACAAATTTGGGAGCCATTTCTCATTTTTACAAGTTTTTTTCACTCATTTTCAAGATATTCCCTTATTCCAATGGCTGAAGATTTCAAACTTTGTAGCAATGTAAAAAGGCACAAATAACAACTTTTCCCATGCAATCAGCCCCAATTACAAAAATGCCAATTTTAGGGGGGAAAATACATTTTTGGCCAATTTGAGAAGTTCTGAAAATCTGTTCAGTTTTGGTATATTTATAGGTTGAGGAGGACTGAATGATTCCAAAATTTCAGAAGGTACAAAGTATCAAAACAAAGGGATTCCCAAATTTATGCTGTAAATTAACTGAAATTTCCATGAATATGAATATTTTTGGGGGAAAATGGCTTGTTTTCAGACATATTGTGATCAATTTTGTCCTTCTGCAACTCGCGAAAAGGTAGCAAGTAGAAAAAAATGAATTAGCTCCACATTTGACGATTAAGATCTGAAAGTATGGGCGATGCCCTCTTGTTAATTATATAAAGAGGGCCAGGCGTACCGTTATTGTTGTAATTATTCTTCTCCAGAGGTTGTGGGCCTTTGAATCGAATCCACGCGTGTGATATCCTAGGCCATGCGATAATCTAAAACTCTTTTTAGACCAATTTACGCTTTAATTGCAGCCAGGATAATAACGGTACATAACTTCTGGTAAATAACAATGTAAGATAATTTCTTCCCAAAAATTACACATTCTTATTTAAACGGAAGTCCCTAACCACTAAAAGGCTTCCCACAATAACCAGGGATGCGTGGTGGCGCAAGCCTTATTGAAGATAGCTTAAATAATGTGTAGATAGTTCCAAAAATGCTATATAAAAGTGAAAACTGCTGACAGTCAGGGTATTTGTAGATATCCACAATTATTTGTAGATATATTCATAATTGATTGCTATATCTCCCAATTATTTTGAAAGATTATCCTCAATTGATTGGCTGATATCATCAAATATTTGGAGATATCCACAATCATTTGGAGATATCTTCAAATATTTGAAGATAGATAGATAAGATATCCGCAAATCATTTGAAGATATCTCTATTTATTTGAGAAATTCTCCAAATGCTGACTAAAAACTAACCGGCTGCGATTTTTTGATATCAACATTCAATTGCATTGTAGATAACTACAAACGATTTGAGGATATCTTCAATTAAATAGTAGATATCAAAAATGTAGTTATTGATATCAATAATTCAACATATCACGTATTCATTGTAGAATCCATGGTCGAATTGCTGATATCAACAAATGAATTGTAGATATCTGTAATAGATTTGTAGATATCCACGATTAAATTGTAGATATCAACAAAGTAAAGCACGTATTGAGATCTACAATTCAAATGTAGATATCAGGAAATGGATTGCGGATACCTCAATTCCTCTGTGGATATCCCCAAATATTTGAAGATATCATAATTGATTTACAGATATCTTTAAATAATTGTAGATATCTCTAAATAATACTGATATCTTCAATTATTCGAAGATATCAACAAATAAATTAAAGGGATATCTTCAAATATTTGAGATATCTTCAAATAATTGGGATATCTTCAATGATTTGCAAATATCTTCAAATCAGATTGGAGATATCTGCAAATAATTGTGGATATCTCCAAATACCGGATAAAAAAGTAAAACGGCTTGCCATATGAAGCGCATGCCCGGCCGCGGAAGGCCTATAGCTGCATCCACCAACGCTCCAATCACCAGGTTCCTCTGAGCAAGTGACCAGGCTGAGCCTGTCCCTCCCCCCCCCCCCCCCCCCGCTTACCTCCGAGGGTAACCCTCGCAGCTGCGCTAACCATGAGCTACGTGGCCGCCCCGACGGACGGCCCCTACCCAAGGCGTCCCGTGGAGACAGAATTCGGTGTACGGGATCGTCCACCGGGAGGAGCAGTTGACGATTACGACTCAGGCAGCTGACCTCACCTTCCCCGCCTCCCCCGGTACCCTTTCGTTGGACACCCAGTGTTAATAAGCATCGGTATCCATGGATACGGCGAAGTAAGGTAGCCAAGAAAGCATTCAGCCTCCGCCTCAGTTCAACAGTGGACATCCACGCATCACTAGGTATAGAGACTGGACGCACAATTGAGCTGAAAACGGACTCGGTTACTTGCCTCAGAACGAGCAGTAAAAATAACGTCTACGGCTCCACTTGTGTACCTAGGTGACTACATTCACTGACCTACAAGACGTGAAGACATTATTAACTAGGCGTCAGATCGACATTATACCCCATGGCTTATTCCCGTTGCATCCCTCGTTTCTTTTCTTGCCTCTTTCTTCACATAAAGGGTTGGATGAAGTTCCCGTCAGGACGTCAGGCTGTAGATCGACCCCCTCTGGAAAACTTCCGTACCTCCTATCCTGCCTCTCCCCAACGGCCACAACACCCCCTCCCCGGCCACTCACTACAACCGCGTCATCTCTTCTTTGCATGTCACATGGTATACTGGTGCGACGCGACGCAACATGGCCTCCCCCATGCCCTCATGGTCACGCTACTATTGTGATATCAGGTTATGTGGATTCGAACTAAACTGCCTAAAATAATGGTTTCGCAGGTCCTATGTATGGCGGCCAAATAGGGCAGCAGAGCAGCTCAATCAGAGGCCAATATCATGCCCCGGGATACGTAACGCCAAATACTTAATCAAAACCCATGATTTTATCACTTAAACCCTCTTTTCACGTGAAACGTCCCCCAATAGCCGTTCGGCGTTCCATAATCTTGCAGAATCGCACGGATTAACATTGCTTGCGACCATTCATCGCATCCGATGAATTTATCGTACGATCAAAGTTAAAATATTTTCAATTAGACGTTCGATAAATTCATCGTATAGTATCGCACTAGTGTGAACCTCCAGACCTATTGAAAATAACAACGGATTATCCTAGTTGCGAAACGTGCGAACTTGTCCACGGCTCGGATTCATAGATGTGAATGTGTTCTGCGGGATCGTGCGGTATGAATGTGAAAATCATTATTTGTGAGGGGGTTGGTATTTTAGGAGGAATCAATGTATGATGAAGTAAGTGGCCATACCTATTCTGGCAACTATGGGATAGGAGTTAAATTGCTTGTGAGGAAGATATCCGTGAACTAAATTTGCCGTGATGCGACATTATTTCCGCATTCGTATAGCTACACATGGCAATTTTGCAAACCCTGTGTCGTTCCATTTATTTGGATTCGAGGGGGGCGCCAGCAGGTGGGGAGGGGGGACATCCCCCCCTGGCCCCGTCGGAGGGATTTTTCCCATCTCGGCGGGGAGCCCGAGTGGGATACACTATAAAATTTACACTCCCCGACGGGGCCTATTGCCCCGACATTATAAGTATTCCAAACTTATTTATAGCAAGATTCCTATATTAAAGCTGAAATTCCCGCCCAAGTTTAAGTTAGATCAGCGTATTCATTCTCCTATATCTTCCTGCAGACTATACAATAGTGGCAGATAAATGGCTAGGATTCCATGGATTCGTATTTGGGGTGTGCGTATGTTGGAATATCGCAAATTCACGTGAACTGAGCGGGGGCTAGTGTTTGATTAGGTTTATTACGTTACAAAGCTAGATATTGGTTCCTCAGAAGCCAGAAAACATTTATAAATGAAGGCAAACCAAACCTGAGGATTGACACGGCGAAATAAGCCACATGCACCAATGGTTGCGTACCACCGCGAATGAATGATATGGAATATCTTCCATGAAAAGCCAAGCAACGACAATATGCATAGGATGCTGCCTTGTTATGTCTTTTCGCAATCATTATAGTGTTCTCATATTGAAACAAACGATCGTTTCCGTAAATATGTGGGATTTTCACCTCCAGCTCGGCATACGCGACGCATCTATGGAATCCCAGCCATTGATCAGATTCACATCCTTATGAATATCTGAAATGTACCTACAAAGAAGATAATGTTACCAATTCTGTTGGGGAGCATGATCGTTCTGTCGCTATCAATGTTTTGACATTTGTGCCAAGTGGTGCTCAGTGCTCTAACGACGCAAATACCTGTGCAATTATCGGGAATACCCTCACACTATTCTATAAGAGCGCCGGATTGAGGGTGGTGTATTGAAGTAAAAGTGCCCTCACCAATGTGATTTGCATTTTTTATTCTATTCATGTTTCTTTGATAAAAGGCAGGTTTGACCTAGGGGGTAGGGTGAGAGTCTCGGGGAACCGGGAACCTCCGTCGGGGAATCATACCGTACAATGGTTGGATTAGTGTTGCCTCTACCGAACTTGTCTCTATCTCTGCAAGCCAATTGCAGAAGATTTAGAAACTTTTCATGTTCGTACTCGCGGTGAGGCTGGGATTCCTAGTGAAAGTATGTGTTGTCGGGATCTGGATGCTGAAAATCAATTATTTACAAAATCGAACCTGCAAGTTTATGCGAAAAAAGACATAAAAGCAGCAGTCCATGCATTATTTTCATGATGGCTTTTTCTTTTTAAGGAAGATATTCCATGAATTCATTCGCGGGTGATACGCATCCAGTATACGCATTGGTCATATGCTTATATAGCCTATTCGGTGTTGGTTTGACTTAATTTATAATTGTTGTTGCTGTGTGGAACCAGTATCTATCTTGCAAACTAATAGGAATATTCAGACCTCTAGTCCCCGCTTTCACATACGCATACGCCATCTATGGAAATCCTAGCACTAAATCGCCTTCGTGTGGTTCATGCCGCATCCATATCCGCACCTATGGAATTCAGTTCATCCGAACGCAACTTGTGACTGTGACAAACTCACGGGCTGACATGTGATTTGGCATCAGTGTACCAAGCAAGCGATTAATCAAACAATTAACCAGCTAGACACCTCCTTGGAGGTGACATATGCAACGCACGCAAGACTGCACCCCAAAACAGGGAATAGCAATAATCCTGAGAACTATCCCACCGAAGCAAACAGAATTAGTCAAATATTTACCGGAAATGAACAAATTTGACCATTAGGTGTTACGCCATATTGAATTTCAGGCTACTGAAGCATATGTGAATAATAAATTTTAGCCCACATTTTCGTGCGTGATTTGAGTTTGGTGCCCCAACCAATGTGTCTATATGAGCTGTAGAGGAATGTCGAAAGTCCTAGCCGATATAGCGAAGTAGGGCACTGCCTCCTGATCTCTACGGCCTATAAAGGACCAGATGTGGCATAATTCCCGTATCGACAGGTTCACCGGCCCCAGGATCCGCTATGCACAAACTCTTCTACTTCATTTTTGGTTCGTTTTTCAACATTGATTGTTGAATAGGCCAACATTGAACAAAATTTACCAACTTGGCTGATTTTCAAGATGGCATCCAAAATGGCCCGCCCAAATTGGGGAAAATCACAGAATATGCATGAAAAACACACGAGGAGAGGAGATTGTAATAAAACTGGAGGACAATCAGTGTGATCTGGTATCCCGCCAGTGTTCCGCGTCTACTCTTCCAATACCGTAATTGTGTTTATTTTCATTTTTAAAAAATCCAAGCTATTTTATTTTATTTAAACATTAAAGAGTAAGAACTCGGTTAGCGTGACGCCATCTCAACCGGGCCTTGTAACGACAATCATAATTATGTTAAAAGAAGATTGAGGAACATAGATGGACCGAGAAACGTTTAGAAAAAAAAACAATTATAAATATATATAACACAAATAAAAAAGTAGAAAATCACTATAATCACAGTAAAGAAAAAACCTCTTAATAAAATTCTTTAATAAGTCGTTTAAACATGGCTAAGGAGTTGGCGCTTTGCATCCATCGGTAGGCTCGTTTCATTTTGGCTGCTAGTAGGAGAACGATTTGATGCCGTACGGTTTTTCCACCCTCCGAAAACAACTTTTTTTGGGTGGTAGACCGCAGGGAGTGACCAAGTACATGGCAATGACCGACACACTATCCCTAATTACTGGGGTGCTAGCCCTTCAATATTTTGTACACCATCACCAAACTTTTATAGCTCAGACTTTTTGTTTTAAGAGAGGACCAGTTTGAGTGCTACAATAGGACTTCAGACTATGTTGAAGTGGCATTGAGAATTATTCTAGCGGCAGACTTTGTAAACGCGTAGTCTGAGTGCCATTGGTGGTCGCTGCATTCGCCCCAACTAAGTTCAATACTCTAATATTGGTCGCATATATCCCTTATAGTAACAATATAAGTGTCAATGTCATATATGGTTTCATACGTCTGAGGAGGGTTAATCTTGAGGACACAATCTTGCAAACATAGTCGACATGGTCACCCCAGAACAACTCGCGATCAATATAAACCCCAGATCTTTTCACTAGAAACTTGCCAATTACCTTGATCACCAACAATAATATTTAATTTCTTACAATGAATTTAGCTTTTGTCTACAACCAATCAACATGCTTTTTGTTCGGTGCTAATTTATAACCATTTTTTTTTTTCACACCATTCAACCACTCTGTCCATATCTTCATTAAAGTGTACATTTAATTTCGTCTACAGACTTTCACTTCATGTGATGTTGTATCGTCAGCATACATATCTGCTGTACAGTGACTATGACTTGTTCCATGTCTTTATAAATAATATGAATAATAATGGCCCATAGGATCGACCCGTGCGGAACCCCACATGTCACAGGCAGGAGGGGTGAGAGCACTCCCTTATTATAGGTAATTTGCTGCTGATTTGATATAACAGACAGAACCAGTCAACAACCTTTTAAAACAATCCATGGCATTGAAAGCTTATTAATAAAATCTTATGATTGTAACTAAGTCGAAGAGGTCTCTTTTCTCAGGTCTAAAAATACCGATCCTATCGGTTGGCCCCATGTCCATTGCTTTGTACCAGTCATTAGCGATCTCAATGAAGCCGGCTCGCAAGATGCTTTCTCTAAATCCGACTGAGCTGCCCGTATAAGCTCGTGATCATTTAAAGAACTTGATTAAAGCACCATGTACATGTTTTTCTAAAGCTTGATACACTGGCAGGAATGAGTGGTCGATAATTCGGAACATCAAGATGACCCACTTTTAAAAATAGGACAAGCTTACCTCTTCAACAGGGTGGGAAAGATTGAACTCCTGATACTACTGTTTAATATATGAGTGATGCTCTCAGCTATTTCAGCAGCTGAAATATTTAAAACATAAGCGCTTCTTTCATCTATGCCAGTGGCCTTACTAGTGTCTAATTCAACAAGGGATTTCAATACAAAATCGTTAGAAACCGCTGGAATTTGGAAACTAGCACCATCACATAATTTAGTGGATTGCAAATTCTTTAACACTTTCCAGATATTTCTTTTCGATGTTCGACTTGTCATCAACAGCATCTTTTGTCGAAAGGCCCCGTTAAGGAGTTTGAAAGAAGCTAGGTGCTTTCATGAAATATGCATGGGCAAAGTATTCAAAATTAGAGAACAAGCAATGTGAACTTGATTCCCAATAAATCATTATGTCTTATTACCAATATGGGAAGTCTCTCGTGTTTTTAACATCCCAAGCTGGTGGCTAAAATGGCTGCCAAAAAAAAAAAACATGCATGAAAACACACAAGAGTATGCAAAATTGGAGAACGGTTCGTGTGGCTTGATTGACGTGGATAAGTATGCCTCGTTCCGGCTTCGTGGGCATTTCTGTCGTTTTCGGAAATCCGAGATAGTGTCCAAAATGGCCGACAAATTGGAAAAATAACAAAATTGATGAGAACATGAGACGCATATACGAGTGGGCGACCGTTGATTCCTCGCCTTCGCTCTCGTGCCCCTCTGCACCAGCCCTACTTTCTGCATTATGTCTGCGTAGAAGCGTTGCGGTTTGACGCCGTTATATTTTCAGATATTTTCAGAATGATATACGCAACCAACTGGAAAATATTCGATGTTATTTCCGTTGATTGGCGGAGTTACACGAATTCAATATCGCCACATATGAACATCCATTGAATCGGCGTGCATCCACTCAATTGAAGACGTTAATAATGCTGACCTATCAATACTGAGATATTCATATGAAGAAAAAAACCTGTACAGAAGGTCCATTTCCTATACCATTTCTCTCACAACGTGTTCCAAGTAGAATTATGGTTAATAGATTCATTACATAGAGTGGTTACATTTGTATTGATCAGCATGAGTGATCGCAACAATTAGGAGAGGCAGTATTGCCATTATAACGTTGACCAGTCCGCTATCAAATGTAGGCCTACATGCATTTGGACCGAGTAAATTCTGTGCTCATTTTGATTATTATCTTCCCTTTTTACAGGCTCATATTAGGACCATATCGTATATAATAATTGCATGCCAACTATCTAAAAGACTGTCACTATGTCCAAAAATATATTTTACTGCTCTCCCTTGTCCGGTCCAGCTTCTTCTGTCTGTGAAACTTGGGCACTGATAGCAGAGCTGCGATGAGAATCTGGCCCTGGGATCATATGGCTACAGGAAGACCTCCGGCATCTAATATAAGGAACATGTGACAGACGAGGAAAAACGGCAGGGAGACCCAGCAAGCATTTTGATGTGGTTTCACGTTTAGTCCTGAGATATTAGAGTTAGAGAATGAGGCACTGGAAGTCAATTAATGTGTCCCTAATGTAAATAGATAGATAGATAGATCGATAGATAGATAGATAGATAGATAGTAGATAGATAGAAGATAGATAGATAGATAGATAGAAGATAGATAGATAGATCGATAGGATAGATAATCTCATTTGCTTGAAGATTCCTAAGGATTATGGGGAAACAGGCCTCACTGATTGCTCTCCAATTCACTTATTTCTTCTTCCTACTCACGGTGCTTCCATGAAGTTATGCACCCGCTCTTTTTCTCTCTCATCTCTGAACACACCATTATTACATTCTTCGACGAACCATTTCGCCCATGCAATCTTTTCTAACATTCCATATGAACACTTATAGTTTAATACTAGTGACTGGATAAAAAAGAATCATTTTGGGATCACGAAGGGGAACAAGGTTTCCAGAGGGGCGTATGCCCCCTCCCCTGCCCGGGCGACGCCACTGGGTATTCAGAGAAGCAGTGGAAAGGCCTGACCCACATCATTTATTAGATTTGGGGACGGAATCATTATCTAGTAGGGTTAGTATAGCCCTATGTGTGCCTATGTTATTGTTTGAGCTCGTCAGCAGGGCCGGATTCAGCGTGTGGGGGCACGGGGCGACAACGGTATGCGAGGGCAAAGTTAAACAGAAATTCGGGTATATTGCATTGAAAGTTCGGGCAATCAATAACAAATCGGTTATACCGGTAACTCAGCCCAATTATGTTTTGATTATCAGTCTGGGTGGTACACTCATTCTCGCCAAGTTGACAAAGGAAATTCTGCGCATACTGTCCACATGCGTGCCTGTTAGTTTCACATGTGATCCACCGTGGTCCGTGCACGATCATAGACAAATCTACAGATTACGTAATTTAACCATCGGCAGCCTTGTTAGGTTAATCATCACTTGGTTTGAAATGCCTGTATTTTTTCCGCACTTTCATGCTTGCAAATTCAGAGAGGATTTCGTCGTAATTCGGCGATCTTAAAATGTCACTTACAATAGCGAGAATCACTGAGGTTTTACTACCTCTGTTGGAGTATCGTGCTTCTCATCTGATTCTTAATCAACTCAAGTTTTGAAAATGACTTTTCGCCGCAGCTATTTGATACTATCAATGAAAGGTGAATTCTCAAAACAATTTCGGTATGGGGAAACTAACGTGTCCTTCAAACTATTTTCCATGATCGCCTTGCTGCCTTGTTCCCTCTGCTGCTGAACTTCATAAATTCATTAACAAACAAATTAATTTGTCACGTAGGCCCTCCCGAGATCGGATGGATACTTCTTCATCAAACTGGAAGCTGACGATCTCGTCATTATCGGTAGTGTTTCTCTAGTTAACACGATAATGCGACCCCACCTAGCTGGATGAAGCGCATACCTGGGATGTGGCTTCCCATAATGAGTATATACTGGGTCAGATCCGAGGTCATCTGAGGCTGAATATGGGAAATTGGTGAACAATTTGGTATTTTGGCTATTTCCGTGTTAACAAGACCTCACCTGGATGGATGAAGTTCAACTTGGTATATGTGAGTTCCCATAATGAGTACATGACCCCTATTGTAAATCTTGTAAGCGTGTGAAGTTGACAACGCTTAGCCTGATCAAGTCAGAATTAGTCGAGGAATCACTAAGCCTTTTGGCTTTTTCTGGCTTCGTATCGGTTCAAGGTCGTTCAATATAATGCGTGGTGAAATCCGCCTGGGTATCTGGCTATCATATCCAAATAATACAAACAGCATATCATTCGTTTTCATTTTATGCTTGTAGGATACAAGAAAGTAAAATACCCGCGTTTATTATATTATTATTATTATTATTATTATTATTATTATTATTATTATTATTTTATTATTATTATTTTTATACGTGTAGGATACTGCAAGAAGGTAAAGTACCCGCAGTTCGTTATGCCAGTATGAGGTCATCCAGGTCCAGGCGAGTTTAAATCTTACATAAACCTGTAATCATGGTATTTAGGATACAGACGTAAATTCGACCGGAGGCCCATGTACTATTTGCTGGACTGTACTTTCTTTGTATATCGGTTGCGTATAGCTGTGAATACGTCATCGCCGTAGATCGGACACCAAATATTCTCATGCCAGCACACGGTGCATGAGTACAGGTGTGGTCAGGTGTGGAAACCATTGTTTTGGTTGTATACACAGCTGTCGATGGTACTCATACATGAGGCCAACCAGATAGGTTGGGGTAGTCATGTGGACAAAATCAAAATAGTACACGACCCAGGGAATCGCACTGAACCGAGGAACAAGCGAAAAACAGGTACGTCACAAAACCAGAATGCCATGCATTCATCCTCGCGATGAAAATAGTGAATATAGGGATGTGCGATTTTTCACTATTGAGTTTTGAAGGTTTTCATAGTTTTTATGGATTAATATCACGATAACATGAACTTCAGTTAACTCCCGTTAAAAGCTCTTCAATTCCTACACTATACTAGAATTATATGATGTCTCTACCCAACTGCCAAACAAGAAAGTTAACGTTACTTGCGCAATTAACCTCTTCTTCCTCTAAATTACAGCAAACCACGAAATAATTTAGTAATTCACCAGTTCACGCCCAACGAACAATAGTTACACAAGTGTTATCTATGGCGCTATTCTATCAATTTGAAAAAGTCGAATATTGTATGCATGACTATGGCATAGTTCGTTTGTTTTATTGTAATTTTTACTCGAGATATCAGACCAACTGCGCGAATGTGAGGTAACCCCCCCCCCCCACCCACCCAGAAAAAAAACATGCAGCGCGTCATACTTGAGCAGGTTTGTCACAATTATATAGTAAATGTAAGATCAAGGTGCATCGTACATAGTTAATCAAACTAGAGATTCATCTCTGTGAAATCCGAACCAGCAGAAATTCGTTAAGAAATAAAATCTGAACGAACCCTACTTCCGATGTATAATTTGGGCTCGGAATCTGTTGGGGTCTATTGAGACCGTCAAAGGAGAGAAAACTTATTGCCCCGACACCCAGAACCCACCCGACTCTCCTTGAACAACAACATCATTTCAGTCGATAAATTTCCATTTCCCACATTTTTTCTAAGAGTGCAGAAGTGTAAGGCGTCGTGGATGAATTATACGAACTAGAGCAAATATCTGAATATCGGATAAAGTGAACTTTAGTTGACCTGTGTCAGAGGCTATTCGCTTCATATAGGATTTGGTAGCTGCTACACTCTATTCATTGGCTACCACGAAGGGTAGGGTTTTCCCGGCCAAATAGAAACGTTAACGTTGTTTCATAAGTAATCAAGATTGTCCTCTTCCAGTAATTACGGCAAATGCCACGCGCTACCGGAGAAAGACCTATATTTTTGGTATCTATTTCCCAATATGATCTAGAGGTGTTTCAATGAATTTGAACCTAATAATAACCAAGGTTCAAAATTTGGTATCAATTTTTTCGAAACAGAAACGAAATATTCAGATTCGAGTTGTGCGATGGGCAACCTCGCTAGGAGTGGCTGCATTTCTATTGGTCTCATGTAATTCTTACACGTGACAGAAAAAAAATGTTCATGAATATTTAGAGAGATCACGAGCCAACTGTCCCAAAATCAAAATCAAACATCAATTGTGAAATAGGTTGACACCCGATAAGAAAAAAGGAAGAAACATCCAGACAGTCGGTATTACCGCGACCCGAACCCCTATCGATAGGTCCGCGATGCAGGAGCTTATCATGCACTGTACTCCCAAAGTTGGAGAGTAACTCGTTGGAGTCAGTGTTCTATCAAGACAATAATGCCATTGAAATGCGTGGTTTAACCATGAACGCTAGTGCAAGGGCGTACGAGATATTTGGTGGGGGGGGGGGTCCGGCTTGGAGAAGGGTCTGAAGGAGGGGTTCCACCTCCCCTTTGGCGAAAAATGCGATTTCCGGCTTCCTAAATGCAATGTGGTGCAATATCGTGTGGAAACAGTAGTCGAATTTCTACTAATACCGGATGAATGATCTTTCAAGCGTTTTTTCCTCTCAATTTCGTGATTTTCCGTCACTTGGGTCGGAGAGGGCGGGGGGTCAACACCCTATCCCCCATTCCTCTTGGGTACGCCACTTCTTGGTGATGAGTGAGAGTGGTTTGCTCGTTGCAAATTAGTGAGATTAATAGACTGACTTCTCAATCACTGCATGAAAACTAAATGAGATACTACATGTCGATTGGAATGTCTGTCTATGGTCGAAACACATCGTTTCTGTAACCTGAGGCTGTATAGCAGAAGATTATGTAAACAACGTTACCAGCTGTGAAAAAAAGTAAAGAGAAAAACATCAATACATTGAGAGAACAAAGTATGAATATCCCGAGTGTATGTTTTCTCAGGATTCGTGTAACTTGAATACTGGAGAGCCACTTTCACAACTTTTGAACTACACAGAACAGCAAAAATTAGAGTGGCAACAAGAATCGAAAAAAAATGTGACACAACGTGAATGCAGTTAAATACATATTTCGAAGAATTTCGGGGAAACACTGTGAATATGTCTCGGTTGTTATTGCAAAAAACGCAATAATTGTTCGGGAAACATATTATAACATAAACTATGGGAAGAAAGTGCACAAGACCACAAATCTATAGCGACGCCTTATAGCAAGGGGATATTCTCGCCGCAATCTACTGGATTTAGAAATAGCCCGGCATCTCTCGATCACTTGGATACAAGAGCTCTGCTGAATGTTTTCTAATGTCCACTGCGTTTCGCGAGCGTTGCTCACCATGATTGAAATATTACGTTAAGAAATTGACAAGGTGGTGATAAACGAAGGCATTACCCAATAAGAATGGAATAGCCGAGCATTGCATACGCCCTATAGGAATGGTGTGATTTTGCTTGCTCACGCCACTCGAAAAAATGCTGCCTAGCCGTTAAACAGACTTGGGAATTGAATAATTTTTCGTAAAACTCATCTCTCATTCCGTACAGCACTCAGTGAAGTAATATAGATCTGATCATTCGACATCGTTTTCCCATAGGAAAGGAGATGTTTTCAATTTTTACGAATGTTATTGACGCACATTCTACAAAGCGACTGCAAAACAACTACAAAAAATGGTACAGTTTGTGCATGGAGACACAATACAAGCGAGGGCATCGCTCGTATACAAGAATGTTGCAGTTTGTTCATGGCGACTACAATACAAGTGATGTCATCGCTCTGCCAAGGCGAGAAAGCGGCAGGAGAAAGTACCGGAGTCACTATCATTATTGAGTGTTAAAGTTACAATGAAACGATAGACGTGCCAAAGATTTTCTTCAAATTGACACAGGGGTAAACGAGACATACTTACGGTCCACCCCCCCCCCCCCCTGAAAATTTAAAGATAGAGCCATGAGTCTTGTTGAGTTATTTCATCATGTATTTGAACGAAAGCTCACCTCGATCATTGAGGTTAACACGGCTTTTCCAAAAGTACATGCTTACACATATCTGCTATGGGCCTACGTCTGTTTGTGTAATAGAGTTCCTTTATACGAGTTGGTGTACTTGCTGTATTGAAAGCCTATATGTGAAGACAATAACATTTCTCAACCCTAAACTAGATCAGATAGATTATATGATAGATTAACGTAGAGTGCCGTCATTTACAACCAGTCCAAGTCCACCTTTTTCCACTTAGCTTTTCGGAATGCCGTATTCAAAATTCAGGAAATGATTAGAATTTAATTCCGGCCACATTCGGGCCCATTTCCTCATTCGAGATGTCAATGGCATGCAACCATAATCTCACCATTGACTTACACGCCTAAATTAGGCCATTCTCAGCCCTCCCCCCATCCAGGTTCCCCAGCAGAAGGTTTACTTGAATTATAGCATACACTGTGTGAAGACGGAGAGTCTACCGCTGCCAACGCTGTGCCATTAGATGAACCATGACCGCGCAGATTTTGAGCTAGTAGGGGGTCTATTTTAGTGTAGTATTTCGACTCAATTTTCCGACCGCCACTTGACGAGGGCCTATTCTAGTCCATATGATTTTTAAAAACGGTGAAATGAAAAAGAGGACCAATTCCCATTTGACAATTTTCGGGCGTTTGTACTTTGAATAAACCCTTCCCGATCGAGCCAAAAGCAAATCCGTACTTCCTTCCCACAAGCAGCAGATGTACCCCCAGATAATATTATGGATTAATTTTTGAAGGATAACCTTTTCGGCGGTGAAGCTTCAGCAAATAGTACTCTGCTACCTCAAGCGTCGTGACAGGACCAGGGCCGGGTCAACCAGGACTGAACGCGGTATCATATGCGTATGATATTGTATTCACACTGCCAGTGATGGTCTTAGTACTGTCCGTCAATCTGAGACCGATAATGATTGGTCTATACCCATTGTTTGCTAACACGTGGGAGTTTGACGTTTACTCCGTTAAATCGGCCTATTATTTAGATGACTTGACCCCATTAATGGGTGCCCGCATGCATACGGGTTTGGCTGACTGTGTTCCACCTAACCCGCAGTAGATGAATTGGGGTGTATATTAGCGAATGACCAATCAGCACACAGCATTGTTTGCCGCCTTGTTGCGCTTATTTCCGAATAGGAATAGGCTAAAAAGATTTCACTCTGAAAACCACGGAACCGTGATTCACAGTGAATTACTCTTGGACTATATTATAGTAACACGGTAATATATGGTATTGCTAATGATTTTACGAGCCAAGAACGAGTAGATGCGTTCGAACTTACCATTCCAAAACGGGGTCTACCCCGATGATTCCGGGGTCATTGCTCCCGGGGTTCGATGTCCCCGCGTTCGTTTTGTATAAGTCCTTAATTGCACCCGAATTTACGAGGTTCGACGTTCCAGGGGTTCGATGTATCCGAACATCGAACTCCGGGGACATATTGAAATAGCCCCTTCAAAACGACCAATGTGGTAACTCTATTTTTTTTTCTTCCAAAAGTTGAAATGATTACAAGTATAACAGTTATTTCATAGCGCACAAAGCAGAGAATCAAGCAATACGTTGGGGGCAGCAATGCGAGAAACATTTATGTGAGTCTTATCATTCAAGAAGCTTACCTCCTCAAAAGTTACAATCATTCACTTGCTATATTTTAAAGAATGAGCAAAAATGATTATTACACCCCCAAACAACCTAACCCCCCCCCCCCCCTCTTAAAAAATGTTAGAGATGCAACTGGACATGAGGAGTGGGAGGGACCCCCAGCCAACGGTGATGACTTGTTTAAACCACGCCCACACACGCAGACAGAGAGAAATCGGAACAAAGAGTCAAGGCGTCATCGTCAGCCGAACTTCTTTTTTTTCATCTTTAAGGTCAGGTAATCTGGTTTGGTGGAAAGGATTTATTCCACTGACTGGGTGGAATATAAAGTTATGTTTTATTCCGTTAAGAAAGTTAGACTAAACGTGTTGCCCCATTTGGGGGATGCTGCGATTGTAGCAGTTCAATGAAATGCCTTTTAGTGCGGGTGGCAGCTCTGCAAGGACCATCATTGTCTCTCCGTTCCGTTTGTTCGTTAGGTAGTTAGTAGTTAGTTAGTAGTAGTTAGTTATTTAGTTAGTTAGTTAGTTAGTTCGTTCGTCCGTTCTGATCATCACATTCACACATAACTTCTAAACCTACATGCGATCAGGTTGAAACTTGGTGGGGGGATGAAGCATGCAATGGGCTAGGCTTGAGGTAACATGGTGTGTTTGCATAGGTGAATCAGTTTTAATTGATCAAATTAATTGCCCCACTGAGGACTTCCCACAGAGTTTCCAATTGAGCTAACGGTGAGAGAGGTTAGTTTACATGATTCCCTATCTCCGTGAGGCAGGCACAGCAGAAGGGGACTGTTTAATTGATGCTGTCAGCACTGAGGGGGAGATAGAAGGCAAAAGGGGGGACTTACGGACCCTTTATGTGGGAAGATCTGTCATCACCTTCTTCATACGTAGGTGCTGGCTGGACTACAGCCCTGTGTGGGAACTACATCCATGGTGTAATGAATTGAGGCAATGGGAGACTCACAAAACATTCCATGCAAGTGGTTTTATAATGTTCACTGCTACAGGCGTAGAAATGAGTTGTGCTGGAACAATAAAGTTGCGCTTCGTGCATATAGCAAATATACAGCGAGGAATGTGCGGGTTAGATAAAAGTGCAGCTGGCACATTTGCAGCACACTAGTAGACCATATGTGGTAGACATGTTCAAAGTCCTTCCAAGGTTCTATGTCAGTAAAGTAAAGGTCAAATAAATGTGTTACATGCACAAAATATGGAATGGTGAAGAACATGCGGTTGGATTCGCCAGAGGAAAACTTTGCCGCCCGCAGCACCCAAGTTTCGACCACTTGCGTTGGTTTATTGTAGGCTATTCATGGCATGGACGATTCGAATATTGTAAATGTTTTATTTATATTTGCCCCAGGCCCCATGGGGCCAGATGAAAACTGTGAAACAGCTTTACTATTAACCTATATCACAACATGGGCTTGCGTCATAGTAATAGGGGGGCTATTCTGCAGCAATACCGCGGGTAAAACATCCATGCGTGGCAGTTGAAGTGCACGCTAAAAAAGTGTATGTATATGTGCTCACGCATGTGTGTACAGGCCTATGTCCGTCAGTTTCCTTTTGTTGATCGAGATGAGCGTTGATTGATTGGCCCTTAAGATATATCAGTAGTTCTCGCAACACACAGGATCCCGTGTAACTTGGACGTCACGATTTAAAAACACCCCACTGTAATCGGAACTGAGCGACATATTATGTGGCGATTACCGTAATGATATCGAGTTGCACTGTGTCGATATTCGACAGAGAGAACGGAGCTAGAAGGCCAACCTAATTCGTGGCGTCGATCGATGTTATCTCTTGAATGACGGTGTACTCATTAGATTCTCGTTGCCAACAGGCCCTTCTCATTCGAGTTTGGACGTCTCGGTAGCCTAAATTAGGGCGGACCTTCCATGTATGTTCGGCCGTAGTCAGAGGCTTGAGGAGTTAGTGCCGTTAGTAGCAACTGCAGACGAAACAAAGCGACGGCGCGTCGTTTTGCAAGACTAAAACCGTTCCGTAACAATACAGTGTGACACAGTATATCGCTACTATGATTATAAATGAGAACGTTCGGGTATATCGCGGGCGGTTTCTCCGCTGTAGTGTCATGTGGAAAGGAACCGATCAATATTCGCTGGGTGTGGTGCGGACAACGATAACTGAGGGAATCTTTATGTGGGATATCGGTTTCAGGGTTTCTTTGAAATACGCTCTCTTCATCTGTAAAAATTTTCAAAGCTGTGCTATCTCGAGTGGGAAGTTCGAACTTCCAACACAGAGTGGTTTGACACAATTGGTTTAGGTAGACGTCGGCCTTCAATCGGGAGAAGAGACCAGGGGTTCGATTCCCGGCTCGGGGTCATACAAAGACTTCAAATGGCACCTTGTTGCCTTCTCGCTGGGGCGCTCATTCACAAGGTTTTGAGCAGGACAAACGGGGTAGGCAATTTGGAAGTTTGCCGTCGGCGTGTCTTGTGATACCAACACCGCAAGTTAAGGTACCGCCAAAGAGCATTGCCGTATTCCGTGCACCTGGTGAAGGATTTCGTAGCTGACATAAGGTGCAGTAGC
The DNA here is from genome assembly GCA_026419785.1 of Sclerodactyla briareus. NCBI lineage: Eukaryota > Metazoa > Echinodermata > Holothuroidea > Dendrochirotida > Sclerodactylidae > Sclerodactyla > Sclerodactyla briareus. The sequence continues at coordinate 147,951 of JAODTK010003477.1, read as the reverse complement.
CAGGTCGCTTCCTTGCTTGGTCTCGAATAGAATCGATCCTCTGGCTCGGCAATTAGACCATCAAAAAAAGGGGGAGAGGAAACAGAAAGATGGCTCTGTCCGTATAAAACGATAATGCTTCTTTAACTTGATCGATCATAATAATACCTGTCACCGGCCTTACTTATGAATGGTGTTTTTGGTCACCACTATTGTAATACGCCGTAAGTACAGGGGTGGTGGCGCTCTCTAGATTTGTTATAACCTGATAACTGATGAACGCGGGGAAACCATTTCTCCTTCGGTAGAAGAGGGGCCCTGCGACGATTTTCTTTGTAGTAGGCTGAGTGTTGAGGTTTTTCGACAAGAAGGGACTACCTATACCCCCATAAATACAAACCTACATTTTCGACGTTTTTATTTTTCAGAATAAAAAATGTTTGCCACTTTTTTTTTGATAGCAAATCGCGTGACCCCGATGCAGTATGCCTACCCGTGATATGGCAGTATACAAGGCCTATCGGGTAGTGGGCTTACGTCGCCCATTAATCAAACCAGGTTGCGATCACGCTCACAAGGCGGGCAGCAGGAAGCGCAAAAGTGATTCGCAGAGTAAACGTTTATGGAACGTATCGTCGAGGCAGTTGGAATGCCATTCATGCCATTAGTTTTGCCGAGGCGCTCCGGAAAAAGTCAGATCAACGTACTCCTCATGGCCGTCATACCATTTTCATCACCTTTACAGGCAATTGCCCTGGATTCTTATCCTTCATTCCTTTTTTTTTGTTCCTTGGACACGGCAAAGGAATCTATGCGGTCACGCAAGTATGTGATGTGATGTCCGTGTGTGGTGTTTGTGTGTGTGTGTGTAGGGACACATTTTGTCCGGACGATATCTGGAGAACGGCAAGCATGTATCAAGTTCATATTCGGCCGTGGGTTCGTACAGTTGTAGTTGATCCTATTTTTTCTGTTGCCCGTCAAGGTCACCAAAGGTAATGAGAGGCCAAAATCTGAAATATCAAAAAAGGCAAATTCCTATTAGAAGGTCCTAAATCGCTGCCTTTTGGGAATAGTTGCGATTAGAGAATGGAACATATTCAAACATAACGGTAAATGTCACCAAGGTCATCCAAGGTCAATTAGGGGTAAAAAAACTAGTTTTTTAGGCATAACAGGGACACCGAACATCTGCCAAGATTGGAAGGTGCGCCATGTGATCCACTCGTTGACCCCTTCTGTGTGACCTTTGACCTCAATTGACCTGACACGTTTGCGGCCAAATCAAATTTTCGTGGCCATTTCGGCATCTCAAAGGTACCTTACGATCGAAAAGGACCATAACTTGACCCCATGTGACCTTTGTGTGCGAAGAATTCAGAGGTCAAAGTTTTTAATTTGAAATTAGTGCCGTTAGGATGTTCATAGTGATTGTTAATTGGTGTTTTTTAGAATTAGTGGGTCAAAATACTTCTGATGCTGAGGTCAAAAGGTAAGGTCAAATCTGAAAATGATGGCCTATTTTAGAGTTACAGGGCACAAGAAAATTGAAAAAACTGTCAATTTTTGGATATGTGACAAGCTCTGTGTGCTGGAATAAACGAAACAAACCCCCGCTCCAATCGGGCACTCGGTTCTCAAGCTACGAGGGGTCAAAGTTTGGTTTTGGTACCTTTTCGGCAATAGCATTCGGGCAGTATAATTTGGGATACATAATGCTTTTAGGACTGCGTGCAATCTCATCAAGGAGTAACGTTTTTATAAAAAGTGTCAAGTCATCAAAGGTCCCATTTGAGGCACTTAGGCAAAAAAAGAAATATTGTTTGGAAAAAAACTACAGTGAATTGCTGGCAACTGTTGAAGTTTCAGGACAGGGTGTACATCCTGGCGGAGAACATTTTTCATTTAAAAACCATTTCATGTTATCAAAGGTTTCATTCAAGGTCACGTATGGGCAGGAACCTGCCGAATAGTATGTGTGCCTGCAAACAAACTTTGTTTTTTTATAAAAAAGGGGCAGTCATCCAAGTCATTTAAAGGTCAATAGAGGTCAAAAACTAGTTGTTTTTTGGCCCATAACATTGAACCATATGTCTTTGTCAAGGGGGGAGGTGTGCCAAAGTGATCTGATTAGTGACCTCATCGGTGTGAACTTCGACCTCAATGGACCTTACATTGTTTTGGCCGAATCAAAATTTTTGTGGCCATTTTTCGAATCTCAAAGGTACCTAATTCCGATCGAAATGGTCCATAAATGGACCCATGGTACCTTTGTGTGCAAAGATATGTGACAGAGCTCTGCGTGCGGAAATACACAAAAACAAACTCCCAGTTCAATGCGGGCACTGGTTCTCAAGTTACAAGGGATAAAAGGTGTTTAGATACCTTTTGGCGGAAATAGCATCGTAGTATCTTGGGGATACACAATTGCTGGTAGGACTGCGTGCATTTCATCAAGAGTAACCATATACCATAAAAACTGTCAGGTCATCAAAGGTCATGCAAAGTCACTTATGACCCAAAAAACTAATGTTTTTTGAACAATAACTTACAGTGTCATGGCTGGGAATTGTGAATTTCAGGGAACATGTATATTACGTCATAGGTATTGTTCTGGTCACAACAAGGTAATTAGTGCCTTAATTAGCGTAAATGGTTTTTAGGCAATGTTATTGTGATTGACCTACTGCTCTTCACAGAATTTCGTGTTCCCCTGCATTTCCCAATGGACTACCCAGTCCAGGGTCCTTTAATATTGGCCAGCAGGTTTCTGAACAAATATCAGTTACACTGTCCGACAGCGTCGATGTCGTCTTCATTTGGGCATTGACCTGGGCTTCCCCCTCCTACTCTCTTTAAATAGCCGCGATATTAAACTAGAAGATAATGGCCCCTGCACTGGGGCTGACAAGGTCGGTCTAGCCAGTGGACCTCCCCAGTGGACCATTGTTTCAGGTGCCTGTTGTTAAGACTCTGTCTCCCTTGTTTGTCTATTTGGTGGGAAGTACATGTATTCTTACATTTGACTTTAAAGGCTGTCATGGATCAATATTCGCATGAACTTTGGTAGCCCTGTTTTCAGTAGGCTGTCTGCGTAGGTGTCATTTAGGGTATTTGAGCAACTGCAGGGAGATATTCCAATATGACCTAATTCACTTGAATAATCTATGTATTGGAGGAAGATCTCTTGAAGTTTTCTTAATAATTATATCTTATAGTTATATCCCCGTGACAATGGCAGTGTCCGGGTATTATGGTTTTGGGGTGTAGCTGCCGCCGCCGTGACAGTGCCATGTAATTGGACACAGTAGTTTTAGTGGGGGTAGAACAGGCCGGGGACGTAGTTGACTGAAACTGAAATTATGACTAAATGCAGGACCACCAACTTGATTAAATGTTTGATAATTTGGGGCTCCTGGGCATGAGGGTAGGGGGTCATTTTCCCAATTAACATTCATCTGAGCAAGGTCATTAAAGGCCGATGAGGGGGTCATTTACCTTAGTTTAAGTGCAAATTCAATTTTTGCTGGCATTCTGTTTTCCATTTTGAATCACAAAGGTATGGGTCCTCCCTGGTGACAGTTTGTTGGCAGTGTTGTAGTCCCGAGGCCGCCGGCATCCGAGGGCCAAGGCCGAGGCCGAGGCCGCAACCCCGAGGCCGAGGCGAGGCCGAACCCTCGAGGACGAGGCCGAGGCCGAAGCCACACCTTCCGAGGGACGAGGCCGGGGGGCGAATAATAGAACGCATACATTTTAAATACAGTGTGTTGGATAAATAAGGAATTTTACGGTGTTGTCTGCCCCATGGCTACAGTTAGACATTATGATTAATATATGGAGACAAGACTGTTTGAATGGGCACGAAAATGAGGATGAACAAGCAGGAAAGTGATATTGCAAACCAATTTTATTCTTGAAGTCAGTACTCAGAATGAAAAAAATTGAATGTAGTTGTGAAAATGGTAATGCTTGTGAGTTTGCTTATAAAGGTTATACTCATACCATTCACATTAAATACATCTCAATATGACTCTCATAAGTGCACAGGGCAGACAGGTACGTAGCCTTTAGATGCTAAGGCACACTGTCCGGCATTTTGCAAAACATCACGTATTTCAGCATCTGTGGAGAAAGCAGAGTACTCGATTCTGGCTGCACCATCTGGCTTCCGAAGGGCTGTGGATTTCAATACAGCAGAGACTGCCCCTCCAATCACGTGTGTACGAAACAGAATTGTTTTAATCTTTAAAAGGTACATTTTAAATCCAGATTGGAGAGGCAATACTTCACCAATGGCAAGCCAATTCTTACAGTGATCTTCAAACCTAACAACAAAACAAAACCAGAGAGGCAAGAGGCTTAGTGATACCTTGACTGCCCCTGAAGTTTGTTTGACCTCAAGAATGAACCTTCAGCCTGAACGAAAAACAAATAGGGATCATATACTCATTATGGGAACCCCACATACCAAGGATGAGCTTGATCCCCCAAGGGGTGAGTCAGTTATCGTGTTAACAGCCAGGCGTCACACACACACACCACACACACCACACACAAACGCACACACACACGCACACACACACGCACACGCCACCACACCACACCCACCACACACACACTGTAATGACTGCACAGATTCCTTTGACTGAGGTCAAACATAAACTACACATCGACTGGCGGGTTAACCACCAACGTATTATCCAAATACTTGAGCAATCAGTGGGCCGGGATAGACAATGTCGATCTCATTCGATAACGAATGGGATCGGTGGGCTTTGCGGTTCCCATGAGGCTAAGACGAAAGTTAGTCTTCAAAGCGATCGCCATGTTCCAAAAACACGCAAATCCTCGTTACAAAAGTAAACGTCAAAAAATCCAGGATGCCCGCCCTCTTGATAGTGGGGCGAACTCCCATTGTTGAACTCATCGAGATTTTTATTCGATACTAAAACAGTGGCAAAGTTTCAAGTTTAAAACCCGACAAGCGTTGGAGAGTTAATCGCGGCTAACAATGCGGCGCCGGCGCTAGGCGAAGACAGAAACAATTAATACCATGTGGGGATATAATGCATGAAGGAATCAAAATATTGGTGGATTTTCTCGTAACACTAACAGACTACACCGTCGTTAGAGGATATAAATTCGTATGGAATTATAAAATACATTCACGATATGCAGAACAGACCAATTCTTCGTATTTATTGGTCCAGGTTATGCACAGTTTTTTGCATTGGGGACTAGAATTTCATCTCGAAAATCCTACTACGACATAAGGGGGGGCCGATCAGACGTGAGTGATGTGTTACAAGATGGCCCGGGCCAAATGCTTGATTCCTGCTTGGTAAACAAAGCTTAAATATGCGTACGGTGCACTTTGCAGTATGCAAGCAATCAGTACTGTACGTTGTCTATGGCCAGCTAGAGCTCGCAAGGCGCCGGCAATTCTAGCACTGCACTGGGAAAATTGCACGGCGGGCCTGGGAGCGCTGCGCAGTATATTTTATCGGTAGCTCTTTTGGTGATTACCGAGTATGCTAGTTTAGTCAAATTGTTCGCGAAAATTCCAAACAAATTCGAGCATCATTTGGTGACATAAAATTTTCATTGGTTCTTATTTTAATAGCAAAAAAAAAAAAAAATATTGTCCGCCTCGACCCGGCCTCGGCCTCAAAATCCGAGGACGGAGGGAAGCGCCGAATGGCCGAGGGCCGAGGCCGAGGCCGCATAGCCTCCGAGGCCGAGGACGAGGCGCCAAAAAATGGCTCGAGGCCGGCCTCGAGCCGAGGCACGGCCCTCGAGCCTTCCAAAACTGTTGGTTGGGATCACTGCCACAGTGTCCTTGCGTAACGTGTCCTGACAGGTTGTGCTAACTGTTCTGTGATACTGTCATTTCATGAGTTGAGAGAGTAAATGCCTGTGGTGGTGGTAAGGCAGTATAGGGATTAGGCCAAGTAAAACAAAAAAGCAGTTTCTCGTCCCGCCCGCAGATTTTTTAGTAATGTCAATTTTTCTTTTTGTTTTTGACCAACTCACTTGATAATGTTTTTTCTTCAAAATATGGTTTAAAGGAAAAAGCTACTACTGATGCAATGCAAACTATGTGGGGAACATTTTGGGATGGCTTGTGGCCACTAGGGGGGATAACCTCAGGGGAAAAAAGAAAAAAAAGAAGTCATGGCTCCTTTCCAGAACTGCTGACCGCGATACAAGTACTAAATATGGTATTCTGGACTGTCTGAGAGCAAAAAAAAAAAAAAAAAAAAAGGCCCTCATGCCCAAACTTTTAGCGAAGTTAGGACGAGAAAAATTTTTTTTGTATTGGCCTTATAAAAGTGGCGTGGTGGGCCCGGCAGTAGGTGCGAAATGTGGTGGTGGCAGAATCCATTTCCCTAAATTCCCATACACTATACTGACCCAACTGTTTGTCCAAAAAAAAACACCAGTATCAACATTTTTGGAAGTGGGGGCCATGCCCCCTCCTGCAAGGCAGCATAGGCATACAGGGTTAATTTTTTTTTTTTTTGGGGGGGGGGGGATTCCCCCAAAAACGAAGGTCTCATCCCCAAATGGGTAGATGAACCCTATTTCCAAAATTTGAGAAGTGGCTAATAATCGTACTTACATGAAACAGTCCAGAAAGTACCAGAACCTTCTGGGCAACTTGCAAATTGGGCATAGCAAACGGCCCAATACTAAAAACAAACATTTACCTGTTCCTTAATTGAGATCTCACAAATGTCAAATTGAGTGGAAAATGGGGTATGTGTGACCTGTGTGAGAGAATGTTGAACCCTATAGTCGTCTGTGAGCACCCCAGAGAAAGGAGCAACAACAGGTCAGGCATAAAATAACAGTCCCAATCGAACCCCTCACCCCATTGTTCGATTCAGTGTGCTCCTGGCTTTAATGAAGTAAGGGTGGGGAGGTAGGCCTATGGCCATTGGCTTATTGCGTACAGTTAATGGTTACGCTGATCCTCTGGTGACTTCGTTGCTGTGTCATAAGCGGTATCGCAATAATGTTACGACCTCCCCTGCAGGACCTGTGCATTTAAGACACTGTGATGACTGACTACAACACAGTATTGCACAAACTCATGGAATTGGGTGTATACCCAGCATATTAACATCTAATCCAACCAATTGTATTGTGCACATACCTAGGAAGTACGGCCTTAGGCTACGGTTGCCCCCCTCCTTCTGTATTATGTGATTGTATTAGGCCTAGTCCATTAGGCCTAGCGTATAGAACCTATAGACTGATATGGCATTGTTAAACCCAAGCTAAGCCAATGCTTCAGTAGTGAGGGTAGGGCCTGAGTCGTGAGGCCTGAGGGCTAGGCCTGAGTGATTACTGTTTTCCACATGATTCGTCGTCGAAGTCATTGATATCCACCCAGGTTCTTCCATGTGATGATATGCTCTCGGTGGCTTGACTCCCTTTGCATTATATGTGACTCTCTGCGTTGTGCCTAACAATGAAATCAGAGTCATTAACTCCAGCTTGCACTTCACCAAATTGCAATTTAGATCAGAGAAGGTTCATGTGAATGCTGGGAAACATCACACAGGTGACAGTTCATTCTGTCAACTATACGTTTAGACTAGATGTATTGAGCCGCGTTTCCATGCACGCGGCGCGGGCGGGGCGGGCGTTAAAATCGCTCATCGGTTATTTTCCAATGGAGCCGTAACATGCACGCGGGACGGGGCGGGCGGCGAGGGTTGGGCGTTTCTCGACGGTCATGGTTGTAGTGTAGCGATTTTTTCCGCCCGCCCGCGTGTCCGCGTGGGGTATTTCGAAATCCATTCCCGGGGGATTTCCCTGAAATATTACCGGCTCTTGAAGCCGGATAATGGAGAGTAGAGGACAAATTTAGGTTCAATTAATGTTCAAAACAACATTCATAAACGGTTTCAACACTATAGGGATGGATTTTTACAGATTTTGTCTATATGCACAACGGCTAGACACCTTTTTGAACACATATTTGTCAGTGTCGTTGTCGTTTGTTGTCGTCGGGTGTCAGTTGTGTGTTGTCGTTGTTGTTCATTGTGGGTTGTTGTCGTTGACGTTGTGGTCAAACACCGAAGCATACTTAGCTGTTTAAACTAAACACGGTGTTCATTTTTTCTGAACACCATGGTTCTGAATGTCAACGATACCGGCCCACCATTTTTAAAACTTCACAATTGGACAGGTTTTGGAGATTAATTAGCAAATACTTGGCATATCATCAGTTTAAACAGTTTAAACATGTAAATATAGCACATCTGTATTAAAAATCTCATCCCTAGTGTTGAAACAGGTATGAATGGGGTTTGGAACATGAATTTGAACATAATGGACTCTACTATCAATTATCGGCTTCAAGCCGTAAGATTGCAGGGAAATCCCCGGGAAGTGATGGAAATACACCGGACACGCGGAGCGGGCGGAAAAAATCGCTACCGATTCGAGGAAAAACGCCCGGCCGGCCCGCCCGCGTGCTGGGAAACGCGGCTTTTAAGGAAGAGAATGTATACCCATTGTCATTTTGTAGGGTTTTGTCAAGAAATGTATGGTTATGCTGTCACTAGGCCATCATTTATTTGAGAAAATGTTGAAATTATACCAAATAGTTCAACCAATTCTATCTCTACTGCCATTTCAATGGAGCCCCCTAAGCAGCGTTCCAGGCATGCGGGCGGGGGGGCGGGAGGGCAAGCGGGACATGCGAGTAAAGCGCTATCGGTGACATTTAGAACAATGGTTCTAGAAACTAAACACCGGTTTTTAGGTTTAACCACTAGTGGGCCTATGCGTCCGGTGTTCGATAAATAATAAATAAGAATTGAAATGATATAATAATAATAAAAATGATAATAACAATTATAACCGAAAGAATATAGGCAGACACGGTTTTATATAGCGAATATACACACTAGGTGCGTGATTTCGAGGGAAACGCCCGCCCCGCCCGCGCATGAAAACGGGTCACTCGCGTTGCCGGCGTGCCCGCCCCGCCCGCATGCAGGGAAACGCGGCTTAAGATCACTGTGTATAACGATGGCGGCCAGTCAATGTTCTAGTCAGCCACCCAAAATTACATTTTTATAACACTCACAGTGACAGTACTGGCCACTGTTAAAATTCTGAACACAGCGTTCAGGGACAAGGTGTCAAAAAGTTTGATATCGTTATATTGCAATGAATCACTACAAAAAAACTTTGTGTTCTTGTTTATGTTTGGAAAGTCATTCGGTTATACATCCATTTTCCGCCCCTTAAAACCGTGTAATTGTCTGGTTACGCCAAGAGGGAGGGGGGGGGGGCGTAACTACTTGCGAAGAGTGACGCCCCTAAGGCTCCCAGATTGCAGGAAATGGCAGTTCTGTCCGTTTGATATTTGTTCTAGACAGTGATCTTCGTTTCTGGAAGTGTTTGTTCGAGGAAATAAACCTCTCACAAAAAAGAAAAATTCTCTAACTTCATGAATGAGGGCGATGTTCTTGATGACCAATCTTCGGCCAAAAACCAGGGAGTTGCCCAGAACAGAAGAATGTGAGCATAGAAGTCGGTCTAACGAGCTTGTGGATAAAAAAAGAAGGCACATGCAGTTGTGTAGTCGTGCAGCAGTGGAGATGCGGGAAGGAAACAAAAATTGAAATGACTACCTAAGAGGCACACCCCTTACTACACTTCATTATGATCTACTACTAAGATGCATTGTGCCGTGACAACACATGGCGCGCGCGAATCTTTGGGCCTTTTTTTTCCCATTTTTTTTTTTCAATTTGGTTCTCAATCTGCTCTACAATAAATTTGATTGCACTTTAATCAGCGCATTGTAATGGTGATATAAACTTGAACATGTGACTATTATCTGTTTCTATCCTGAGAAGCCCCCAGTTTTGAGAGTGAAGACATGCCCCCCCCCCCCTCCGCTCCCAACTGTGATGACGGCGGATGTTATGTAATAGGGTACAGTGAACTCTTACGGGAACAAACCTTTCGGAGAACAATTCGGCCAATTATTCGACCAAAGCTGGCAGTAAATTCGGCTACTAAACGGCCATGAAACAAGATAGATTGACTAGACTCTGGTAACCAGGTAACGGCGTGATCATTGTACCTTACAGAAATCAGGGTTGTGAGAGATCGGGAGAGGTGAACTCGGTGCGGTGAAGTGAAAACCATTACCAAACATCCCGTATATATACTTGTTATCCGCCCGTCATACCATATGCCGTTATTTGGTCGGTCCATCGAGAACCCAAAATCGACACCCCTCAGAAAATTCCCCACACCTGAAATCGGTTATGGGAGAATTCAACCCCATGTGAAAAGTGTGAGATATCTCTTGCATGTCAATAATTGGCCTGCGACCCTCCTCCCGCCAGGCGTAGCTGCGCTAATTAAGATTTATAGTCCGCCAGTCTGACGGAAGAAATGCTATGCAATGTATTCAAAAGGGCGGCCTTAAAGTTAACGGTTCGCAAGTGTGCTGCCCACCGATAAGCTCTCAGGGGTATAGACGTGATTTTCTCAGAGCTCAATCATTACGGCCTATTTTTTAATCGTCACTTACTCTTCGAAAAACGGAACCAATTCATCCTAGGACTTACAAGTTTTATCGATAGTAGTATGGGGGAACATCTGTGAGGTTTGGTAAGATCCGTAATTCTCCTCAGGGTGCTTTCCCACACCATATTCGTGCAGCCACGAAAAGGCAATGTGTCCTACGGACCTTTTGACATAATAGTATTATATCTCAGTGGAGTATAACTTGAACACCCTTTCACGATAACTGACCAGTTCTAGCGGGGTGGTTATGATACAGATGAGATAGTAGGATGCTTGGATGCTTGGTGATATAGAAATTATTTAAACTGCTACGTTGGAGTCTGACTAGGTGACAGGCATTTCTTCTTGACTGGTACCAAACAAGTGTTAGGCCTACCGACGAGATTTGTGCGGGTGTGGGAGGGGGGGGGGGGGTAAGTAAGAGTGGTACCAAAGGGAAGTGCGCCCTCATTAATAGCCTACCCTCCTATTGGCCAAATAAATGCACGTTATGCGCCCGTAGGGCGAAACATGCTGTTGCAATTTGATAAACAAACAGCTGTTTAAAACGTCACTGAACAGTGAAAATTAAGGACTTATTGTGTTGTAAAAAATGATCACAAGGTTCGAGCAGGGTGGGAGGAGGGTCTGACCCCCCAAAAAACCCCCTCTGCGTACGCACTGTACAAAACGTTATAGAAAACGGTACTGCAAGGCGGTGCGACCTTTAAACAGAGTTTCTATCGGATGGATTCGGCTCTATGAATAGTATAAACAGGGGTGGAGGTTTACAATCACAGTTTACTTGATCTCACAACCTGCCTGAGTTTGGAAAGCCTACTTACTGTGGCCGTTTGCCGTAGTGCAAAAAAAAAAAAAAAAAAATATTGCGTGTGTTGGGAAGACGCTTCCATGATACCACAGCTAAAATCGTAAGGCTCGAACTGAAATCGAACTTCGCATTATTGGCTGAGCAATAATATAGAAGAATACGGCAGACGAACGGCTATTTTCAAAACAATGTGACAGAACGTGAGCTTATTTGTCAATTCTCTGAACGATACATGTATTTAAATACTTTCTCCCACTCTCCCCCTCACTCTCGCCTTCATTTACTTAAATGCATAGGCTATGCAAGATGGAAGACAAACCCGTTCAAATTATTAGTTATTGTATCGCTTACATTATTGATAGAAATGTTTAGACTCTAAACGGTTGTTTCACAACGCTGAAGTCTCGAGGGTTTGGCTCTTTAATAATTTGCCCCGCCTATTTTACTGCACCATTTGTTCAGGTTGAGATTTAGAATGTTTACCTGAGTCTGTATTGCATTGTAAGGTATTTTGTATTAGATTCTATAAATATTCCAACTACTGAACAGCGGAATTAATCGAATATCAAAACCTGATTGATGAAAATCGTACAGTCCAGGAAGTAGGCATAATTTGAGCGTAAGAGACGTTAAGAGTGTGTCAATCACCTCAGGTACCGACGTGAGCACGTACACTGCACAGTACGGAAAAATGTTGGTGCTATATATTCAGACGTTTATATATTGTTTATTGCGCCGCCTGATTGACCATAGGGCGTAAGGTTGATTGTTGGAAAGAGACTGACGTGCTTTGAGGTATGTCACTCACATTATTTCCTATTTTAATAACATCGTTTTTCTTAGAACCCGCTTCGTATTGTTATTTGCAGCGTTTCTCGATGTTATTGATTGAAGTTATTTTGTTGTAGATATTTAGTTATTTGAAGTGTTTACTGACGTTTAAAAGGGTTTCGCTCTGTAACTTTTCCTATTCGGCGTTTGAATGGCAGGTTGCATACTAGCGACAAGGGAGGAGTTGGTATGGAGAACGGTCTTAACGACAGTACACGACAGGAGCAGGCTATTATTGGATTACAAGCAATGATCCCCATAGAATGACAGCATAAAGATACTGTTACATAGGGTTGATCTTGTCATGAGAAAGATATGAAACCTTACGAAGTTGTTGGAAATGATTGTCGCAATTTGGCTCACATTCAGCCCAATACGAATGAAGTGTGCAGGCCATACCAATGCAGTATTTATCGTTGAAATTTCAATTGAGGTGTGCTGCATACATTTTACTACTGCATGTCTATATAGTGCATCTGACGGCACCATGTTCTACGTGTAACTTGCCATGGCCAATGTACCCAGGGCCAAGCTACTTAGCCCAGTTCAGTAGTTGTCTTCATTTTTAGGATTTTCCAAATAGGAATCTGTTGGTTTTGTTGATAACCTAGGCCACGGCCCTATTTCTTATGATTGTAGTTGCAAGGGCGTTGTTATTTTCTGAACGCCCAACATCCCAACATGAATTGTAATAATAATTGAAAAACAAAATTCACTTTTAAATCCAAACAATTGAAACAGTGGGAGGCCTTTCAATCATCACATATTTTAGATAATTGCTTCTATCCTATAGGTTGAGAGTGAGAAGATTGGTTGCCATCTGCATTTTAAGATGTGGGTGGGAACCCGACCCTGTTAAAAAAAATACACAAGGCCCTACGCATAATGAACTGTAGCCTACAGTACTACCAGTACCAGGTATAGGCGCTGACCGATGCGGTTTGCTACCGGGTCATCGGTTTGGTTAGGGATTGGATCATGAAGAAGGGTTAGGTAGGATATATTTTCACCCAATTCGCATCCCAGGCGCTCGTAACGTATTAGGATCTCCACTGATTTATACACAAGAGGGGAGAGTTCGGTTACGAATTCCAACGACTGTTTGAACCAACGATTTTCAAATGCGAGTAGGCCTACATCAGATCGATTGGCCCAGCTATAGACAAATAAAAACACTTCATGCGAACCACGAATAATTCTTTTAAATTATACCTACTGATATCGCAATCTTGAAGGGAAAATCATAAAATTGGGTAAGTTTTCTGGACCGCTAGAGTTGAGAAATCTGCATTTCGCCGAGCGTTGCGTTTGACTCGAATATCGGGTGGCCGATGATGCCGATGAGCGCTTTGGACCTAAAGTTGTCTGGAGGTTGTAGAGGAGAGCAGGGCTAGTTGGAGAGTTTTTCATGAAAATCCGCAATTTCTCGAAAAATGACATGCATTCAGGAAACCGTAACTATCCTGTTAGGAGATACTTGGAAGTATCACAAATGCAGCCCAGAAAAATGTTGCTCTTTCCTATGGCTTTGAAGATAATTCAGTAAGTATGTAAGTGTCAGGTGTAGGACGTTCAACTAACATCCCACATCTGGGTAGTTGGAACAGGGCACGGTGGGGGTTAGTTGGAAACATTGCCTCCCCATTCTAAGAAATAAATGGAACTTACAGCACAACACCAGTACAACTCCCGTTCCTGAGTATATGCCTCTATTATACATTATCAAATGATAATAAAGCCACACGTATTAAATTTAATATGACATGTAATAAATATGTAAATGAATATTTTTTTTACCGTAATTCTGATTTCTGGGATAGGAATTGTCCAACCAAGAACAGTAGAACTGGGCAACATGAAAGATCAGAATATTTTAATATCTGCAGATGGTTTGCAGACTAACTGTGACGTGTTTCAACATGGTTTCAGATTATAGTTGAAGCAATTAGTGTGCAAAACACATAACGTGTGTAGCGGGTAAACCGCCCCGTGTATATCCCCGCTTTTGATGCAACATTGGGAAGACGTATCTAACACCAATAAAGCCCCCCATTTTGGTCAGAAAACAAGATAAACTTCATCCAACCAAGTTTTGATGTAATCCATTGGAAGTAAATAGGCACATGAATTATGCAAATTGACCCTTGATGGACTTTGAAATGACTTCTAACTTTGGGAGGAACAAATGTAGTCCATCCACCAAGTTTTGTTAATCTGCCAAGTTTGGTAAATCGCAAAAATTGCAAAATTTTTGCAATTTGCCTCCAATGACCGTGAAATGACCTCCACATTTTTGGATCAATTAGTCCCCTCCAACCAAGTTGCGTTCAAAATCTAACAAGTTTGGAAAAATGCATAAATTATGCAAATGTGACCTCCGATTGACCTTGAAATGCCCTCCACATTTTTCGGGATTCAACTATAGGCCTACCACCAAGTTTCGTTCAAAATCCGATAACTTGAAAATCGCATAAATTATGCAAATTAGCGGCCCCCAGCAGTACAGTGATGCCCACTTCGAACTCAAATGAGATTTCACTAGGGCGGACATGTTGCTACCAAGTTTCAGGGCATTTCAGATATAGTGTTAAAGAGTTATTGCGCTAACGTCTAAAGTTCCGGTTGTATATCCCCGCAGAACTGGCCTTTGTCGACTTCGTTTGTTGAAGAAAGCACATGGGAGTTTATGTCCATTTGACCTTCTGGTGATTTTGAAATGTCCGTCTGTTTTTCGGAAAACCCACTTTGTCCCACTCATCAAGTTTCGTGTTAATCAGACTAACTTTGTATGTTCGCAAAAAACGACAAATTTGACCTCCGGTGTCTTGAAATCACCGTCAGTTTTTCGGGACAATTTTTGTCCCCACCAACCAGTTATGTAAATCAGACCAATTCTGTTTTTTCGTTAAAAACTGCAAAATAGAGGCAGCAAACATGCAGTGACGCCCACGTCGAACTCATCGATTAAAGCATTAAAGAGTTATTGCGCAGCTAAAGTTTCCGGAGGCGGCGGCGAGACGGCGGCCGGGAAAGGGGGGGGACAAAACGGGCGGCTACACCCCCAAAACATAATATCGCAGGACACTTCAGGTTGCGGGGTATAATATTCCCCCGCCGACACGGGAAGTGTCCGGGGATAATTATGGTTTTGGTGTTCGCCGCTGCTGTCCCGGCTCCGCCGCAGTCCCAGGATCCGCCGCCGTACGGAAAACTTAGGCGTTAGTGCAATAACTTGAACGAAACTGTGATGGGGGGCATACATTGTTAGCAATTCATTTCAACAGCCACGTGGGTCAAATTTATAAAGCCTGTGCTATTAACTTCCATGGATTATACCCAAACTTGGTGGATGAAGTTATCTTGGTTCCTGACCAAAACTAGACATGTGAAGGCGGTTTAACCGCCGACGGTTTATCCCGCAGAAATGGCTTTGTGGACCTCGTTGAAGAAAGACATTGAAGTTCATGTCCCATTGGACTCTGGTGACTTGAAATGCCCTACCTGTGTTCAAGACCCAACTGTAGTTCACATCTCCAAGTTTTGTTCTTTGAATCTGACAGTTAGAAAAATTCGAATAAAGCGCACATTTGACTTTGGGTGACCTTGAAATTACCGTCATGTTTTTCGGGACCCACATTTGTCCCCACTCACCAAGTTTCGTGTAAAGCAGACTAACTCTGTACTTTCGCAATAAAAATGACAAATTTGACCTCCTATGACCTCGAAAATCACCTGTCATGTTATTCGTGACCATTTTTTATCCCCACCCACCAAGTTTCATGGTAAATCGGACCAACTCTGTTTTTCGTCCAAAACCTGCAAAATAGAAGGGCAGCAAACATGCAGTGACGCGCATTTTCGAACTCATCAGAGATATTGCGAGGACCGACATTGTGTGCCAAGTTTCAGATAGATCGGATAAAGCGTTAAAGATTATTGCGCTATCGCCTAGTTTCCGGCCGGCGGGGCGGCCAGCGGCGGAGGAGACTGCGGCAGGCGTACACCCCCAAAAACATCATTATCCCCGAAAACATAAGTGTTGCGGGGAATTTATTAATTGAGGGTCTTCATGGGTTTAGATATTTTCCCAAGGATTGCTCAAAAGCGGGGATTACACGTGGGCGGTTTACACGCCTACACGTGTCTAGTTGATCCAGAGATTAGATGGGATATCAAATGGTAATTTGAGTAACATTCACACAAACCAGGGAGCCTACTCCAGAAACAAGGGTTGCCAGTCAGCCGACCTCATCGTAGGAACGGCTAGGTGTGGTTGCTCCATAAATTAAATCATTTCAACCTCGGAACTGCACAGTCTATGTGGAATTCTAATTATAATTTCAGAATTATTAGTTGACATATATAGGGGGGCCTAACTTGATAGTTTTGGTACATGCAAACATCGATTGCTCCTGTCTTGTCAGAAGTTGTCCAGCAGCTACAGTGATGATTGAAAAATTCAAATTTTGTGGATTTGAGGGGAGCAAATTGCTCTCCTGGAACACCCCAGGAGAGCAAAAATCTAAGTGTGCTTCCAAAAACTAGTTGACCAGGAGAGCATTTTGAGGCTTCGGTACCTTGGGGAGAGTGCTCTCCTGGATTTTGGAAAACTCAAGCCCTGTGAAGATTTCATTCTGATGACCATTTAATAATTCAACTGGTCTGAATTAAAGGCTGTCATGGATCAATATCTGCAAGAAATTTGGTATCCGGTTTTCATCAGCTAGCTGCATAATTGTTATTTAGTGTACTTGAACAACTGAATAGAAGATGTTCCAATATAGCCCAAATTCTACTGTTTATTTTGATGATTGATCCTATAATATTGGGAGCATGGGAGATTGTTTTATGAAATCTTTCTATTACTGTGACTGTCTATTACTTCTATCACTATCTATACTGTACAAAAATTATTTCAATTGAGTTTATTTGGCTTGAAGTTCACTAATTACCTTCAGAAGTACATACACTGAAGCCTATCAGTATGATCAGTAAAATGATTTTCTGGTAAGCATGAGGATTGGCCTTACTTCTAGAAAAGAACTGTTCGATTATGCAATATTTTTAACATTAATATTTGGCCGAAAAATCATACCCTTCATGGTATTCAAGTAATTAAAGGCCTTCAGTTGTTGGCTAGTTGGTTTCCCTACAGTATGACCTGCGGACCTGTGGGCTTTATACATCCTGGGTCAACAAAAGTTCACGTTCTCCGGTATCTGCGTTACTTTTTATATGTATCCATCCCAACCTTTAAACCTGGTATCAATAGTGCCCAGTGCCAGTGCATATTTAGGATTATTTTTGACACTGTTCAATGTTTGATTGACGATTCAAATCAGGGTTAATTTAAATTAGAAATTAAACAATTCATGATTTGAAGCAGCTCTATGACCCACCCAACTTTTTCATTCCAATGACCATTATTTGTCAAGTTTACCTTGATCATAATTTGTTTTATTTGTTACCCTAATATCCCGTCTGAAAAAGTTTAGAGAGATATTCATTGATTACTTCAGTGTGTGTGTGTCACACTTTCTCGTTAGATTCCAAGCAAAAAATCACTAATTAAAGTAGGGTAATTAGCCACTGTTTATGTAATTTATTGATTAAGCAAATTACGGATGTACAGTACCATATGTGCTCTGGTGATTTTGTTAGGCACATAGGTGGAGGTGGATGAACTGATTAGAATTTTGGTGTAGTATGCCAACTGAAGTTGTCTAATTTGCAATGATTTTATTTACGGTTTTTAGGATTTCCATGGAACTTAGAGTGGGTACAGTATGGTTCACCTTGAGTTACGATTTGTTTCAACATAAATTCAGTGCTAATTCCATGGTATGGATGGACTTTGGTCGCACTTGATAGTCATACAACAATTATGATTGGCACTGGCAGCTTTTCATCAATGATTCTCACATTAAAACAAGTTGGGAGGTTGCCTCCCCCTTTTATGCTTCATTCAAACTAGGCAGTTTTTATTCCTTGCGCAACGGCAAAGGAATCTAATGCGGTCACGCAAGTTGTTTGTGTGTCCGTGTGTGTGTGTGTGTGTGTTATGTGACACATTTTGTCCGGATGACGATATCTGGAGAACACAAGCATGTATCAAGTTCATACTCGGCATGCAGGTTCTTCATGTGGTGTAGTTGATCCCTATTTCTTCTGTTGCCCGTCGGGGTCACCAAAGGTCAATGAGAGGCCAAAATCTGAAATATTAAAAAGGGCAATAAACTGCTATTAGCAAGGTCCTACATCGCTGACCTTTTGGGAATAGTTGAAGATTGATGGAGGGATCATATTCAAACAACGGTAATGTTATCAAGGTCATCAAAGGAAATTAGGGGTGTAAAAAAACAGTTTTCTGGCCATAACATGGGAACCGTACATCTGCCGAGGTTGGAAGGTGCGCCTTTGTGATCCACTCGTTGACCCCTATCCGTGTGACCTTTGACCTCAATTTGACCTTTACCATGTTTTGGGCCGAATCAAATTTCGTGGCCATTTTCGGATCTCAAAGGTACCTCCGATCGAAAAGGACCATAACTTGACCCCAGGTGCCCCTTTGTTGTGCGAGATATCAGAGTCAAGTTTTTCATTTGAAATTGAGTGCAGGTCGATTGTTCATAGTGATTTGTCATGGTGTTTTTTAGTGCCTATTTTTAGAGTTACAGGGCAAACAAAATTAAAACCGTCAATTATTGGATATGTGATTGAGCCGTGTGCTGAATAGACGAGATAAACTCCCGCTTATCACATCATCCAAGGTCATTTTAAAGGTCAAAAAACTAGTTTTTTGGCCATAAAATGGAAACCAAATGTCTGCCGAGGTGGGGAGGTGCGCCAATGTGATCACAGAAAAATGGAAACTCAAAAATTGATATATGTGAAAGAGCTCTGTGTGCTGAATACACGGAACAAACTCCCATTTTAATCGGGCACACGGTTCTCAAGTTAACAAGGTCAAGTCAAAGGTTGGTTTCGATACCTTCTTGGAAATAGCATCGGCAGTATACTTTGGGATACATAATGCTTGTAGGACTGCGTATCTCATCGAGAGTAACATTTTCCATAAAAACTGTCAAGTCATCAAAGGAATTGTTGTGGTCACAACAAGCATAATTATTGCCATAATTAATTACCACGTTATTGAGTTTTTAGCAATGTTATTTGTGATTTACCTATGCTCTTTCATAGTAATTTAGTGTTTCCCCTGCATTTCAATTGGATACCCAGTCCATGGGCCTTTAATATGGGCCCAGCAGTTTTGATACAAATAGCATTTATCACTGTCCGACAAATCTATGTTAGTCTTCATTTGGCACTTGACTGGGATTCCCCCTTGTACTTCTAAAAATGGCAGCAATATTAACTAGAAGAATAATGGCTCCTGCACTGTGGGCTGATGTCCAGCCAGTGACTTCCCCCAGTGACCATTGTTTAGGTTGGCCTGGTTATAGCTCTGTCTCCCCTGGTTTGTCTACCCTATTTTAAAATTTTGATGAGTGGCCAAAATTAAAATACCTGAAAAAGGTCCAGATAGTCAGTTATTTTGGGGGGAAACTTGAAAATTTGGCTAGGCCCAATACTAAGAACAACATTTTTTTTAGGTAATCGAGATCTCACAATTGTCAAATTGAGTGTAAATACCGCGTAGGCTGTGTGTGCGCACTGTGTGAGCGAGGGTTGATCCCTGTAGTCCGTCTGTGAGAACCGAAGAAAATGGAGCAAAATGAGTCAGGCTAGAAGTGACAGTCCCGATTAAAGCCCCCCCCCACCTCCCACCACTTGTGTTCGGATTAATGTGCTCCGATTCATGTGCTCCAGATTGAAAACTTATAGGACTTGGGTGTATCCAATCCATCAACCAAATGTAAATTGTGCTAAGCCTAGGCAGCAGGCATAGGTGTTGTGTAGTCATATTCAAAATTGGCAACTGTTAAGGCCTAGCCTAGACCTAAACTGATATGGATTGTAATCTCAAACGGAGCCTATGTTTTCATACACCATGTGGGTGAGGACTAGGCCTAAGTTGTTACGGCTGTATTGTTTTCCATGTGATCTTCTTTATCTTATTTATCTACCACCCAGGTCTTTCACATGTGATGCCATGCCCTCGGATCTTTTCCCCTTGCCTATATTTACATTCTGCTGATTCTCTGCGTGGGTTCATAACAGATTAAAATCAGAGTTTATTACTGCCAGCTTGCATCTTCACAAATTTGCAGTTATCAGAGAAAAGGTTCATGTGCATGCTGGGAAAAGTCGAGCCCCTATAGTAGTATAGGAAGGAAATCTTATATCCCTTTTTCATGTTTTTAGGCGTTTTGGGTCAGAAATGTAGTATATTGTTTTTAATATACTATTCTCATTATACAGTGCAAGAGTGAAAGCCACCGGGGAAGGGGTCATGACCCCAACGTGGCGAGTCAAAGGAGGGGGGTCGTTCCCAACTGTTAGAAACTCCTCGGTACATAATGGGTTTTCTCCACACAAAACGTCTAGTTTTTGGTGGCAAATTCTGTTTTTATGGTTAGTTTTGGATCTATATGTTTGCAAGATCCATTGTTGACCATATGACTCTTGTATGTACTTGCTACAGCCCAAATTCGCATAATTTACACGAAAATTCAAAGTTTGCCCTATGTCAGTATGTTAACAAAACTTGCCGAATGAGGACTTCATTTGGTTCTTGACAAATAATCAGGGTCATTTGAAGTCACTGGAGGTCAAATTTGCATACTTTTTCAGATTTTCCAAACTTTGTCAGAATTGAATAATACTTGGTGAATGGGGCGGTCATTCGTTCTCTCCTATCAAAAGTAAGAGAATGGAGGAGAGGCATGGAATGGAAGGATAAAAGTTGAAAAAAGTGTGCGAATATATAGAAAATAATTTTAAGTGACCGACAATGATCCAATGGGGGTAATACAAGAGTTTTCAGTTGGCCTTAGTAGCCACTAGCTTGTCAGCTATGGCAAGGAATCACGACACAGTTTTGTGTCTTGTTGAGTATGGTATAGTAGGCAGTCAGTTGTTCAGAATAACTCAAGTTTGTGTGTACTGTTCAGGACTACCATTTTTGCCGAGCAGTTTGGACAACATTACAACCCCTTGAACCGTTTATTGAACATAGTATTTAACTTGAATAGGGAGGGGGGGGGGGGGGGATGGGCATTCCAGCTATTTATCTGTGATGTAGGTCCCTAGACCATATCCACAAAGTTCATGTGTGCTCATGGGAGAGGGGTGGTACTTGTGGTATTACTATTTAGAGGGAATATGGTAGTGTATGTACAATGTTTGGGTACTGGGTAGAGAACAAACATGACCCGCATAACACAAGACAACCACTGCTGAAACCTGCATTGCCTGTACAATATAGGCCTACCTGAGCTCAATTAACACAGCAATAGTTGACCGAGAAGGTGAATCATGATAGGTCAGTTGCTTAGTAACGAGGTCATTGAGGCCAGGAGGGTCAATCACTGCAAAGCGTGTTTGTGGCACCCTCACATGCGCTGTCAAGATGCGCTGTTCCAAGGCCTGTGGTGTTCAGTATACCATGCGACAGAGGTAGGAAAAAATGCACATTCTGCCAGGTATGGGTTAACAACAGTCTACATTGTGTAAACTGTAGAGGTTATAATGTCAATGTGTTGATAGCAACTGGCAGTACTGTCTTTTGGGGTTAATAGTATTCAACTCAAGATTGAATCAAAGTGCAGTGCATAACTTGTGAGTTGTGTCATAACATGTCAATTAGTGTCTGTCTCAGCCGTAATAATGAATAAGGGAAGTCGAAGGATAGACCTCATTTGGGGAAATGAAAAAAAGGAAAAAGATGTTAATCTAACAGATATTCGCCAGATTGTTTCACTATTTTCATTGGTTCAATAACCAAAATGCAATTAAAACATTGTTCTGATCATTAGGTTCCACTAGTGGAATGAATAGGTGGCACATGTATATTCTAATTTCTTCTAGTTCCTCCTCTGAAACAAATTTCTTCCGGAAGGAGCCCTAACCAAACAACAAATTGGCAGGTCAGTTCATCATACAGTCTTGTTCTAGGTCCTAGATTGATTGCTCTCGCTTCAACGTGAAACAACCACCAATATATACCCCATCACTCTGACCCAGTTAGAATTCTTCTATTTTGTCCCCCACCCCCAACACGTGCCCTCCCATGATTAGTACCCATGCATGTTCATTGTCCTCCCCACCCCTGACTTTTGTGGGGTGCACTAGTTGAAGTCATAGCATATCTTTTTTAAGCGGTTCAATACAATGGAACAGTAATTGACCGACCCCTCACCCTGTGCACCCCCCTCCCCCTTGTGCCCGCCCCTGTGCCCCCCCTCGCCAGTATGTTTGATTTATTCCTCTGTGTGAAACTGTGCCATATGAAGATCCGCCTATGATACCAGGGAGAACTTCGGGAAAGTAGTTATATGCATTGCCAGTAGAAACCAGCATTCAGCACACACTAATGAGTCCCTGGTACCCAGTGGTGTGTGGTGTGTGGATAGGTTTTTTGGCAGAGTTTATCTGCCCAACTCTACAACACCCAATCCCTTTTGGGTCCGGAACAACTCCCTGTATTTTTTCAACACTCAATGGAGTTAAGGGAGAGCAACAACTCGCTC
The DNA here is from genome assembly GCA_026419785.1 of Sclerodactyla briareus. Taxonomy (NCBI): domain Eukaryota; kingdom Metazoa; phylum Echinodermata; class Holothuroidea; order Dendrochirotida; family Sclerodactylidae; genus Sclerodactyla; species Sclerodactyla briareus. Next base: position 125,112 of record JAODTK010003477.1, on the reverse strand, counting down.
ATATGAGAGCCTCTTGATTTCTCAGGTTCCTGCCTTGATTCCGAGAATGTGGTATATATTGGTAAAATGATCACTCAAAAGCTATCCTTGCTGTAGGCATGACCTGACATAATATATCATCAAAACGCTGATAAACTATGGCTCGTATGCTAGTGTTGAAACATGAGTGCTGAGTGAATCTACCCAGGATAGCTATATATTTATTTGGGGTAGAATCTACTGAACAAAGGCTTACGAGGCTGAAAGTTTCATTTGTCCTTTTGCAAATGTAACCCATAAAATTAGGCACAACAAGACAATTTTACAATAGCTAGTTGGGCTACCATGTATAAATAGAAGTTTAAGGAAAGGGGCACATGTTTTCACCTAACTTAGTGATTTGAGTGTAACAAATGAGACTGAGGTCTGAAACAAATATTTGTTCAAAATTTTGGTCATCTTGGACCATCCGAAACAAAAACTTAACCCTGAGAATTATTCCATTTGGGTGTTCTTTCATATATGTTTGAGTAAGTTGTCCTGTCTGCTTCGATTACTTTCTGTTGATATGATGGGCCTCGGTTACATGCTTTACATTTTATCTATGTGCTAGCTCTGCGATTCATTCTGTCGAAGGTGCCGCTTGAGAGCCCGCATTCCTGCAGTATGCTACTAAAGCCGCCGTTTCCATGACGCGGGCGTGCGTGCGGGCGTTTTCTCTCGAGTCACGCACCCTTCTCACTTTAGTGTGTATTGCGCTATAATAGAACCGAGTCAGTCACCTTACTATTTATTATTGTTATTATTATTATTGTTATTACTGTTATTATTATTATTATTATTGTTATTATTGTTGTTGTTGTTGTTGTTGTTGTTGTTGTTGTTGTTGCCGTTGTTGTTGTTGTTGTTGTTGCCGTTGTTGTTGTTGTTGCCGTTGTTGTTGTTGTTGCCGTTGTCGTCGTTGTTGTTGTCGTTGTTGTCGTTGACGTTGTTGTCAAACACCGGACGGCTACTAGTGTCTAAACCTAAACACCGGTGTTCATTTCTGAAAACCATTGTTCTGAATGTCAACGATTACGGCCCACCATTAAAACTTAAAACTTCACAATTGACAGGTTTTGGAGATTAATTAGCAAATACTTGACATATCAATTGGTTAAACATGTCAATATGTGTTCAAAAAGGTGTCTAGCCGTTGAATATAGACAAAATCTGTATAAAATCTCACACCTAGTGTTGAAACACCGTTATGGAATATTGTTTGGAACATCATTTGAACCTACAATTGTCCTCTAATCTCCATTATCCGGCTTCAGCCGGTAAGATTGCAGGGACTCCCCGGGATTGATTGCGAATACACGCGGACACGCGGGCGGGCGGGCGGAAAAAATCGCTACATGACCGATTCGAGAAAACGCCCGCCCGCCCGCCCGTCCGCGTGCATGGAAACGGCTCCTTGAAAATAACGATGAGCGATTTTAGACGCCCGCCCGCCCGCCCGTCCGCGTGCATGGAAACGCGGCTTAAAATGAATTTGACATAGAAAAAAAACATTCTGCAAAGGGAAAAAAATCCCCCCCCTCAGTCAAATATGAATTCCTAGTGTCCTGCCTGCCGTCCTGCTTCTGGGAACGAACATCTCTGCTTCAGGTTCAACATTCCCATCACAGTGACTAGTATACTAGTAACCACTCCGGGCTTCCATCAAAGATGCCTTCAGCTGAGTGGCTGTTTCGGTGATGTGAGCTGTGAAAAAACTCTTACATGTTGAAAATATTGAACACTAAATTTCCATGTTCTCACATATTTGAGCCTGGTTCCACTCTCGCTAAAAATCTTCATCTCTGGCCTCTGTCATAATACAGGCTTTGCAGCTCGCTCTCCCAGTTCACTCAGGTAGCATATTCATGTAAGCATGTAAATGTGCACACCACTCTCTCTTGAAGCATGTATGCGTGCACACTTTAAAGCATGTGAGCGTGCATGCTGCATTGCTGCTCTCCCTTTGAGTTTAAAGCATTGTAAGCATGCCAAGCACTCTACATTCAAAGCAGTAAGCGTGCACACCACTCTCCCTTTAAAACATGTAAGCATGCACAGCACACTCCCTTTGACAACCCTATATTCTGACGTCTCTATTTTCCAGATTTCCAGACGTCTCTGTGTTCCGACCCATTAGTGCACGGACAGATACAAATTGACTTCAGAATGCCGACAAAATGTTTCTTTGGCACGGATAGAAAATGTTTGGCGTCAAAGACCATGTGTTTCGGCACCAAAGTACATTTACATTGGTGAATCAGTACCAAAGTATATTTTGTCGAAACAGTTGTCTGAACAGAGAAATTGATGTTATAGAGTTGTCGGGACATAAAGAGGTTCGAAATGAAGTGTCCATATGCCACGAAAACAGAGACGTAAGCAACATGCACACCACTCTCCTTTAAGGGTACTTGCCCAGATTACCCCAGGAAGTGAATTAGAGGGACTGTTTACACAAGCCTCCTGGGCAGAGTTTGGGTGGTTCTGTTTGTTGGTAGAGCTCTGATTGACAGGCTGTCAGAAGGTGCCCCCTGGTGGGGCCTCAAGCCTGCTAGGGCTGTGTACTGAGGCCTGTGTACACCATGTGGTTTGGCTGTCTCCTGCAAGTACTGGCTGGGTAGCAGTGTGCACACACTCAGACAAGCTTCTTTTAGGAGGGATAGGTGCTGCCAGCTATCATGCAATTACAACTGTTGGGAGTGGTAATCCATGAGTACTGTCATGACCACTCGAAGCATTCACCTGCTGAGATATGAAGTGGGCCAGTACTGTATTCGTTCTAAATTGGGGAGAAGCGCTTAAAATGACACACAATGGATCAAGGCAGCAATGGTACCAACAAATTATTGGGACAGAAATGCATCTACGCAAACCTATGAACATGCACCCATATAATGTCATCGGGGCTTGATTCTTTCATCATCGAAATCCACCAGACAGGAAACTCTGCTTCAAACAATTTATAGTCTGATTTTCACTCTGCTTCTATCAAATCACAAAGTTGGTCAGAAACATAGATGCCCTTCCATCAGGGCATTAGATTCTTGTTAGCATGAATAAGGTGTCTACTTCGTTCCTCAACCTCTCATACCTACACAGTGCCCCCCTCTATTTAGCCTATTAGTCCAATTTGACAAATTATAAATATCCATTCCCAATCTGGCCAGTGGCCACTCCATCGTCCTCCTTATCACCAAAAAGAGAGTTTGATAGTCGCAGGCTTGGCAAGTTTTTTATGCCTACCATCCTACCATTCCGGTATGTACAGCGTCATACATTCCTTTTTCGTCAGTCCCTACCAGGTATTAATTCCCATTTTGAAACCTTGAGCATTTGGAATGCTGTGAAAAGGTTTGAAAATGTCTCAGATAGCACTGTCTTGCATCTTCACCCTCTTCTGAAAGCATAATTGCCCAAGGAGGAAGAGAAACCCCCCTCAGACATCTCCTCTCCACCCCTTCCGCGTAATCCCCTCATTACAAAATTTCTGTATGCTCCCCGCAGGGTTCCCGTGGTCATGAAAAACCTGGGAAAGTCAAGGAATTTCATCAATTAAAATTCTAGTCATGGAAGTTTTCAGGAAGGGATGTTGTCACTTTCTCACAGCTGTTTGCTGTTGTTGCTTTGGCTCTTTTGTTGGATGTTGAGTTGAGTTTCTGTGCGAAATGTCATGGAGAAGGTCATGGAAATACTTCATTTGGCCATGAAAAAGTCATGGAAAAGTCATGGGGTTTGATTGCCCAAGTCTTCAGGAACCCTGTCCCCTTAGTTGCGCAGAATGTTTTGTGCAATGTGAGTGCTGTCATTATGGAGTTCATACTGATCAGCCTCATACCCAGCTCTTTGAGTCAGAGGGAGCAAAAGGATTTTTTTTTGGAAGGACATCTCTTTCCTGGTCTCCCACTGCTCATGGAAGTGATAAGCTGGGAAGGGGTGAGGGGGGGGGGGAGGCGCTTCCTCGTACCTCACTATACCCCCATTGCCCTTGAAGTCCCACTTATTTTAGCATTTATTCTATTTTATTTCTTCTCGTTTCTCCTTCCCTTCTCCATTCCCCTTTTTGAGCGTTTGATTTCCGATTTGCCCTCTCATTTTTTTTTTCGTCAGGGGGGTACCCTCAGGTGCAATCTAGTGCATTATTCAGAGGTAAGGATTGCACAAGATTTGTCTCTTTAGGACATTAATGTATTGCCTTGCAAAAATAGGGGAATATGCCCGCCTGACCCTTCTCCCTCTAGATCTGGCCCAGATTCGATATTGTAGCCACATTCTTTGGCAACTGTGATATATGTTTGAATTGGAATCCTATTCTTTTTATTGCCAGACAGATGACGAATTACTGATGACAGAGCCATGCACCACTCAACGGTGACGAGCGTCAGCGAGGTCCTGACCTCCACCCACAATGCCTCATCCCTCCCTCACATGAAGACCGCCATGGAGAACTCCACGACGCAGTCCTGCGCCTCGGCTGCCACGGAGTCTTCCGACAAGGACCGTGGATCGATTTACACGTAGGAATGGATATCACGTTGATTAGCAGGCTGAGATACTGTACATAGGGTAGTATGAGACCTGCTGCCTCGCAGGTAGTTTTGTGTGAAGATGTTGTATTCCTGATTTCTTGTTGGCTTTCATTGGGCACGCTCAATACTGCAATTTCTATGAGAAATACCCTCTGTTAACAGTGGTAAACTTGAAACCTTGTATTGAATCCCATTAAGGAGTCTGTTTGCAGTTCAGGCTGGACAATCTGTTATGGCCTGTGTGGGCGGCTGTACTGAAAGAATAGCTTCCGCAGATCATTAGGGCCCGCTCTGCTTCATATCGATAAGGGCGATAATCGTCCATGGGAGCAGAGCTGCCAATATTCGGCACAGGGGTTGATTCAGCTGTTTCCAATGAGCCAGTTGGGAGTTACAGTGTAATGAGATGAAAATGATATTGTGTCAAATGTCACAAGGGAACGACGGCAGTTCGACGTTGAAGGTACAGTGTGCAGAATGATCTTTCGACTCCCCCTGCCAGAAATTACAAAAACTTTGAAGATTTCCCCCTATACTTATCAACAATAACATCTGAAAACATGGGATGAATTTGTTGCATTTTCAAATTGTTGCGACAGTTTTGAAATAAGCCGTGAAGATATTACTATGGGAGGGGGAATCTTGTCTATTCCCCCAAACTGTTCAGTGGTGAGCATGTGGCACTTGCAACCACGAACTGGCTTATCAGATGGTTGATTCGATTCCAGATATTTTTTTTTTTTTTCCATTGCTATTGGGTTTCTTCTTGTGATGAGAGAAAGTTTCTTGTCCCAGATTGGTTCCAGTTCTTTGATTCCCTCTCCATTCAATCTGCAGGCATCCTCTCTTTCCGCTGATGGCCCTCCTCTTTGAGAAGTGCGAGCAGGCGACACAGAGCCCGGAACCCGCCAACTCAGACAGTTTCGACGTTGACATTGAGGAGTTTGTGGACCGCCAAAAGAGGGAGGGGAAGGCTTTCTTCTGCGATGACACGGAAGTGGACAATTTGGTGAGTCCTGAATGGTGGTGAAGTGAAAATTATTTCCCAGGTGGTGCGCTGATGACCAGTGCTTTAGTGCATTTCCTTCCACTTGATTTTGTGCGAGCCATCGTGTCAAACAGTGTTAGAAGTAATTACCTGTGTCATACCGGGAGAAACGTCTTTGAATGCCATGAATGTTCACACGCTGAAATAGTCCATAAACACTCCACTACGCTTCACTAATGTCCATGAACACTCCACTAAATGTTCTCTCACTATAACGCTAATTGCTAACAGTTCCATGAACTCTTGTAAGTCCACAAGTCTCTGATGCTCTCAATTAAACACTAACAAATCAACGATAGTTCTTTGATTCAACCTGCAATAAAAGGGGAGGAAAACACTAAATACAACTTACACATTGGACCTCCTGCTCTCTAGATCAAATTCCAAGTTCAGACCCAGAGATCCAGATAGGGTCCCTCAGTCGATCACGATACTCAGCGTGATCGCATGATACTCCAGCGTGAACATACAGCCATCTTCTGTTCTCTTTTCAAGCAACCTTAGCATTTGCGCCTTCTGCTCTAGTAAAATCTTGAATGGGTTCAGAAGGGGGCTCACTGCTGCCCCTTCTCTGACAGGCTCACATAAAAATAGTTTGATTTACACAAAACTTGGTGGGTGATGACAAAAGTTGGTCAAAAAAAAAAATCAAGGTCACCAGAGGTCAAATTTATGTTTCTATCACAATTTCTAACTTTGAATGGATTCGAACGTAACTTGGAATCGATCGACGGTTGTTAATCCTGAACAATATGAAGGTCATTTCACAGGAGGTCAAGTTTGCATGATTTATCAAATTTTTCCAACTTTGTTTTATTTACATGAAACTTGGGAAGAAGATTGTGAATAAATTTGGCCTTGGAGGTATTTCAAAGTCAACATGGACATGATATAGTCATGTGCTTACTCTAAATGGGGCCCATAAAGGTAGTTTCTGCAGTGATTTTACACTTGGGTGGTGTACCCGCTTGCACATGTCTAGTTATATTCTGCCCTTCGATACAAGTGTCCAGGATATTGTTGTTTAGAGTGTTTTGCAGGCCGCTGCCGCAACTTCAGGCTCTACTCAATAAATCTTCAACGCCTTGTCCCGTTGACCTGAACCTGGGGCACATGTTCGCCCTGGTGAAATCTGGGGTGGGTTCAGAGAGTGGGTGGGGCTTGATGCAATTGAGAAGTGTGAAACCTTGTGTGGATGGAATGTAGTGCTCCTATAATTGTGTCTCAGATCCAATGAGGGGACAAGAGCGTAAATGGTTTTTGAGTACTGTAGGGTGTGCAGCTTGCTGTAGTTTCAAGCAGTTTCCAATTTTTTCTCGTCCCTGTGGCTTGAGATCAAGAGTCCTTTTACTTTCTTTTTTTTTTTTTTCGGCTGTTGCGATATCAAGGAGGCCACCAGGTGCTCAGATACTCTGCTGGAGCTGAGAAGGCAACGACTCTGCAGGATTTCTGCCACCGCACATCCCTGTTCTGAAGGGGAAGATGCCCAGTGAAAATCTACTGAAAGGAATAGAGGTTTGTTATGTCTTTCTGTCACATCCCCGACGTCTATCTGTTCTGTGTTTTTAGTTTGGAGGCAATTCACAAGATGGTTAGGGTTGTACTGAGAGTACATCATCAACAAAATCAGGTAATTATATTGGCGGGACAGGACCTGCAACCATTCTTTCAAGCAGTAGCTCAATGATGATGGGGGAGGGGTCCGGGAGGAGATCCAAATAGGCACCCAGATATTTCAAATGTCGGGAGGGCTTGTCGAGTTGCCCTCCAATCCATGAAATGAATAACTCAAATATTCATATTAAGGACAAACCTCCTAGTTGATTCTTGGAGCTAATGTGGCCTAATATAGATCGGTTGCCAAGCTGGTTTGATAATGAACACCTCTAGGCAGGTGCTGATGTCCATTCTTGGTCAGTTGGTCACTCTCAATCTGACATAACTAAATCCACTATGGTGAAGACTCACACTGTAACGATAACGATAGAAATTAGGCTCACAAACCACGAACCAATGCCAGATCGCACACAAACGTTAACGCTAAAATGCGAATCGGTCCGTGAGCAAAAAATACCCACTGAACTTGAACGATAGAATTGTTGACCATCCAGGAATGTTACACCATGTCCCCAGTCTCTCTGAGCACTGTTTATCATGGGCTATCTCCGTCTAACGTGGTGAGGCTCCAATTCTATAAACTTTGTTACTCAGTTATCATTACAGCGTGACTGTGGCTTCACACTGAAGCCCACACACACTGCCAAAACAGAATGCACTTTGACTGCTTATTAAAATAATTTGGACCAATCCCATGCCCCTTCTTTGAATTGCACAAATTCCAATGCCCCGATTCCAGGGGCAACATGTTATGGAGCATGTAGAAACACTAAATGGTTGCTTATGAGTGTCCACAGTCCCTCTAGCAAACTCTATGATTCCAAAAAAATTTGTACAAAATTTTAACAATTACTCTCTAGAAACAACAAATCCTATAACTGTCCATTTCACTCTCAGCTTTGTTGCATCCTTTCAGTCAACAAGTACTCCATCTGGAGTACCCCTACCAGTCTCGACGCAGACATCAACGATCAGCTGCAAAACACAATCGTACAGATGGAAACTCGGTATACCAATTCGGAGAGTTTCTCTCGGGGTTTTGACCCTGGGATTACTTTCTTCATTTAATCCAATATGTGCTTTAAATTTTTTGTTCTCACTGAGTTCCATTCCGCCTTATTTCAGGTCCCCTTGCCCAGCCACGGAGCGACCCATACTGTAATAATCTATTGTAATTGACTGATATTAAACCAATTGTAGGAAGAAATCTGTTGTGAAATGATAGTTTTAGGTTCAAAAATCCGTAATTTTGTGGAATAGGTTCCTGTGCAGGAACAAATACGAAATACTGAAAATTAGCAGACTGATCACTGTGTTTTCTCCAAAATAGAAATTATTTGAGTGCTTTTGATTTTGACTGAAGTTCTTCTTGTCTATAAGGTATCGAACACTGGCATTCCTTTCCATTCATTGATGCTTTTTTTCTTCTAATATTTCAATGGCTACATGAGACTTTAATCCAATATGTGCCTGAGATTGTTTTTTCATTGCGAGGGTGCAACCACTTGTTGTGAGCGGAGTGGGTCCGAAACAGTTACACGCTACACCTCGTTTGAACATGCTACATTACGCGAGGACACGGCCCCTCGGATCCCACATTGTGGTAACCTTGTTCCACCAAACTAGAGGTCCACTCTCTCAAAGAATAATGAAAAAAAGGAACCGCGTTCATTTCTTTAATCTCCTGGGTGGGGTATATCACCTCAACTGGGTTGCCGTCATTCTAGGTCTGTGGCCTGAACAATCACCCATTTTTCTCGTATCCGTGCGCGCTGTGTCAACGACTTTTTTACAATTTGCATGTGGAGCGCCAAAGGTTGATAGAACCATTCTCGCCTTTGTTGGCATTCCACTTAGTCTCTGCAGACAAATCACCCAGTGTGCCTGCACGCCTAATCAGGTGGAGTCTCAGGAACAGGGAAGCATATCTATCTGGCTCAAGGGAATCCCTCGCTTCATTTTTAGGGCAGCTATGAGAAATGTGGATGAGGTGATTTATAACAGTAACACTGTTGGGAGATTGATTTTGAACTACAATGATGAAACAGGTTGGACGAAGCACGAATCAGCACACTTCCAGCATCCAATTGTGTTAAATTTGAATACCACACATTTATCAACCCTGTGATGTGGTGTGTAGCTGCTACGGTGGTGGGAGCCTGTCTGCGCTATGCCGTTTATGTTGAATACTATTGTAGATAGAGTCCCATCATGGATGATTTTAGCTGGGAGCCAAACTCTGTATACTTTGTGGCGCCATGGAGTGCTTGTTTGGCCACCCATGAGTAGCTGTTTTTGGCACCGGTAAGCTGTGGAAAAACTCTCATCATGCTAGAGAATGTACGCTAGATTTTCCACATTTTTACATATTCTCACACAATCCTGGTACCATTCTCTCTTAAATGGTGCTTGGTTCGAACTTCTGGTCAGGTCATAAAACACAGGACTTTAGAGATGGTACATGTGTCATTTTGACTCCGGTTGCCTTGCATTAGTGAGAAACCAGCTTAGAGGTAAGCAGTCGGTATGCTACATGTAGTTCCTCCTACCCCCCACATTGAGGTACTGTGAAAAAGACACGCTCTTATTCCCTGTACCTGGTAAAAGACTTGTATCTGACAGTGAGGGCAGTTTCCGGGTCTGCATCCTTGCCAGAGTTTGTATCAAGTTTGATCCTCTGCTCAGGAAGTGTACGATAAAATGGAAAAAATATTAGTATTTTTCTTCACATCATCTAACTGATCAAATCTTCTGCTACTGTACCCTTGACCTGGTATACAGCCAGCCTGACAAAGCATTTCTATACCGATGCATGTTCATAATTCACCACAATCAACCCAAATTTGTTGCCTGCCACAGTTTACGCAACCCCAGTACCAGACAGCGGTCATGAACACCGGTGGCCAAGTGGTTTATGCCCCTGTGTATCCTCCAGGGGTCATGACTCCGGGGCTGGTCACCCAGGCGATAACCCCGGGGCGGTGCAGCTCCAGGCGGCGGGCTCCAACCCCCACAGCCAGATGGTCATTCACGGGTCCACTCCACTCTCCCAGATCGGGCTGGCTCAGCAAGCCACTGTGGCGTCCTCTCAACCCGGCGGGGTCTCCCTAGCAGGGGGTACGCTCAAACACGCTGGCATTCGGAGGGGACGCGGCCGAGGTTAACGACCTGCTGAACAAGCGTAAGCCCAAGCGCGGTGTCCTGCCAAAGCAAGCAACCAATGTCATGAGGTCGGGCTGTTTCAGCATATAGCGCGGTGGTGAAACAAACTCTTCGATTATGTTTTCGTTTGTTTGGCCTAGGTGGAGGACTTGTATCATCAAGTCACCTTATTGGTTATGCTCAACTTTCCTAGCCATTTTCCAATGATAATACGTCATATTGTATTCCCTCAGGCCGTCAGTCACATTCTCGTTGTTAGTTGAACAACCTCCATATTCATCAGAAATACTACAATTTGCCTCTGCCGCATCCACCGTCAAAATTATCCTGTTAGCGCAGTAAGTCCTCAATGCTTATCTGATTGATCTGAAACTTGGCACACATGGTCGCCTTGGTGAATCTCGGATGAGTTTTGAGAATGGGTTGTTCCATGGCTGAGGCATTCTATTTTGCAGGTTTTGCACGAGAATTAAATGAAGTTGTCTGATTTACACGAAACTTGGTGGGTGTTGACTTAGATGGTTCCGAAAGACATGACAATGATTTCAAGGTTACCAGAGGTTAAGTTTGCAAAAATTTTCGAACTTTGCTGCATTTCAACATACTTGAGTTGTGAATGTAGACTATAGTCGGTTCCAAAATACATAAAGGTCACTCATTCAATAAAACTCCCCCTTCCTTTGGTCATGGATGACGTCCTTTTCATATGTAAGTCCTTAATAACCATCATTGCCTTCCATTGTCTAAAAGTGGGGATATACATGTTGGTGGTTTTACCCACCAGGCGACGTCTAGTTCAATAGTGATGCTATTCATTTTTTGTAGTCATGTCTATATACCATATGTATGTTAAAGAAAATTGAATGTGATTAGGGACAAAATGAGATCCGTTACATCCGTTATGATGACCCATTTATTTCCCCCCCTCCTCCTACTACAGCACCCATACCCGACTGAAGACGAGAAGAGAATGATAGCAGCCCAAACTAACCTCACCCTCCTCCAAGTAAATAACTGGTAGGTGGTCAATATAGGACATTTTTTGTGCCCACTCTCTCCCTCCGTCAAGGTGTCACCTCGTGTATCTGTCAATTTACAGTTTGGTGTTTCCTCCAATCCTGATTGATCGATCCCGATTGATCCTACAGGGGCAGATTCAAGAGGGGCGGGCACACAAGCTGTTCTTTTTTGCTTGACTGAAAAAATATTTTGTTCAGTGCATCAATATCGCAGTGAATGACATCTTGCACAACACTTTCATCCCGAAATGTTTCCAGCACAGGGGTAGGGCCCACATTCCCCGCTAGGCAGAGTTGGCTCTGCCTCCCCCGCTGTGTCATCATGGATCTGTGAGGGAATCACGGAGGAGCTCATGAAAGAATGCTTGTCTGTTGAACTGTTCCCAGTTCTTGTCCACCCTTTGAATCCCCTAAATATATCGCCAAACGTTGTTCCGATTTTTGTCAAACTTGTTTGAGTCCCGAAGAATACTATGGTATTGCATTGTTGGTCTCCATTAGTATCCATGAGGATCGGGGCTTGAAGTAGCTTCAGTGAAATGTATATATCAATAAGTGGCAGATGGGAAGAGGTGTTACTCCCCTCCCGTACTTGGTTGGTGTCTGCCACTCTATTGTTTCTAGTGCCATCTCCTTAATATTCATGAGTAGACGGTCCTTAGAAACGAAATCATAAAATGCCAATGCCTCGACAATCATAGGCCCCATTTCCGTCAAACTTGTTTTGGTGAAATCAGTGAGGAGTGCTAATGAGTGGAAGTCGAAAGGAGATTTTACTCCCATACTTGGGTAGTGGATGCCCTATAGCCATGGTTTCCAAACTTTTCAAGGCAGGGACCCCATTTCATGTAGCGCCATCCGAGCGCGCCCCCAAGTTGTGTCTCCGGATTAATGATGTGCAGGCATACACTTACCTGTAGTACAGTACTGTAGTTGTATGTGAAAACAATATAGTGAATATAAAGAAGCAGGTTGGCCAGCAAAAATTGAGCAAATCAAGGCCAGATTCACTCAGGAAAAATGCTAGAATGGCCGCTAGTTTTCAGGGTGATTTGGTAGGATTTTGAATGTGAACGTTCAAATCCAGCTAAATGTTTGGTACCCTCAGTTTTTTTTTTAATATTTTGAAACAAGGCTGCGACCCCACAAGAATTGCTTCACGACCCCAGTTGGGGTCGCGACCCCAGGTTTGGGAAACCATGACCTATAGTGAGTAGATTGTCAGTATTGTTTTTGTCTTTTGTGGGATCTCATTATCATGGGTGGATGGGGCTTGGAATGAAATCATAAAAGTTCATATCTCGACAACCATAGGTATAATTTTTGTCAAACTTTATATATATATATTATACTATGGTATTGTAATTTTGGTCCTGATTAATCTTCATAAGGGGCGTGACTTGAAGTAGTTTCGCTGAAAATTCCTTGTAAGCATGATAGGTGGAAGAGGGAAGGAGACACTACTTCATACTCGGGTGGTGGAGGCCCCATAGTGAGTAGATGGTCCCTGTTGTCTTTTCGAGCCCATTCAAATAATATTCATGAGTAGGTGGGGCATAGAAGACCAAGTCATGAATGTCAATATCCAGACACCGAAGGTCCCATTGTCATCAAACTTGTTTTGGAAGGTAATTGGGGAACAACGGCAGTTCGATGTTGAACGTACGGTGTGCAAGACTGGTTAGCTGCACTACTTAATTACTCACAAACATCATCAAATTATCTGATCAGCGGAGAGGTACATAGCCATCTGGGTTTGTTTGCCCCTTTGAGCCACGTGTCCACTCTGAATCGCATCGCAAAGGAACCACAGTGCCCTTGGGCTCTTGTTATTATTGACGACTGTTGGAATTCCATGTTCCGTGGGCTATAACCATGGAATGCAAGTCTGGTCTGGAAATCAAATCACAGAAAATTATCTTGACGCTCCTCAATTTTGGTTGCTTCTGACGACTTCATGCATGCATCATTATAATCCTTATGTGACTGTAGTAGGCTACATACAGGTAATGTTATGATGTATACAGCTCAGAGGAGTCTTCACCATGGAGAGCAAATCGCAGAAATTCTCTGGAACTCCTCGAAAATAAGATTGTTTCTGCTTAACAATAAGCTTTTCCGTTTGTAACTTTAAGTGTGCATGCTCACTCCTAAAGAGCTTGGGGGGTATAGACATGATTATCCTCAAAGCAATGTTATTACAGCCTATTTTTTATTTGTCACAACTCTTCGAGAACATGACCAATTCATATTTATAAAAGTTGCGTGCTGGTGGGATATGTATCTTCTACATGGGAAATTTTAGAGATTGTTTTGCACACTGTCCATGCAACGTGGAACAGCCAGTGTACTCTTTAGACCTTTGATACAATAGCATTATCATCCCATTAACTGTAGCCTTATCCAAGTAATGTTTGGTGGCCTGCAAAAATAGTCGGACAATGATAAAGAAGTGATAATCATTCCTACTATTACAGTTTCAATTGTAAGGTTTCCCCCCCCCACTACCCCAGACTAGGCGAGTCATTGTAGGGTCATTGTTTGATAGCAGGGTGACTCACATGCGAGTCAATGTACCAGTGTTGTAAACCACTAAGGGCTGATGGGTCGGTCATTTGCCAGTCAATTGTCCTAATTTGTACCGTATCTTTTGTCCTGTGGTCCTCTCTCGAAAAGTGACTGTAGACCACCATTTATTTGGTTCCCCTTGCAAGGTCATTGAACTCGGACAATCAATGTAGATAACATGGAAACGTGAGGAGTTGTGGACTCCAAACTTCATCTATGCTAGTTTCAGAGCGATCCAATGCAATCTAAAAAAAATTGAGTTTCACTTCCACTGACCATTAATTGATGGATTCTTCTTTGTATTATTCCAGGTTTATCAATGCTCGGAGGAGAATCCTCCAGCCAATGCTGGACGCCAGCAACCCCGAGGCTGCTAAGACCAAGAAGCAAAAGACCACGAACAGGCCGTCAACGCAGAGGTTCTGGCCTCAGTCATTGGCAACCCTGGGACAGCCGCAACCTCCTACTGCTCACCAACCCCCAGCAGGGGTTGCCAGTAAGATGGACAGAGATAGGAGCAGTTCCCAATCTGGTAGGTCTTATCAGATAGGTGCCTCAAGCAGTTAAGAGTTAGTGATAATATAACAGAAATATAATCGCAGAGAAACCGGCAATACAGACATTGCTTGCACACACCCCAAACAGTTTGTAATGAGGATATCTCTCGAAGGTCCCTTGTACAAAATACCTTTTCCTGCTGACATAAGGCTTATAGCCTTGTATTAAGGCAGAGTCTCCCGTCATGACCATTGGCTCAATTCCCCGGTCCAGTGGTACCCTTGCCTGCCCAACCAAGGATGCCCGTTCGCCTCTTACCTCTACTTCCTTGCTTCCGATGCAGCAGTGCCTACTTTTACCCATGGGTAGTGTGATACATTCAAGGAGGCATGCCTTGTCCAACAGCACTGCAGAAGAATCCTTGCAGGCTCCCAATTGGATCAAATTAGCAATCTGTTGATCTGAAAATTTGAAGCTCCTTGCATAGAAGGGTACAAATGTCTTCACCCACTCGATATATCTGGAGGCCAATCGAGTCTCATTCACGAACACTGCAGAAAAAGTTATAAACATTCTCTTCCGCCCGCTGAATGTACACCAACTAGCCTTGTGAAGCCTACCTCACACTGTGCAGAGTTCAAGGCCACAATGCTTACTTTTGTGAGTTTTGTGGCCCCTTGTAGAAGCTTACTGTCGATTGCACAATCGACCGTGAGCATTCCAAGCGTGACTGGATTGTTGGACACAATGAAGACTTGCAAAAGAACTCGAACACCGATATGTTTAATTTCAAAATTAATGTGTGAGCTCTTCCCAAAACCTGCAACAGCAATACTAAGAGCAGTTTGGCTTGTATTTTCTGCACCTCCCCCCTATGCATAAGTATGCACACTTGTTACCATGAATTGCCTGATTGGGCAGGCATCTGTAATTGTGGGGCTTTCTACATTGGAATATATCTATCGGATTAATGAATTTGGTAACACCCAGACTAAAATAGTTATTCCTACTGATGCAATAGCAGTCAGATTTTTGGTTGTCACAATATCAAACCACAAGATGACTCCACAAATTATTCGCTTGAGCCCCCCCCCCCATTCATTGCCGCGACTCTTCAAGCCCCCTTTACACTTGCCTGCATTGGGCTCCCCGCATAGTTTGCACATTGATTCGTACCAGTTTGTGCCAATATGGGAATGCGGGCCATGCGTGAAGTGCGTGACATTTACGACAACTCACCCAATCTTCCGGCCTCGGCTGCGCATAGTTCCCGCACAGGTTTTGATGGCAAAAATTTGAATCTACTCCTGTGCAATGATGATCGATAGCAGTGGTCGACAAAAACAAAATGGCTACCGGTAACATGTCGTGGCAGTGCGTGAACATGGCGTAACCATTCCATGACAGTGCGTGTCTTGTTGGTTACGCATACTGATAAGCACTGTCATGCTACAGTGCGGGGTAATGCCGAATCCAAATTCGTGCAAGTGTAAAGGGGCTTAACACGGCTGCGAGAATTGCCTACTGCTAATATTATGGCATGTAGTGCATGGAGCTATAGCTGCCTACGGTATAATAGTAGGCTGTGCTGTGCTTAGACAGTCCAACTGCAACGACAAAGCAATGTGTTGTGTTGGTAGCGCTAGAAACAGGAACTTGGTTGGTATAGTTTGTTGTTCAATCCACCCAGGCTGCCATAGTGACATCGTTAATGCATCTTGTTAGTAAAAACTGTAGTGACTCCATACGTGTCATCTTTCCACTTCATTTTCAAGTAAGCTCTCTTCTCCTTTCTCATCCGTTGAACAG
This sequence comes from Sclerodactyla briareus, assembly GCA_026419785.1. Taxonomy (NCBI): domain Eukaryota; kingdom Metazoa; phylum Echinodermata; class Holothuroidea; order Dendrochirotida; family Sclerodactylidae; genus Sclerodactyla; species Sclerodactyla briareus. The sequence goes on along the minus strand of JAODTK010003477.1, from coordinate 108,844 downwards.
GTCAGCTAAGTCCAGAGCTGCCCGAGCTGCGGCCGCCCCACAACCCCATGTCTCCCTCCTCCATCATGAACAACTCCTCTGCCGCTGGGTCTCCACGAATGGTCAAGGTAGACGACGGTTCAGAGTCAGAGAGCGAATCAGCAGATCACAACTTCCAGCCATCGTAGCGGCAGGCTCGTCAAGAAGTGTGAGGATGATCATCGATGATGATGGTGGCTGGCAGAGAGAGTCTGGGAATGCCGGCATAAAGAATTCCACAGCCTAGTCCGTCGAGAAGAAGTTGCTGACTAACGACAGATCAGTGGAAGGAGCTGTTTGCAGCTGTAGTGCCGGCCTGGGAGTTGATCAGGAGCCTCAAAAGATTTGCAGTTTCGTGAATCATTCGTCTGCCTTGGGCAATGAGGCTGGCTACGTAGCCAGCTGTTGGGTCGCCCTCAGAAAAGGGCTGTGAAAGGCTGTAATGGATGAGAATACTCTCCATCATAAGGGCCCTCGGTGGCTGGTGAAAGAAGGTCCGATGAAGATAACTCATGGTGGAGCTACTTCCTATCTAGCTTGTGAAACCTCTGACCAGCGATTATTTAAACTTGCCTCATCCATGGTCAATGACTAGTACTATGGTATTGGGATGATAGTTGAGCTATGTCCACCATGTTACTGGTCTATGTCCTAATCCTCTGAATAATTAGTTAGCTAGCCGTTAGGATTATATTCCTAGTGGGTGTGATGTATAACTAAAGCCAATACAGTATTCGTTTTATGTTGACTAGAGCTTAGCGACCTTGTAAAAAAAAAAACATTTTTTGCATTTCTCTGCATCTCATCTGGATGTATCTGGAATAATAGAACACAATGAATAGACCTATTGAATTCATTATTTGTTGCTATAACCTCTGGACAATGGATTGAAGGGGCTCCCTATTGTCAGGACACTCAAAAGATTATTCTTACTCCGGTATTGTGGGTGCATTGGGATGCTCAAATGCATTCACATGAGTTCCCACTGTTTTTACATTTGGATGCATCTGAAATGCAGTGCAACCCTTAAAATTACAAAATGAGTATAGCCCATATTACCAATGTTCCGTGTTCCTGTAAAGATGTCACTTGGTGCGACTCAGGGAGTAATAAGAATAATTATAATAATTGGTCTTTTGAAGCACAATTACAATGGAAGAGTTGTTCAATGCGCTTCACGGGTGCTGAAACCAATCAGACTGGGGGAAAAAAAGAAGTGTTCAGACGCTGTCTGGAATGATCCACATGAGAGACCAACTCAGTCCCACCATGATTTTGTTTGAGACCTTGGAACCTGAAGTTGAAGGTGGGAGCAGACAGGTCTATATTGTATGTGCAGGCAATCATGTCGATAAGCTGAAGTACCAGTTAAGGTCTGGATACTGTGAGTTCAAGTCCTGTTGAAGAACAATCATTTTTTGGGAGGTAACTTTGACAGGGTGTGTATGCTAATGTCCCAATTCTTAGTAATGGTTCCACTTGCATGGGATTGATTTTTAGTTGTAAATCCCTCCTCCATCCACAGTGCTTGTTATATATACTGGGATACTGGGGGGGGGGGGGGGGAACTCCCTAGTGCCCCCCCCCCTTGTTAATGAACTGTGACTATGGCAGGCCTGGGCTGGTATTTGGGTAGCTCCTTCCTGGGGGCGGGGGACCACCAGATGAAAGGTAACCACCAGATGAAAGGTAACCAGGCTTAGCTTGGTGCATTTACTTGCCATTATTACAGGAAAACATTGTTTGTTGATTACTTTGAAAATAATTTTACAATGTAATGTTTCTATTTTGAAAACTGTCATTCCATTGATCGGTTCTTCACAGTGGGATACACATAAGAGTAATCTTAGCGCCCATTACGGGTAGTTCTAGTGTCCAGTACGAGGCATCTCATTTGGCGGACAGGGATAGAATAATCCAGACAAGCCTGACTGTATTAATGTTCAGAAAATTCAATGAATAAATTGAATTTATTGGATAATGTTGGGATCTACACACACGCATGTTTGTACCAAGCAAATTTGTTCTATTGCGATGATCCCTTTGCACTGATTGAGCAACGTGAGTGGAATGTCTGGCATCTGTTCACTCGTTTATTCGTGCACACTCACAACTAACATCACATTTCCTCAGGGCGCCACCACTGACTAGTCCATCTCGGTATCAACATCTGGTTGAAATTGTAGCCATCGAGAAACAGTCCGAAAGCTCATCATAATTTGCTGATTGTTCCTAGTTCAGCTGCATTTCCACGAATCGGCCGCCGGTGTCATGTTTCCACAGCGCGGGAGTTCTCGCTGGGCCCAGGTGCGAGTATCAAGCCAGTTCCAGGCCTTATCTCTGTCCTTCAATCCAATCCTATTTCGAAGATTACTAACCAGTATTGACAGCTACTGATCTTGTTGTTTTCGTTCAACACATGAAAGTGGGTCGGTCACATCGTACAGGCACGGTTTTGCCGAGATGGATAGTTGGGCTCTCCAGTTTTTCTTTGAATAGCCGTTCTGATCCCATCGTCAACCATTACTGTGATCACTGTACAAAAAATGAGCAGAGTCTGCTATACAAGTGGGTTGTACAATTAGCAAGCACACAACATACGACTTTGTTATACTTGCAGTAATAGCAAGAAAGCGTCATAAACAAGGTGAACTTGTGAATGAGATACCCACTCGCGGGCAGACCCGGGAGTGGATAAAATGGCTACATGATCGATACAAATACCCAAACCTGCCTTACCACATCGACCAACCCATGCATGCGTTTTGAAATGGCCTCATAGGAATACTGGATCATTCTCTCCTACTTTGGACCATTCTCTCCTACTAATAGGCCAGCCCATGAATCAACCAGACTAATGCCCACTTGTTCGTGGCTGAACCCTGGTTTTGAATGTTTTTTAGTTTACTTCTTGAGTTTTTGAAGCTCTCCAAATCATTTCATCTCTGAAATCTTTGAATCATGACTCAGTAATAATAATTGTGTGTAACAGAGATTCATCCTAAGGCTTTTACGAGAACCTTTCCCAAATTTGCTGATGTATCTTAGTTTTCTTTTTATTCTGTACATAGAACCTTATCAAGTGTAATATCTGTCCAGAGTCTCATATTTGTACCTTTTTTGTCATATCAACCGAGGCAGTTTGTACTGTTTCTACAGAACTATGCCTGGATTCAAAAACTACAGAGTTTCCACCTACCCCTCCATACTCTGTCATCACTCCACTTTTGTTTTTACCATTTGTTCTTGTATCTGACATAGGGTTATCAGGCCAAGGCTGGGATTCCATAACTGTGTATGCTTGTCTGGGGATGCATGTGAAGAATCAAAAATTCACACGACGGAGATGGCCAGTGTCTGAAAATGTCCCTTTAGTCAGAAAGAAAAGAATATTAGCACAGGTGTTGATAAAATTCTAAATGGAAGCAAATCAGCACTGAACAGGAATAATGGGCACATGTAACCAATTTTGATGGGTGTTTAATCACCGCAAATGAATTCTATTGAATATCTTTCTCAAAAGGCTAATCAACAACAATATGCTTGGGCTGCGCATTTTGTATAGTCTCAATGTATCAACTTATAGTGTGTTTTCTTGCTGAAACAAACGTTTGTTCTTCCCAATTTGTGATTTTATACTCATCTCGGACATGCAGACGCAACAATGGAATCACAGCCTAAGCCTCTCTTGGCTTTCCGATTCCGGTGACGAAGTCCTATGACTCTATGCAGTCATTACCATGTGTGTGTGATGCCTAGCCTTGATAACACGATAATCCAACCCCACTTGATGATCAGTTCATAACCCCTGTATATGAGTTTCCCCAATAAGTACCTGCTCCTGATCCCTATTGTTTTGAGTTAGTCAAGGAACTTCGGAGGTCCATATAGGCCACAGTCTGGAAATCTCGTTAACACGATGAATCCAGATCACTGTCCGAACAGGTTGAAATCATATATCGCTCTCTATGGGGATAAGGAACCCTATCTTTTGTGGTGTGAATCTGGGGTCGAAATTGGGGAAAAATTGAGAAATGTTTGAAAAATTTTTCTAATTTGGTCAATTTGATCTTGTTGACAAAACACTCTTGGATGGATGAAGTTCATACTTGTATAAAATGGTTCCCCATGCCCAGGTCAAGGTTATCGGATTCAGAGGTGAATATGAGGTCCAAAGGTCTGAAAATCTTGTTAACACGATAAGTCAAGAATGCCTGACCCAATCAGTTGGATTTTGTATGCAGCTTTCTTATGGACAAAACGAGACACTATTATTTTTGGTCTTGTTGACTGGAGCAGTTTGGGTTGAAATGGGGATTTGGTTTATGAAAAATTAATATTTGGGCTGACTTCAGCATGTTAACAAGACATATTGAATGGATGTAGTTCATATTTGGTATGCAAGTTCCCCATATTGAGTACTACAATGGATTCCTATTGTAAATTCTTGAACAATGCTTAGCTTGATTCAAGTAAGATCAGTCAAAGCAAATCACTAAAGCTTTTGGCTTTTTTGTTTCTAAAGAGGTGCTGCTGTGGAGTGGAATGATCCTAGATAATAAATTCCAATAATTGTGGCACCTAGCCATTAGCCCTCGGTGGACTTGAGAGTCAAAAGATTTCATTAATAATGATTAATTTTTTTGAGCAGTGTTAGAGCTATTAATTTGCTTAAATGGGACTGGATGTATGGGGGTTCTCAGAAAAAATGGGGTCATGACCCCCCTAAAAAACAGGGAATAGAGGTGCCGCAGAATGGATGGGCGCCATGAAAAGGTGTTCGACGTAATATAGTATTGACATTATCATGGTGATGAGATCATTAAGGAAGTAATGGGCCAGATAGACCATTTTTTCTTGCCAGGTCGTTGCAAGGTCGCTGTCGTTTTTTAGCCAGCTGTCAAACTGACGGTTATTGCCTATTAGAGAATAAAGATGAGGATCTACGGGACTCTCCCCTGGCCATTGCCTTGGTAGACCCAATTATTCAGGAGGCAAATCCGTTGTGACAAACGTTCGTTATCATGTGACGATTTTTTTTGTTTATACGTTCTAGAATACCGAACAATACCGATCGCTAGGTTGGGGACCACGTGAACAGAATGATGACTCCGATTCGGTGTGCATATTGTGAGATGAACCCTCAGGTTTAAGTTCATATCTGTTGCCGTCTATATGCAGTGTGGAGGGCTCGAGGCGGCCGGCCTCGAGGCCCATTTTTGCGGCCTCGGCCTAGGAGGCTGCGGCCTCGGCATCGGAGACTTCCGGCCTGGATTTTGGGCCGAGGCCTGGGGTCGAGGCCGGACAATATTTTTTTGCTATTAAAATAAAGAACAGATGAAAATTTCAAGTCACAAATGATGCTTTTAGGATTTGTTTGAATTTCGCGACTCTTTGAACTAACGTAGATGATCAGGTCTAACCCCAAAAGACGGCCGATAAAATGTACTTGCGCTGCGCTCGGCCCGTCGTGCAATTCCCTAGTGCAGTACTAGAGTGCGGCAGCCATAGCGAGCTCGTGGCCATGGACATCTTACAGTACGTGAAATGCACTTGACACTGCAAAGTGCACACATACGCATATGTATATATACAAAGCAGCGAATCCCTGCACTGGCGCGGCACGTGTGAACACTCACTCACTGATCGCCCCCCATCAGGGGCCGTAGCGGAGCTGGGGGTGGGGGGTGTAAACCCCCCTCCCCCAATAATTTCGTGCCGTCGGCAAAATTTTGGTCTGTCGGCACACAAAAAAGGGAGAAAGAGGAAAGAAAAGAAGAGGAAGAAAGAGGAGAGAGAGGAAACGACGAGGAAAAAAAGAGGAGAGAGGAGGAAAAGAAAAAAGAGGGGAAGGGAAGGAAAAGTGAGTGAAGGGGAAGACAGGAATGGAAAGAGGCATAGAAAGAAAAAAAACGGAAGGCCAGAAAATGTATTATCGGCTTTATTCGAACTTTTGGCTCTTCATCTAATTGGCCCCTTCAGCGGTCGGCAAGAGATGGCACGCCGGCAAACATATATTGTGACGGCCCGTAGGTGTTAATTGGACAGGTGACCGAGTCTGTCGGCAGTTTGGCAAAAGGGGGGGGGAACAAAGGCGTGAGCGTTGACATTTTCTTTTCCATGAGACTGACAGTTTGTGAAATTTTGTTCCTCCGGGTTCTATATTCAGAGATACATAAAAAAAAAATTCAAGGCCATTTTGCTGAAAAATGTAAGAAGTACATTTCTCAGAATGAAACAATGAAACAGGTCGGCTTTAGGCGGGGAGAAATCATGCGAAGCGGCATGGCTAGCGTACAAGGCGAGATATAGAGGTCAGCCCCCCAGACGGAAACTACCCAACTTTTGGACAGCAATAAGTTAAAATCTGGTTAGAGATACCCTAAGGCATGGTGGAAGAGAAGTCTAAATGAGCGAAAAATGCCGACGAAACTTGACACCACTGAAGTGTAACTTTTTGCGCGCTCCGCGCACGCAGTGGTGTTGATGGTATGCCTCATGTCTCACGAGCATGCAGTTAAAATTCGGGCATGTTAGGAATCGGGACAAAAAAAAATTTGGCGCCCAATTACTGAAAAGATTGCACCAGATTGCTTCGAGGGGAACGTTTCAATATTCAAAAATTTCCAAACCAAAGGGGAGGGGGACACCCACCTACACTCAGCACTCACAGACCCTCCCCCATATCAGTACAATTGCCAGATCCCGCTCGGCAAAACTCATCTCTACCCCCCCCCCCCCCCCAATCATAAAACCTTCGCTACGCCCCTGGCCGACGGAGATTTCTTTGTTAGCGCGATAACTCTCCACAGGACTTGCGGGTGTTTAACTTGATGAAACTTTGCACAATGTTATCGAAAAAAATTCGGAGGAGTTCAAGCAATGGGAGTCGCCCCGCTACCACGAGGGCGGGCAACCTGGATTTTTGACGTTATTTTTGTTATCGAGATTTGCGTGTTTTGGAAAACATGGCGATCGTTTTTTAAGACTAACTTAGTGTTAGCCTCATGGGGACCCCACCGGTCTCAGTCTCCGGTCTCCCATGATTACTCGAAATTGGGGTAATTAGTTGCTGGTTTACCCCCCGCCAGGTGATGTGTAGTTTATGGTTAACTTCAGTCGAAGGAATATAGCAGTCATGACAGGTGTGTGTGTCTGGGTGTGTGTGACGCCTGGATTGGTAACACGATAACTATCGTGGGATATGTGGGTTCCCCATAATGAGTGCAGAATCCCTATTGTTTTCGGTAAGGGCAAAGACATTTGAGGGTCAACAACTTCAGGGCAGTCAAGGTTCACTAAGCTCTTGCTCTCTGCGTTTGTTTGTTGTTAAGTTTGAGTCACTGGATGATTTGGATTGATATTGAGTGAATGTATCGTCTAGGCAAGATGGATTTTAAAATGTAACTTCTATGGTTAAAAAAAAATTATGTGTAGTACACACATGATTGGATGGGCAGGCAGGTCATCTGCCTGATTAAAATCCACAGCCCTGTGGAAGCCAGATGGTCCGGCCCCTGCGAAGGGTGGGGGGTTGGGGGGGTGCAGCACCCCCAGATTTTTCTGACGGGGTGCGGAGACCATACCGATTTCAGGTCCGGTGTCCCGCACCCCAGTCATTTTTTGTAGCTTAAGGATGTCACTTGTGGATCAATATTGCCCACGAAATTGGTATCCTGGTTTTCGATCAGCTGGCGCGTAAGTTGTTATTCGTTGTATATGTCAAATTGTCAATAATATCTTATTAGATTGTTTAAATTTGTTGTAGAGGACGCGAAATACAAAAAAACAAATGGCGGCGCGCGCTTATCATATCTGTTCCGGTTTTTTAAATGTATTAATACAGTGGCTGGGCCCCATTTGTGCAATAACTGTGTCAGATTCTTGCAAACATATGATTTAGTTCAAGTGTCATCTTAGTGTGGTGAACATATAGTAGGCCACGAGAAGCATTGGTTTAGGGAATTGAGTCATGTGCACCCCCCCCCCCTCCCCCACTACAACGATGCCGGAATCAACTGCCATTTTCTTAACACTGCACCAAGTTTAGTAGTACTTCTGTCCTTATTGTCAGATTGGTGTGTCAGCCCTGACGTGCGTTTTTAATAGAAGATAAAAGCTATATTTAACGAAAAACACCAGGGCAGGGGATCGTGCACATTAGTAGGGAAGTTTACGTGATTGACGTATGGAACTATACAGGCGCGGACCGGGGCGAAACAAATCTGAGACAGGAGAAATTTGGACGAAAAATTTGAGCGGAACTAATCTGAAAAAATGACCAAATTGTCTGCTTACTGGCTTAATTCGTTTCAATCAAATGCCTGAAAAATGCACACATTTTCCATGACAGTGATGTTCAAGCGATTTTTCAATCTGCGGGCAGCTTCCAACCCAATTGGAAGGGTCCTCGATGAATATCTCTAAGACATGGCAATGGTAGGAATGGAGACCATGATGAAGAAATGTAAGGATTAACATCGATCAGTTGTCGGAAATTCACTGTCAATTTCATTTATTGCATACTGCCATAAGTCGCGGGAAGTGCCCGCTCCCTGAATCTGGGGGGAGGGGGGGGGGGAAGCTGGTCTGTAAAACTATTCCTTGTACGGTACGCGTCAACTTATGGTGGCGGGAATTTTAATAAATAAACGAAAATAAGTTCCTTCAAGAGTGTTTCAGAAATTTATTGTCAATTTTGGGGATGTTGCTTACTGCCATAAGACATGGGAAGTACCGTTTCCGGCAATCTGGGTGATTCGTAAGGATCAAATTTGCCTTGTACTTGCGAGACCACTGAATGCGGCCCAAATTGTAAAGTGAATAAACATCATTAGTTCCTTCAAGAGCGTTCTTGAAATACAAATTTCGAAATTATTGCCAATTTTAGAGACGTTGCTCACTGCCATACAGCGCGGGAATTGCCGTTTCCTGCAATCTGAGCGGTCGTAAAACGAAAATTTCCCCTTGTACCCTACGCGTTCACTGATGGTGGCGGTGGCCCGAATTGTAAGGAATACACATCGATCAGTTCCTTCAAGAACGTTTCTAGAAAATATGAATTCTGAAATTTATTGCTAATTTCAAGGACGTCACTTACTGCCATACGGTCGGGAAATTCCGTTTCCTTCAATCTGGGGGGGGGGGGGGGGGGGGGGGGGTCTGTAAAACAAACAATTTTCTTGTACCGTACGCGTCAACAAACCGACGGTGGCCCGAATTGTAAGGAATACACATCGATCAGTTCCTTCAAGAATGTTTCTGAAATAAAAATCGGGAATTTATTGACCATTTTAGGGATGTTGGTAGTTACTGCCATATGACCCCAGAAGTGCCGTTTCCTGCAATCTGGGGGGAGGGGGGGGGAAGCTGGTCTGTAAAACTATTCCTTGTACGGTACGCGTCAACTTATGGTGGCGGGAATTTTAATAAATAAACGAAAATAAGTTCCTTCAAGAGTATTTCTTGAGATATACATTTCAGAAATTTATTGTCAATTTTGGGGGATTTGCTTACCTGTTACTCTGCCATAAACATGGGAGTACCGGCTTCCGCAAATCTGGGGTGATCGTACGGCTCAACAAATTTCCTGTACCTATGCTCGAGACCCCGATGCTGCCAATTGTACGGAATAAAACATCAATTAGTTCCTTCAAGAGCGTTCTTGAAATACAAATTTCTGAAAATTATTGCCAATTTTAGAGACGTTGCTCACTGCCATACAGCGCGGGCAGGAATTGCAGTTTGCCTGCAACTGAGGGTCTGTAAAACGAAAATTTCCCCTTGTACCCTACGCGTTCACTGATGGTGGCGGCTGGCCCGAATTGTAAGGAATACACATCGATCAGTTCCTTCAAGAACGTTTCTAGAAAATATGAATTCTGAAATTTATTGCTAATTTCAAGACGTCACTTACTGCCATACGGTCGGGAAATTCCGTTTCCTTCAATCTGGGGGGGGGGGGGGGTCTGTAAAACAAACAATTTTTCTTGTACCGTACGCGTCAACAACCGACGGTGGCCCGAATTGTAAGGAATACACATCGATCAGTTCCTTCAGAAGGGTTTATTGAAATTAAAAACTTCGGGAATTTATTGACCATTTTAGGGATGTTGGTAGTTACTGCCATATGACCCCAGAAGTGCCGTTTCCTGCAATCTGGGGGGTCTGTAAATCTAAAAAGATACGCTACGCGCCAACCCATAGCGGCGCTAGCTTAGATGGTTGTACCCTCATAGACTCCCCCAATGTTCCACACAGATCGCCGCCCCTGATCATTAACAACTGAAAGACAGTGAAAGTAAATTATATCAAGGATACTATGAAGAGCAGGACATTTTCAGCTCATTGATCTAGTATAAAACAATTTGCATCTTTGAAACAGCCAGAATTTTCAAAAGGGGACGATGGACACTCCTTCCCTTATACCCTCACTGACGGCGGTCCATAATGGGGACCCTGAACTAACTTTTCCCCTCACACCAGAAACCTGGCTACTACGCCCGCTGTTCACTGTTCTTTTGCTTTTGCTCATGGGTCGCCCTTGCCTCGTGCTGCTAAATAACAGGTTAGGGTTACGTTACCGCGAGGTACATCAGGGTTTGTACGGTCTAATCGGAATCACGCGATTCGCATGAAAATAACTGAAAAAAGTACCAAAAAATTGCAAAAGAAAAAATCTGAAAAATGAAAATGACGAAAATGTAGGTTTTTGTGTAGGGGGTAGGGTGAGGTGTCTTTTGTCAGGAGAGCTCAGCAACCCCCAGTATAAAAATCGTTCGCAGTGGCCTGCAGATGGTGCAGCAGAATCAAGTACTCTGCTTTCTCCACAGATGCTGGAATACTTGAGGTTTTCAAAATGCAGTGCAGGGTCTTAGCATCTAAGGCTAGTATATCTGTCTGCCGGTGCACTTATGAAGAGTCATGTTGAAGAGTGTATTAATGTGATGGTATAAGTAAGCATTCATATTTTTCATTCTAGTACTGACATCACGAATTAAAATTGGGTGCATATCAAAACTTTGCTCGTTCAGGGCATCGGGGTTAAACATTCTTGTCTCCATTTTAATAAATAATGACTAAGCTGTAGCCATGGGCAGACAAAACAAAATTATTTAAGTATTCAAACACTGGTAATTCAAAATGTATGCTGTTATATTGCCCGGCCCTCGGCCCTCGGCCTCGGCCTCGGCCTCGGCCTCGGCCTCGGCCTCGGCCTCGGCCTCGGGGGGAGCGGCCTCGGCCTCGGGGGGAGCGGGGAGCGGCCTCGGCCTCGGCCTTCGGCCTCGGATGTGGCGGCCTCGACTACAACACTGTCTATATGGCCATGGATCTGTCATGTCATTATAAAACGATCTTACGGTCAAGAGGTGAGAGAATACCTACTTCCTCAACTGGTTCATACCGAAGGCTTTTTTAATAGAGGGGGAGGGGGGGGGGGTACTACAACTGTGAGTGGCACCCCATGTATTCATTGCAGTAGGTAAACTAATCCACTAATCCCATACATGTCAAATGCGGTGAGCGTAGCGCTGATAGCCAACTGAATTTTACATCGAACATACCAGTAGGCCTTTGCGCGGAAAAAAGTTGGGACGGCTTCCCTTATCAGCAGTTCAGGAATGGGGGCGTAAAGCACCAAGCATTTGTTCGTTGATAATGCTAGGGCGCCAACAGTCTGCATGTGAAGTATTTGGATTATCACAGATGAGTGGGAATATAATGATTGTCACCCCCCCCCCCCCCCCCCGGACAACCGCACTGGAAACTAATTCAGTAATCTAAGTCAATTCTAAACAAAAAGGAGGGGTTGCCACGGGTCGGCAAGCATATAACATTCGCAGGGCAAGAACGCGCACATTTCACAGAGCAAAAACCGTAGCGAGCGGGGGGGGGGGGGGGGGGGGTGGGGGTGTCACACCCCCCCCCCCCCAATAATTTGTGCCGTCGGCAAATTTTCGGTCTGTCGGCAAAAAGGAAAAGAGGAGAGGAGGAAAAGAAAAGAAGAGGGAAGAGGAGAGGAGGAAAAGAAAAGGAAAAGAGGAGAGGAGGAAAAGAAGAAAGAGGGGAAGGGAAAGGAAAGGGAAGTAAGGGAGTGAAGGGAAAGACAGGGAATGGAAAGAGGAATAGAAACCAAAACGGAAGCCAGACTTTATTATCGGCATATTTCAACTAATGGCCCATCAGCATCGGCAAGAGAATGGCACGCCGGCAAACATATATTGTGACGGCCCGTCGCCGGTCGGGGGTGGGGTAATTGGACGAGTGACCGAGTCTGTCGGCAATTCGGCAAAAGGGGGAATTAAGGCGTTAGCGTTTGACAATTTTTATTTTCCATGAGACTGACAGTTCTTTGAAAGTTTTTGTCTCTGGTCCTTTATTCCAGAGATACAAACAAAACACCAGCCATTTTGCTGAAAACAATTAGGAAGCAATTTCTCAGATTAACAATGAAACCGTCCGGTTTTAGCGGAATTATGCGAGCGGCAGAGCTAGAGTACAAGACGAGAGATAGAGGGCACCCCCCCCCCAATTTTTTTTTCCAGATCAAAAATTAAGGCAGGACACTACCCAACTTGGGCACAGAATAAGTTAAAATCTGGTTATAGATATCCTAATGCAAGTGGAAAGAAGATGTACCTGAAATGGCCGAAACTTGCTGATCAGTTGCACCATTGAAGTGTCAAATTTTTGCGCGCTTGGCTTCGCGGCATTGTGTATTGATGGTCTGCTTATTATACTCACGAGCTGCAGTAAAAATCGGGCATTGTTAGGAATCGAGCAAAATATAGGCGTTCCAAATTGAAAGGGTCCCCGCGTACGTGGTGAGCGGCCGGGTCAAGTAATTACTGAACGCCCAATTTACTGAGAATATTGCACCAAATCGCATCTGAGGACGTTTCAATATTCAAAATTTTCCAAAGGGGGGGGGGGACACCCCCTCCCCTCAGGACCCCCCCCCCCCCATATCAGTCACCATTGCCAGATCCGTCGGCAAAACATAATCTCTACACCCCCCCAATCATCTACCCCTCGCTACGCCCCTGGTAATGCAGACGGTAATCATCGGTTACTGATACCAGCTTCGGAAACTGGTCTCTATTGCCGTCGCCTTGTGGCGTACCAAGAGATTCTGATGCCGTTAGCATTGCGTCTCGACAGATGTATCGAAACTACTATAGCATCGGTATATATTGTGAAGGGGTGGACGATGTTATCACGGTTAGTAATTGCCGGACTTGGACAATTTTCTCCATCACGTCGCGCAACGTCGCCGTCGCTTTTTCGCCAATTGTCATCGGATGGTATGGTCATTGATAGTGGCATGTCGCAAACCCCGAGTCGAATTACTCGATGCTGCCGTTTGTGGCATCACGGCTAAGGTCATTGCAATTTGTAGGTGCAGCTAATTGAGTATGTCTCATGTGTTACGGGCAAAAAAAGGGCTTGTGTGTGATTTGTCTGTGTGTGATAAGATTTCTCATGTTCATCGACAGTATAAGACATATAGGCATTTTACTAGAACAAGGATTGTAAGAGGGCTTTTTCCTTAATCAGTGCTAAAATGTCACGGATGGGACAATGTTTCCCTTATTCACGAGGTCGGGTAACTGAAATATGCGGAACAAATTTCAACCATGAATAAATGACATAAGAAAGAAGAACATTGAACATCCTAGGAATTGGCAATTGAAACAAGTGGCGCAGGCAGTGGGGGCGGGCGGGGTGGGAGGCAGGGGAAAAGTTACCCCACGACGAAGGATCGAGAGGGCCAATATGGCATTTAGGGTGGTAATGGGGGTATGGCGAGCTACGCCGCTTTTACGACGCCCTCACAAAGTTATGGTCAACTTGCCGCCTTAACCCCACCCCGCTAATCACTTATAGCAGCGAGAAACCGAGGAGTACATCAATGTTGCGCCCCCCCCCCATCGAACCTCGACAAGGTAGGCTGGCGAAAGCGGCCTATTTGACACTCCGGCTGAAAATGAAACAAAAACGTCTCAACAAACTGTTATGGATGGACTGAAAATGTTTCCACTTCTCATCTTCACGTTCTTCCCAGTAGTTGGATATAGTCTCCGGTGGACTCGTCACCGTGGCAAGTTCGTTTCCGGTCGAAACACCACGTACCTATGGCAGATTCGGTAACAAGCTGAAAACCTTTCCAAGTGAGCTTATTTTGTGTTTTATAGTATCCGTAGGCATAACAAAATGCCAGTGTAACTCTACTGGGAAACAGCTGACGGCATCTGAGTGAACCAAAGTCGTCAAGTAACCGGCTGCTGAAACTCAACGTGATTCCGTGAGAAGAATTTGCAAGGACGAAGGCCGACCCAGGAGGATGTTCGACACAAGGTGAGGAGGGAGATGAAAACCCTGCGAGGTGATACCAGCTCAAACGTATTAACCCACCAAACTGAAGATTTCCTCTCCGAGCGAGCTGCACTCCGCCGAGAAGATGCATTAACTGCACGGGCGGCTTCACACATCGCTTGTTTGCAGGGAATCCCAGATATGGCTGGTATGTTATGCCGGCGGACCCTCTAGACGTACGCCAATGCATAGTCTCTTCTCGTTCCATACCACAGCAACACGCAGTAGCGTCGTAAAAACAAGGGGAGGGGTAGGGGTATGTGGGTGGGATATGTCTCCCTAAATAGAGTGTGTGCCCCCACCCCCCCCCCCCCCACCAAAAAAAAAAAGTGGTTAAGAATAAAAAGAAAATTCCAGGCATGATTTCGCTCAAAACTATTTAAAATGAACTCAAACGAGAGAAGGGGTCTTCTCCCCCATTTCCAAAACAGCGGAGAGCATTAAGTTGCCCGGGGTTCTCCCCATGGTAGCTCTGGCGATGTTATGGTGTACGTGTTTATAATCCGGGAGGAGGGGCAGATAGGCGTCATCATTCGTGGAAAAAAGTTTGACCCCATTTACGCTCTGCGACCTGGTCACTTCTCGCCCAGCGCAGCGGGTGAGTGCAGGGGGTTACTATAATTCTAAATTTAGATCGGGTTTATGTCCGGCATGCCCGGACGTGCCCGCGCACCTCTGCAACATTCTCTTGCTGCTGACTCATGGGATCTACGGTATATAAATTAAAGTTCAGTGGTCATGCAGCATATGATATTTCCTTTGAACATATAGCACATGCGCTGCAGAGGGCATTATGTCAAATCCCCACACCCAAATCCGTTTTCGCTCAGGATGGGCTGAGACGCGATTCATCCTTTTGACTACCTCACTACGCCGCATCGTCAGTTACCGCTGGCATGATCACGTATCTATACCAGGGTTCGCGGAGAGGATCGCCACTGTACTTCTTTGGGCATATGTCGCGCTTCCCGGCGGACTATCCTACCTACCGTGCTCTGCGTGAACGGGATCCGGTGAGGTGCGGCCGACCGCCTGGACGCCCCGCACCTCAGGGAGTTGGGGGGGGGGGGGGGGAAGGCCCAGGCCTGGTCGCTTGACAGGAGGAGGCGGGCGTTAGAAGATGCGGTGTGGCTGCGTCTATATCGGTTGCCATCCGCGACATGCGTCCCATGATGAGTGAGTGAGTTAGTTTGTGCCCTATTGGCACACACGGTCGGCCTCCATTTTATGATAAGGGAATGGTTAAGGACAATTAGAAAGTATAAGTCTTGAATATAGGCCGAGGGCCATTAATTACCTGGAATGACTTGCTCTCTCAATGTGGAACAATGTGCAAGTATTTTAAAATCAAAAGGAGCATTATAATTCTTGGAGAGTTGCTTGGACCATCCACCCGTCTTTGCTAGGGTGTGGGTCTCTCTTGTTTCGTGTTGTTCTGTTTCGTTTGTTGCGGGCGGGCGAGAGGTTTCGAAGTTGAAGTTTGCTGAATATTGGGTAGGCCTATTGGATATTCATTGCCTTGTTAACTAGAGGTATACTTCAGGGAGTAAGCTTCTTTATAAACCCTTTAAGGTTCATAGTTTCCCCCTCCAAAACATTTATATACTCTTATGTAAGATATTTAGCAAGGTATTGTATGAACTTGTTGTAGTAAAAAAAATATATCAAATATCACGCGTCAAACTTATTTACGTGACGATTATACTTTACCTTCTTGCCGGTTTGCGGGATATTCCGCAATGAAGCCCTCCGCCCCCCTTGATATTTGTTCACTCTTATTGCGTATCCCGTATGTAATGTTTTTGCTTTAGTGAGAGATTTGAAACTTAGAAATGATTCAAGTAATCCCAGACAAGCCGAGGCTGTATTTAAAAAACGAATGATAACGATGCTTATAGGCCACGGTAATTCTGTGTACAGGCATGTGACCAAGCCAACGCCCACAACCGCCTACTACTCAATGGCCAAAAAGTACACACACGCATGCGCAGTGGTATATATAGTATGGGGTGCGTGCCAAAATAGCATGTGTCCGTAATTTCGAGGGCGGGATACGTTACGTTATAGCTCAATGTATTTCTCTGCAATGAAATTAACTGTAGCTAGTGTGAGTGCAAGTGCAGTGTGAATGTGTGACATAATCATAATAGACACATACGTTGTAGATCGCAGGCTAGATTGAAATAGAAAATTGGATCTAAATCCGATTGGTGAACAGGTGACCCGAATCACGAAACTTCCGTATTAACTTGGTATTCGTCAAACACAACATATTTCTTGAAAATCTTCGAATGTGATCATGGCACTGTACGAAAGAGTACGGAGATTGATCGGCGCCGGTGGACCAGGGAACCAGCAGCACACGATTTCACTGTGTAGCAAAAAAATAACAAAAACAAAAAAAACTTACTTACTAATGGCTAATCTAGGCTAGATTATGCTCAACTCAAGATTCCGCCAAGGTAATGGTTCTTGGAGAGGTTAAGCAGAATTAATAATTTGCGGTATGGATCCCGATGTGCGTGTCCTAGCAAGGCATATGAAGGGAAGATACACAATCTATGTCCCTGGCCCTTAATCATAAATGAGCCCCAATGCCAAGTAAGGCCTAGGTCTAGCCCACCGAATTTGCAGCTAGTGCATGAAGAATGTATTTTTATCCTTCTTCATGCTGTTTCTTAATGTACAGTGGGTAGGCTGGATGGGAATTGGGCTGTTGTGGCACTACTTGGATAGCCTAATTTGAATTTGAATTCCTTGCCACGAGCAAAGTGATCATAGGCTGATTCAGAACTTCCCCATTTCAATCTTCAGATTGAATCGCAGTGAAAATGACTTCTGTTTTTTTGCTCACTCTCATCCAGTCTTACTTGAATAATCAATTCAGAGGGTAAGTTCAGGCCTTCAGATTGAAATCAAAGGCGAGTACAGAATGCTGCTCCAGAAGTGCTATGGCGAGGTTCCCCCAAATTCAATGGGACATGCATCAGGTTTAGCCTATAAAGCTTCTTGAGTAGGTATTAGCTTTTTCCAAATCAAGGTGAGCTAAGACTCAAATTCATTTGGCGAGTTTAGGCGGATGGAGAGAGCTTTAGCTCGCCTTAATCTTGGAGGCCTGAAAGTTCTCACTAAACTTTACCATTGAGGATGGCGTTTTGTTGTCTTCATTTGTCAGCACATAGGACTGGCTTTTCTATCTACCACGAGAGCGTGTTTCCAGCAATCTCCATTGTCAGTAGCATGCAGTGCGGTGGTAGGCATGGCTATGCAATGCTGAAAGGTACCTGCAGTACCGGTTCAAACCGCGGTGTAGAAAAATGGGCCACGACATTGTTTCACACGCTCTCTTTTTGTGTAGGGAGAAGTGGCCCTTTGCAAACATCCTGGGAGCAGAAATTTTGGCTTGGGGCTTGCCTTGCATTTTTACCCCTTGGGCACACAATCCAGATTCAAGAGAAGGCATGTAGAGTTGAAGAAGCAGAACGAAGCTACTTGCAACCTAACGGTGTTAGAAGGCTGCGATTTGTAGCCCCCAACTAGACCCCCTCTCCAAATTGCTTCAGACTGGCCTCACTCCTTGAAAACAGTTTGCACCTACAAGGAAGCCAACCACGGGGCAGGGGGGGGGTATTAATGGTCTCTGATCCCTTTGTACATATTAATCCGATAATGGTTTTCCACCTGCAAATGCATCCACTTTGAATTGTGGTTGTAGCCCTCCAAATTCCAAAGAGAATATTGGCGATTACGGGGTGCCTGCATTATAGCAATACCGATACGAGATTTTGTATAAGGCCCATACCATTGTCATGATATCCGTCAGATTTACACAAGTTATACAATTTGTATTGTGTTGCCTGGCCTTGGCCATTGCTTGATTGAAATGTATAAGTACTGGACCACCATAATAAGAATTGGAGCCCATGTAGGGTATAAAGTAGTTAGTCGAAGAGCCACGACACATCTGCCTCACCTGCCTGCGTATGTAAGACTGTAGTAGGGACGTTGCAAACTGCACAAGGACACAACACAAGGCTTGGAATGGCCAAAGGAATAATGCTTATGGACAGATTTCTCTTCAGGTCATCTGGATGATGGCAACCTCCCTACAGAGCTGAAAATGGAGCTTGTTAAGATCTTGGAGTAGAGTTGGCTCTTACTGTATGGCTCGGAGAGTTGAAATCGGACTAGTAGCACATGAGACCAGCTGCTGCTGCTGAAATGTGGGATCTGGAGACGGAATATGAAAATCAGCTGGAAAGAGGAAAAAGTGATCCTACCAGTTCCCACTGAACATTTGATGTGGGGTTCGCAAATTTGAGGTGAGGAATTTTCAGACAGTGACGTCCTTTCTATTCTGAATTTGAGGTTGGAAATTCTTGATTTCTACGATTTCTTCATGCTGCTTTATTAAACTGAGTGAAAAACTGACCATATATGGCTGAAATGGGGGTACTATGAGAATGTTGTGGAATATATTCTCGCAGAGGATAGCACATGTAGCACTAGATTGCAGCTGGGACCTTATATCAAAGGGACACGGCTTGCCCTTACATCGTTCTCCCTAAATCTTCTCTCAAGATGACCATCACATAGTGCCCAGATGCCCCTGTAAAATGCTTCTCTCCATCATTTCACATTCCTTCCTGTTTCTTCACACAAAAATGATTTCATTTTCAAAGAAATGTTCAAATCATTAAGATATTATACAGTATTTGATACCACAATGAGATGAAAAAACACTAAATATTATAGCTCGTGTAGTGATGTTTATGAGGCTCATACTCTGTCGGTTTGATTCTGTCAATGCCAGGAGGTTTCTCTTCCTGTGTAAATATTATGAGTTCGCTAGTTTCCTTTGAGAGGCAGTGGGCCTTTGAGTGTTCAATATTTCAGTTCTTGTTTTGCTGATAAGTGTTGGTTAATGATTACTGTGAAGCACAAGGATATACTATACTTTATCTATATGGATTCTGGGGGGGAAAACACACGACCGAATTCCAAGTATACAAAATGATACAAAGTTGGGTATATATTAGAATTAATGATAACAATATGGTGTGACTCCCATTACACATACATAGGAACCTTTATGTACTGCAAATGATTTGGGAATTGAAATTCTCATAGCAGGCCTTCACTTCACACCACAGAAGAAAAATGACGGGACCGTTTAGCATGGTCACAACGAAAATGGCGCATGTACAATGGTACTACTAATAACTTGGATTTGGCTTGTGTCTAGATCCAATTTGCCCAGGAAGGATTATCCATGGGTGTGTCAGCGTGCTGCTGCTTAATGCCTTAATGCAAACTTCAAAAGTTGAGCTCAGTGGCCCGAATTATATACATACAGAAATCGAATAAAATTATTGCCATTGTCCTACATTTACCTACAGTCATTTCAAAGCTTCCATGAAGTATACACTGTACAATCTATTCCATTCACCTATTCGGGCATATTCAGTTCAGTTCACACGCGCAACTCACTCCAAAGAGTCTCGAGCAGGCGTCCATTCGGAAAGCAATTTCCGGACGTCATCAATAAGCATTCCTCGCCACGTAGCTGACGTCTCAGTCCCGAGACGACGGCGGGCAATGATATATTTTAGAAACAGACAAGAGGTGTCTGATGCTCTTTCTGGCAGTGTTACAAGTTAAGTGAGTGAGAGAGAGAGACTGGGAGTATAACTAACCGTTCGCATTCTGTCCGTAAGGTAAGGCATAGCTACGTGACTATCATTTGTGCTGTAGGTCACTATTTGAAATCTTTCACGGACATCATCTCCCTGAGGGGTCAATGAAAAACGTTTTTAACAAAAAATTGGGGTGAATTTGCTGGCACAAAATTTTTACATGCACAGCGGCAAGGTGCGGTATAAAATTGATTTGCTTTTGCAGTTTTCAAAGGACAAATGCAGAAATTGGATACAGGCAGAGTTATATCGTGGTCGCGAATGAAAAACTGCTGATGTAGGTCCAAACTATTCAATACGTGTTCCCATGTGGAGTTATGCCAAGTGGATCATGATGCAAGAGAAATTGGGGAGATCCCAAGTGCAATAATGCATATCATATTTGGACAAACTCGGAAGTTAGTCATGTTTCACTGTTTCATTTTGGGAATAAGTAACGTTAGCAGAAGTTCTGTTTGTTTTCTTCATCATCATCAACACTACAACCCACTACAGCAAACCCTCTCTTCCCATGGACTAAATGCTTTTCAAAAGTGAAAATGTGGGAATTTTAATAGAACACGGAGATTGTTTACAGGGTGTCAACGGGTTGTTGCAAGACAGAGGGGAAATCATTTGTGTTAGGGCATGTGGATACTTTGTGATCTTGAGCATGAAAGGCAAATGCTCAAGGACGGTAGAAAGTCATCTGAACTTCGGGTTTGGCTGACGCATTCAGTTTTCCACAGATAGTAAATCGCAGCCATCTTATAATCCACCTGCAGTAGTTCTTAAATCCAACAGTCGGAGCAGGTGAGCAAGGCAGACCTAGGAAAATCTCACTGTTTAACCGTTAAAACTATGTATAGAGTAGGAATGCAGATCGAAAGTGGGATGGTGCATCCTCTGCAGTTGAGCAATCAATAGAGATACGTTCCAGTATTAATAACATCACGCAAGACATGGCCTCACTTGGACCCAATGTGAATGAGACTGATTACAGACTCAGTGGAGTCATGGAAGAAGAAGGACGTTTGCCATAATGAGAGGCTTGTGTGATGATCGTGTACAGCGTATAATTTCCGTCGGCACGATGGGGTCTGTATTAACTGAAGAGGCAATTCTGGCCCGGTCCAAGTGGTTGTTGAAGGTGGGTTGAATGACGCGGCGGACTGGCGGTGGTTATTGGTAGGAGCTTAGAAAAAAACAGAGGGCTGATAGGGGAATGATGAGATGCCAAAATTAGTTACTGTTCAAGGAGACGCGGATGTTGATGAAGTGACAGTAGGCCTCATAGAGTTTTGATAGTTGAAAGTAGCGTGTATTGGTGGAGTAATGTGACAATTGAGAGGCCACCTATATTTTGCCCAAGATACAAAGCTTCATAAACACATGAAACACGATCAGGAAAAATAGCAGTGGGGGGGGCGAGGTGGGGGGCAGGAAATGGGAGAAAGATCATGTGAGCAAAAAAATCAAATCTATCAAATATTGGGCAATTCCTGCCCCCCTCCCCGTACCCCCCATTACAAGTTCTTGTAACAATTGGCAAGAAAGTGCCCATTAAAAATCCAGCGTACTAACACAGTTGTTAAGATCATCAATGCCCTCTGATAGCACTCACCACCCCCCCCATATCAAGGGTGCAGCCCATGGCTGAATTGACAGGGGGGGGGGGTCTGTTGTAGCAGTCATGAGAAAGTTTGTGCATGAAGAACATGAGTGGACTTTACAAAAAAGTGGGGGTAAATACCCCCTCCACCCCCCTTAACCCCCTCGCTCGCCCGCCCCCACGGACCTCTCCTGTGGATGTGCACATCTCAATCCTCCAATACCGGATGGGTTGAGCTGCCGCTTTCAGGGAATTTTTGATACTCTGATAGGACCCTAGCTGTTGTTACAATTGCCCAGATATTTTTTTTGGCGATCTTTGTGACTGTGGAGTGGCCAAGTGGCCATGATAGAGGGGGGAGCAATGCATCATCAACAAAACACGGATAAATAATTCTCTTGGAGGTATGCAATGTCACTGAAGTCGCTAATGGTTAGAAAAATGACGAACTGAGGGCTGCACGGGTAGTCGGTAAACCGTGAAAACCCGGTTTGATCATTTCGGTTAGACCGGTTACGTAATTTACAGATAAACCGAAAACCGAGGGTACGAAAAAAAACAGTCATCCGTTAATGACGGGGACAACCGAGTTTTCCTTTAAAAGCAAATGTTGAAAGACAAATATCTGTGCACGCCTGCACTGCAACGGATGGCACAGAGCCCTGAAGGGATGAAAATGTTACGTACTTTCTTGATACCGTACGGGCCTAAAAGGAAGGAATTTGACGACAGTACGCGGGACGCGAAAATAACTTTTAAAAATAGGTTGACTTGGATATAAATTTGTGCGGTTATCTCCGAGAGCTAACTGTGCTGTCCGTGCCAGCCTTACCCCAACCTTGTCTAATTTGGAATTTTTATAAATGCAATCCACTCAGGGACACCAGATGGTGGTTTTCAATCATACCCTGCAAGGTTACAGACTGTGCCCCTGTATGTGCGTATTGGGTAAAGAGCGTAAAAGCATTGTACTGCCTTGTGTTTTGGTTTATGACAGTATTAAAGTTGAACAGTGTCATTGACGAAGCAAAGCAGTGAACCATTGATCAAATAATGAAGAGTATGAAACAAGATACAACACAATGCTTTTATGGCTGTCTACCCCCAGGAGTTTCGTAGGCCTTTGTGCTTTGCGGCTTCTACTGAAGCCAGTGGTGGCTTTTGAATGACCTTTATAGCTCTGGCTTCAGCCTGGGGCAGATTCAATTTGATTTAATTTGATCGACGATACAGTTCTCCTATTGTCAAAGTCAGATGTGGAGCTATCCAATACTAGGAATAGGAATTTATTGTTTACGTAAGGTGGAAAGCAACATGAAAATCCTTGCCAGGTCAGGTGGGTATCAGTCGAGGCATGGGACAGAGGTGGGGACGAGTCACCCTACTCCATTCAATTTGAGTCAAATTTGACTCAGGAATATGGGGCAAGTCTAGTCATTCAGCAAGTCACGTACAAACTAAATGGAAGCAAGTCATCATTCATGGGCGAGTCACCAGCATTTCTCACCTGAAGTCACAAATGCGACTTGTCCCTATTTCTGCCGACCAAGGAGGCATAAATGAGAACTGTTGAGTCTGACAACACAGGGGGGGGGGGGGAGGAGTGGTTGCAAAGGCTTCTGCCCCATATATTTCTACACGTAAATGCAAAAAAAGGGTATTCACTCAGGAAAATGAATGAGATGATTCTCAATATTTGTGAAAAAGTGTTTGTAGGTTCTTATTCGGATCCCATCTATAGTTTGCTTGGTATACCGAAAGATTTCCAAAATGACATGTTTTGCATCAATTGCGCAAAGCCACCAGTCCACATTTGACAAGTAATTGTCGCCTTACGTCCTATACCGATAGGCCGTATATATTATCGGTCCACCGAATCGGTGGAATTCGGTACGAGTGCGGAACTGCCATAAGGGTCAAAGATCATTGGCATTTCGGAAGAAAATGAAGCAGCATATAAGGGAATAGTCAATTTGTTTGTTAAACCCGTACTTAATCTCCCATCTCCCATGGAATATGAGGGGCAGTCGAGTCAATCCAGGCAAGTCACTGTACAAACTCAATGGAACAGTCACTCAATCATGGGCGCGGCGCCAGCATTTCTCGCCTGAAGTCCCCATGTACACTTGTCCCCCTTTCTGCCAGCCAAGGGGCCCTAAATGAAACTGTTGAGTCTGACATGGGAGGGCGTGGGGGTGGGGGGGGGAATGTGCAAAGACTGCCCATATATCTACACAGTAGATGCTGCATTTTCGTGTTTATGATAACAGAACGACAAAAGGGTATTCATCAGGAAATTATTTATATTATTCTTCAATATTTCGTGAACAATTTTGGTAGGTTCTTTACTTTTATTCATATCCCATCCTATAGTTTGTTTGGTAATACAGAAAGATTTCCAAAATGCATGTTTTGCATCAACTGCCGCACACCAAGCCCACCAAGTCCAATTTTGATAGCAATGGTTGAATTACTGTCCTAGTACCAATAGGGCAGTATCTATCTGCGGAATTACCCCCCCGTTACCCCCCAGCCACCGCTCTAGCGACTAGACATAATGGTAAATGATCAGTGGCCCTAAGAAAAAGTAGCTGTGTATAAGGAAATAGGCCAATTGTTTTATACGAGTCAAGTGAGGTTTTTTTATCGGTACTTAATCTTCAGCTCCCATGCCCCCAGCCCAACCCCCACGTTCTCCTTCTGTAGGTGCCATCCCCAATGCAAAAAAGTCTTTCCATACCCAAGTGGCAGACCTCTACTATAACTGTCCAGTCATACCATATGGATAGTTGATACATAATAAAATACAGCCATATCCCGCATGTCTGATATATTCTTGCCTGCATGTCAACAATAATTGAGTCATGCCATTTCCCTGCACTAGTTGCTGTTTAGGAACCAGGGAGATCAGCCATACTGATTGTTTATAAATTACTCAAAGAAGGTGTGCTTGCCTCAATCCAGCATTTTGATTGGTCGTTGACCGACACACTTTGCCAAGCCCTTGATGAACAACTGCAGGCAGTCTGCACAGCTGCGACTATGGACGGTGATATCACCTTCATAGGCGGTTGGTAGTGATATATTACTGTAACGACTGTATGGAAAACAGATAGCGTCAGTAGTACAGCCTTAGTCCCTGATCCTCATTTGCAGGCCATTCTGAAATTCACAAAATTGAACCGTTTCCCTTATACTGGAGTGGGCAGGTCGGTTGTGAAATGGTATTTCACTTTTCAGGCTGGGATTCTCGTGGCATAAATGTCAGAATAATGGAAAAGTAATGATCTTTCGTGGGAACCCTAATTCGGTTCCGTCTCTCTGTGTAGTGTAGTTTTCCGGATGTTGTCAAAGTTGAGGCTCTGATTCTTCTAATAAATTCAAGTCTGACCATATTTGTCCTTTTCTTGAAATTTGCTCAACGCCTAAGACACTTGCAAGCAATTGTAGCCTGCATCGTCTAGGTTCGTATGAATAGGAAATCTCCAACTATTGTTCCATCTAACACTTTAAAGCGCAGCTAGCAGGAAACATGATTTTGTGCATCAAACCGTCAAAATTCAGTGGTTGTGGTTTTTTTTTGGTGGGGGTTACAGATCGATTAACAATGACATTGCTGGCTGTGATCAACACTCTGGAAACTGATGGATCAACAATGTTGGATCATTTATCTAGAAGATTAGTCTTCCATATGTGTGATTGGCTTTCATTCAATTGTAGAAAAACTGGCAATCCTAATGGGTGGTTAAGGGGCAAAATCTGTCAACATTGTGGTGGGGGTTGTATCTTCCTTACATTGCAATGATGTTCTCTGTAATGCACATTTTCTGCAGATCATGTCACTCCCCCCGCCCCCTTCCATGCTCTCTCCACACCTTCTGGGGCAGCGAGCCCCCTCCCCCATCGGGCCAAATTTGTTGGATGTGGTTCTACCAGGATTGAAATTGAAGGGATGGCGAACATGGGGTCGCCCGATGAGGGGTGAGGATTTAGTACATCAGTTATTTGTTGATCAATAGAGGATTTGTAGTGGAAACTTCTGTGAATGTCACCTTCATAGTGATAGCAGTGACTACGACCATCCCCGTGGGGTAAAAAAGTGCATTTTATAGGCCTAGTTGCTGGAGCCTAGCCAAGCCTCCTATTTATAAACCAGGCAGACCCTCTCTGAAAGGTGACGTTTCCTGGCTGGCTCAATGGGCTCTCACTATATTATAACCTTCCCTGACCTCTGGAGGGATCCCGCTGCTTTTCTGATAGTATTCCTAGCCTACGGGTTGCCTTAGGCCAATATTTTCCATTTGCAGAAAAATGGAAAAAAGAATGTGGAATTTATAGTAAAAAATTGAATTCATGACCTGAGGGTAAATCAACCAAATTCCCCATGATTCCTATAAAATTTGTCATATGTTTGCTTCTAATTAGTCGCTTTTGTGGACTGGAAGTATATGTTGTACATACTTCCCTGGCCTTTTTGTTTTTCGATAATTATTTTGATTACGTGACCTCAGAACCAGTCTTCGAATATTTTGAAATTTAGTAGCCCTTCGGCTCCCAAGTGGCTTAATCTGGTACCAAAGGTGCCGACTGGTGTCCATATTTACGGTGTTTAAAAATGTTACTTAATTTAAATGCAAAAAGACAACCCTGACTTAATTCACACGATACTTATCCTGCCTTGACCCCACTCTCAGATTGCACTTGCGATTTGCTGGGCTGCCTCTGCTGGTGCCAATCCCCCATGCTATCATCTCCCGACCTTGGATTCTTTCCCCATCATCTCCCCCACGTTTCGGCCTCGCGAGAACACTTTGGCTAGTTGCGCGGTACCTGTATTTTTTGGAACCGGTATTACCGAGGCCCTGGCACCGGTATGCGGGCCAGTTTACGCGGTATCGCGCTTTGCTAACAATAATGCTAGCTATGGTTTATTACACTGCATACTTGTCAGCTCATGTATTCTATTGCCCTACTTTTATACACCCTCTTTTTAAGTCAAAATATTGGCCCCCCAATTATATAGTTTGTATAATAAACTGTTTGTAGTCCTCGTTTTGTTCGATAGTTGAAAATAATTTAATGACACGTACGTAGGCAAACATCACTGCATGCGAACCACATGTCATGCTGTTTAACGAGGCAGAATTACATGTCTCCATCCCTTCCATACGTAAAAATGTATGCCCAGCCGGCCGGCCCCATACAAACAGGTCGCTAGTGCAATTGCCATTGTAGGCCCTAACGTACTGTGATTATTTTTTAGCTAGAAAACGAAGCAAGGCACAGTTTAAAATCAGCCCTAAAAGTCACCAAGATTTGCGCTAAACAAAACCTTTATGTATAATATTTTTCCACCAATTGCCCCCAGTTAAGCCAAATTAATTCATTCATAAATGGTAGGCCACGCTAATTGGGCATCGCATACGCGGATCTAGGTGGAACGACGATTGCTAATAATTCCAGTCCTATCACAGAGTTAGCCACGTTTCCATGCACGCGACGGAGCGGCGGGCGGGCGAGCGTCCAAAATCGCTCATCGTCATTTTCAATGAATCCGTTTTCCTGCACGCGGGCGGGCTGGCGGGCGTTTTTTCGAAATCACGGTCATTTTAGCGATTGTTTCCTCCCCCGCTTGTCCGAGTTGTATTCGTATCATTCTCGGTGATTCCCTGCAATCTTACGGCTTGAAGCCAGATAATGGAGAGTAGAGGAGTTTATGTTCAAATAATTTCCAAAAACATTCATAACTTTTTCAACACTAGGGATGATTTTTTATACAGATTGTGTCTATATTCAACCATCAGACACCTATTGTTAAGCACATATTTACATGTTTCAAAAAAAAACCTCTGATATGCAAGTATTTTCTCCAAAACCTGTCAATTGTGAGTTTTAATGGTGGGGGCCGTAATCGTTGACATTCAGAACAATGGTTTTCAAGAAAATGAACACCGTGTTTAGGTTTTAAACCTAGTATGCATCGGTGTTGATAAATATATAATATATTAAGAATAATAATAATAATCCTACTATAATAACACCAATAATAATAATAGTAGGCTACATCGGTTTCTTATATAGCGCATATACACGCGAAAAGTGAGAAGGGTTTCGTGACTCACCGAAAACGCCGGCAACGGCCGCCCCCCCCCCCGCCCCCGCTTGCATGAAAACGAGTCTTTCCAAAACGCACTGCCCGCCCGCCCACGCCGTGTGCCCTGGAAACGCGGCTTTAGGTAGAAAGTCCCCATAGATGTTAATTGTGGGCGATAAAAAGGTTTTGCTGTCGGCGGCCTGGACCAAGTCAATAGGAGTGGCCGACTTGGTATTTGAGTAACGCACTGTAAGTACATTATCATTGGGAATGCATTGTCAGAATGCTATAGTCAACCGTAATTAGGGTGATGAACCCGTGTTCCAAACATGGGCGAGTAAGCAAGCAACATATTAGCTTTGCATGTAGTTTTATTATATGTACCATGAAGCCTGCGATGTCCATGGCAGCTGGGATATTTTCGCCAAATAATGCAAGTACACACAGCTTGTCCCTACGTGGGGCAGTTTGATCATTTCAACAGGGTTTGGGATTGAGCTGCGTGTACGCTGCGGCCGGCGGCATGTATCGGCAAAAACCATAATCACATATGTGTTGGGCTGTGGCTATTAATATGTGGCTCTTAATATGTAATTTATTATACAGACGTACGATTGCGTAGCCCGACGGGCATTTGCAACTGAAATCCGTAGCTAGCCCGACGCAGGAATTTGAAGCCCCTGGTCTTAACCGCGCATAGGCTTTTTCGAGCCTGCTCTAGAAGCTAGACCAGCTAGCCTCTCGTTCCTTTAAGAGGTCATCTAACCTGAGAGGTCCTACACCATGACTGTTACACCTAATATAAACATCCTGATTACATTTTAATTTGCCTGGTCAGGACATTCCAAAGCTGTGGACAGTGTAACATGAGCTGTGTGTGGTTGTCTACTGGTATGCTGCAGTACTCAAACCCCCTCGCGTTACTAAAACAACCAGCCTCACTCTGTGAAAGCGTGGGGTCATTGACTTGATTGGGTGGTACATTAGGAAATGTATGCGGTGCAACTCGCTTGCGTGGACTTCGGTAATTAGCTGTTTAGACGCAGTTCCCGGTGGAGGCTCTGTCCCTGTACAGTGTCTAGTCCACGCCGCTTTGTACTTCCTCCATGCACAATAATATTTCAATATGTTTGAGTACAGCTGCTGGATGGACATGAAGGGCGGGTGGGTTAATAGCTGGTGTGAAACTAATGCGTCAGTCCATACCAATGTTCATTCGACTTCTATTATGGGGTTAGAGGCTTTTGTGAAATGTGATGTGTAGTGCACAAGATCAAGAAAGTATCCCATCATGCAATAAATAAATGATGGTTTACTTGGCACAAGCCTGCAAATATATTATTCTCTTTTCTATAATTAATTTCACTTTTTGAATAATAATTATTCTATGAGATAGGGTGCTGTAGTGGGTTGGTGGGTCTTGGTGTATACTTTGGTGAGAGAAGACACAACTTCAAGAAATGTTTTGGTTTTTCAACAAGAACATTAAGAGCGGTGCGATGAGGGATTGAGGGTTCCATCCAGTGTTTCTGTATTTAGACCCATAGCTGCCTTAGAGAGTTGTTTTTTTTGCTTTTTTGCAGGTGTTTTCCAGTCAGCCCATGAGCTGGTGGCGTTACACCATATAGAAAGAAAAAAAATCTTTCCCCCGAAGGAAGTGTGAGCCTCTGAAAAGATTTATTTCATTACCTAGTTATGTGTACAGTAATGCGGGGCAATGGGCTACCCGCGGCCCAAATCCGGGCCCTCGTCCCAAAGATTTTTATGGCGTGTCGAGTGCCCATGGGCCCATAACGTTTCCATTTCAATGACCAAACTATAAAAATATTCTGAGTGGATAAGAAGAGCAGCTAATTCTCATGTCTTCTACCACCACCACCAGATTAATCATGAGGAGGACTGTAGAAAGTGAGGACAACACCAAAACGTGGGCCTGATGACGTGACGCCAACAGAAACTCTGAAGTGCCACTGGGAAGTCGACTACCATAGAAACCAGTATAGGGGAAAAATTGGCAAGACTTACTTGCTAGAACTGTAGGCGTCTGGGGGGGGGAACTGCCAAAAAAGAACCCTTTAATAAGAGTGATTCCAGTCAGTTGCCTCTGGGTTAAAACCACATGGCTATCTAGTCGACCTACAAGCTTTTTATTAATCTGACAACCCCAGTTCATGCCTCCAATATTTTTTTCTTCTGCAAGAAGCAATTCCACCCTCGAAAAGTTGAAACTGACATTCTGCATCTGGTGGGAGTGGAAACCTCTTTAAACATGTTTCGTTTTGTGGACCATCTTGCACCATGAACACAAAACAAAGTTTGTGAGATAGGTAGCAATCTTGTGTTTCTATTTTTATACACCATTCCCTTCCTTCCCTTTTAAATTCTGCCCAGGGCACTTGCAATATCATTTATAAATGATGCCCACATTTTCAATAGGCTATGGCCTAACAAAACTTGTACACTCTGCATCACAATTTACATATCAGTAGGCTAACATTGGACCCACTTTAACTTATGTCTGTGTATACCAATGGCTGTTCAATTCTTTTCTACCATGCAGCTTCCAACTGAACAACACAATTTCAAGAAAGACAGTTTTAGTATTCAAATGTACACCTCAATTGGTGGCTTCCAACACTAGGATAAAACATTATTGCTGTTGTGGACAGTGTTTCCACTAACTTGTTTGACAGCGAGTTTTCACAACGCCATGTTTGGGCGAACTTCCAATTTTTGAGTGAGTCAAATTATGCCTAGGGCTATATTTTTTTTTATGTAATTTTGAAATAAACCTCTTTAACCTTCGCTTCATAAGCACTGCGTCAATAAAGCTCACTGCCTCAAAATCATGTCATAGTGACTTAGCAGAAACACTGGTTAGGAATACCCTAATGTTTTCTCCTTTCTGACAAAGGAATGCATCTCAATGATGCTTCCACCCCTGGGTAATTTGTTGGGGGAGAGCTTCGACTGGCAGAGGGGCAGAAGTTAGAAGGAAATGAAGAAAACGGTGTTACCCAAAATATAGTTGATGCTGTCAATCTTGCCAAAAGTAGTAATGTCTACTGTCATATTCTAATCCCTATTCCAGATGGGTGGCGAAGACCCAAAGGAAATCTTGGAGAGCGCCCTCGAGTGTATCGAGAAAACCGTCGAGAAACTGAAGGCGATGAAAGTTACCCCAGAGTGCAACCATCGCATTCAACCACCAGAGGGAGACGACCATTGTTTGGGACAAGAAGACCGGAGAACCGCTACAACAAAACCCCCATAGTTTAAATGTAGTGGGAGGGTTTTTTTTGGGGGGGGGGGAGGGGGAGGTGGCTAGGGGAGGGTAAAGAGTGTAGAATGGGGGGTGGGGTCGGGTTAGCTAGGTGACACTGGAGACTGGAGTGGTCAAGGTATCCTGGCCAGTAGTGGTTCCTTGCATCAGCACGGTGAGGGGGGGGGGGGGGGTGGGGCCAAAGTGTGGAAAAGTAGACCAGTTGACCCAGCGGTCAGCACAGTTGGTGAACCTTCAGTCTGCCACCCAAGAGCTTGAGGTTTGAACCCTGCTCGGGTCCAATGCAGAGAACCCCTGAAGAATGGTACCCAATTCTCACTGGGCGCGTCAGCACAAGGGACTGGAAACGAGACAACATAAGGGGTCGGCAGTTTGCATGTTGCCGCCTGCGTGTTCACTCCAGCTGCAACATTGAGCTGGTACCGCCTAGAAGACACATCCCTTTTTCCACGTACAGGATTTTGAATTGACAGAAAGTGTGGTATCCAGGGCTGCACCCTTGCCAGGCCTTGAATGGGATCCATTCTCTGCTTTGGGCCGGAATCTTCATGGTTATATCTACCTGAATACTACTTATTCATGCATGACTCATTGGAATGACTCTAAATTTTGGACTGATCTATCGAGCTGGCCACCATTTGTTCTTCATGTTTGAGCAAAGAGGCCCATCTAGTGTTTTACCACTACTAGGCTTGAAGTCACGACTTGGCGACTCAAAGTCATAACCTGAAGTCACGACTTGCAGTCACGACTTGGAGTCACAACTTGATAGTCATGATTGCATATTCCATGTATTCCATTAGTGTACCAGAAGAACGCATTTCATTTTGTACAAGTACGGTAAACACAAGATTGGAGGAACACCCCATTGTTTAGTCAGTAGCGGAGCCAAAATGTCACCCAAACCACAAAAAGGGTTCCTGGCCATCTCGGTGAAGAAAGTCCAGGCAAAGTCTGCCTCCGGATTCACATATCCCATTATAAAATTTGTTATACGAACCTGTGTCCTTGGCCTAAACTGTAATTGAACCACAATCAGTATGATCAGTCATGCTTTCCAGGACAGAGGATGTCTGATGATGGAGCAGCAATGGACCCTTGGGTCCCTGCCCTGAATTGTAATTGAACCCATTGGTGTCTGTGTCTGGCATTCCAGGAAGGTCAGTGATGGCATTCAGCATCAGCTGTTGGTGCAGAGGAGTGAAACCTGAAACAGTGTTGGCAGTAAAATGATCTCCTGGTTAGGCTGTAGTGTAGAGGGGGACTGATCAGGGGAAAACCCCCTGGGACTAGAATGAGGTAAAAAAAATATCACTTGGCAACCCGTTGTGGTAAGCTATGGATTTGGGATAATGACTGTATTGATGAACATGTACTTTTTGTCGCACCTGAGAAAGTTCAGAAAGTGACTTAGCGATAACTTTTTTCATGTGTGTATGTATGTGTGTGTGCATCATACTTTCTGGTTAGCTGGATTCCTAGAAATGTAGGACCAATTTTACTTAAATTTTGTATGAACAGGCTCTGATCAGATTTTGGGCAAGAGAGTCACTGATTAGGTTGGATAATTAAGCCTCTCATGTATTTTGTTGTTTATAAGATTACAGCCAACCATAGGAGCTTTGGTGATTTGGTTTCCCCGATGGTAACAGATATGTTAGATGAACTGATAGGATTTTCATCGTAAAATATGCTCATTAGCTTGTTTCAAAGTTTGTTGGATTTTTAAGAAACTTAGCAAATGTGGTCTATTTCCAGTCTTGAAATTTTCAACAAAGATTTGGGATCACCGGACGGAGGTCATTCAATGTGTCTAATTTATATCATTCATGCAACATTCATGCAAAATTTCAAAACTGCCCTGATTCGATGAAACTTGGTGGCTTTGGAATACCCTTGTCCCAATTTTCCTAAACAGAGATGCGGTCACTGAAGCTCAGTCCAACGTTCTAATTCTTATAAAAAATATTCATGGGAATTCCAAAGCTGCTCGGATTCCCATGAAACTTGGTGGGTATGGACCCACTTTGATATAGTAGAGAGTAATATTAGTGATAAATGGAGCAATATTGATATAGTAGATCATTAGTTTACTAGACGGTGGTCTTGTGTGAGTATAAGCGAAATCACACCATACAGCCCAAACTTCAGAGTTACTGCTATAACCCTTCCTTTTTATAACTTCCATTCGCAGTTGGGCTACTTCAATCAGTTATGGCCTTGTGACAGGCAGTTCCTCCGGCTATCCAGCAGCCCCGCATGATCTATAGCGCTCCTAGTTTACAAATCTCACTGAAACAAACACCCCCCCCCATGCATGACCTATTCATTGGCAAATTAGCACCCATTCGGGTCACCCTCCCTTTCTCACTGCTGACAACCTACGTTCTAACATTTTTCTGGATCAGTGAGATTTTCCCGACAGTTTTTTTTTTTTTGTTCACAATCTTTATGAACACCCAATTTACAACGATGTTTCCGATCTGTACGGAAACTTTACGCTCCTCTTCTTCCGATTGCAATCATCAGGGACCTTGACATACAGAGCAACATTGGTGTTCATTGACCATGCTGTTAGCGAACCAAAATCACACACACCGAAAAATAGCGGCAGTCTGAACACGCGTCACTGAGTCTTGAATGGGAATTTTCCATCAGTGGTGGCAACCCTGGACAGACAAGACACTTGGTAGACGAGCCACGTGGATTCCCAGGGCAGCCTGCCCTGGGGCTACAGCCTTCTGTATAATGCATATTTGTGTCTGGTTGTTCAATATGTGGAGTGGCCTTCGAATTGGGACAACAAAAGCCCCTAAAATCCCTAAGAGAGCTTGCTTGTGGTTATTTTCATAATCCTGCCTGTTCCGACTTATTGTGGGATATGGGTGGCAGTTCGTTACAAGCCTTCTTGTGTCATCTGGGTACCTGCCAGATAAAGTTGAATGACCTCTTGACTTAGAGGGTCATTACAACGGGGAAATAATGAAAGAGCCAGATTTTACAAGGAGCAATGCACATCTAAAAGCATGCTGACAGTGTCTACAGTTGTATAACAAATCATAAAATTTTCACTTCCAGAATTAATTTCTAGCTACATATCCCCCCTCCCCTCCCAAAATGATGGGTTTGTGCATACTGTACATACCATAACCCTGTTCAGGAATTTTGACGCTGTGTTGTTCATGTGATGCACTACACTCTTATTACTACAATGTTTTGCCAACTGTGTAAGATTTACAGTAGAGTAACCGTTACTTTTGATGGTGAATTTTTGTCTGTCTTTGCTCCCGAAATTTCCTTAATGGTATTTTCAAGTCATTCGGGGCTTTTGCTGGTGAAGTGTTTGACATTGGGTGTCGATCACTATTGCCTGAATAGAATCCCTGGATTTAACTACTGTGGACAAGGCTGACGGGTGGGGGAGGAAGGGGGGGGGGGGAGTGTGAATGAAAGGGGTAAGATAACTCCTTGGATAATAGCATGCAGTTTTGAGGGCCCCGAAAAATCGTATCACATGCCTGTTGTGGGGCACTAGAGAGGGAGGCCCATGTTCCTCCCTTCCCCCATTTTGTACCAGGCCCCGATTGGCTTTTCCATACATTTTAACAGTAAAGTACCCAATGAGCTCTCCATATGGGGTTGGAACTCTCGGATACTCTCGAATGTGGAGTATATACTTTATTCTATTACGTTACCCTATGCAACTTCAAATCGGCTTAGTATTTGGTCAGTTCGATCACTTTTTTTCAAGTTTCATATTGATGCTTCAAGTCTTCCTATTTCAAAAATTCATTATTTGCAAGACCATCTGAAATTTTGTGTGATTTGCAGTGGCGCACATGCACTAGTCCCGCTCATTACCACAAGAGCGGTTCCACTTCATTCATTGTAACTCGACAACGATCGCAACGTTCGATCCCATTGTGGTTGGATTCCTAATATGGCTGGCACCTGGGGAAGGTGTAGGGAGATATGTTCAAAGGACACATGGCACACACATGATATGGGACACCTGTCCTAACCCCGTGAACCTCAGTTGAGTATTTACCTTCTCTTGAGTGCAACATTGTAAAAATTGCAATTCCCCAGGTCCAAATTGAACAGTAGCACTAGTGTGCCGTTTTTATGGCACTGTCTCATATAAATTGTCAATAGAGCGAGTGGCTTCATGGCCCTGCCGCCCTTCACTCCCCCTGTTTTGGCCTACTTTCACCCCTTAATGTAATTGTCATAGTAACTCGGCTTTATGGGCCTCTGATTACTCCCCAGCTGGTCTACAGAATATACTGTTTGTATTTCTTTATACTGACTCTGAAGTGAGTGTATAACCATTGTAGTTGTGAATACCTTCTACATGTACTAAGACAATGAGCCTTTCCATGGTTGAAAGTGTCACACACTAAATAGTTCTATCTAGGGTAGAGACAAGTTTCTCCCCCCAATCTTTTCAATCCTCTACTCTTTCAGGTATTCAAGTTCCCCCATTTTTGGACCCTGGCACCCCACCCCTCGCCCCATCGATATCTGCAATAAGACAAAAGTCCTGGGTTGGCACCCCATGCGTTCGCATTTTGCCAGACGTTTCGTCTACTATTTTTATCAATATGGCCCATTTTAAAAACTGTTACCACTATTTGAGAACACAATCATTTCATCCTATCTTTTCGGATATTTGTTGTTGATCGATATTGCTAAGCAGGCGGGAAATCTGTTATTTTTCTGGCCGGTAGGATTTGTAGTTTTCGTCAATAAGTTCTCAAGAGATTGTTCTGCACGACTGTAGCATGCAACGCCGATGCCACACAATACAATAGACATTATCATCTCATTGAACTGTAACTGCGACATGGTTTATTGAAGCTCCATGTTAACTATGCACTCCTTTTATATACGGTAATAAAAATCCCCCCCCCCCATCCCGATTGTTCCTCAACCATTGTTTTCCTCGAATTTGTTTCATCGGTCAAGACTGCCTTTTGCGAAAACTTTACAAAATTTTTCGCTATATTTTTTTTTTATGTGATTTCGAATTGAAATCCTCTTTTTAACCGTTGCTCTCAGAATGCCATTGCGTCAAAATGAAAGCTCACTGCGTCAAAATGGCGTCATAGTGACTTAGCAGAAACACTGCCCATCACCTCGGAAAAAAATTAATATGTACTGAATATATGTAATGCCATAACTTCAGGAATGATATTAAAGCATGCATCATTTAAGGGTTGCTGATTGCGCGATACAGTATTCCCCCTTTATGATGACTGTATCAGATCACAGCTTATGTCACCCTGCCTGTATTACTTCCTCTCCAGCTGGGAGTATTAGAATAATACAGACCGATCAGAGAACGAACTTGATAGAACTACGCCGTATGTTCTGGGCAGAATAGTATCCACCAAATTAACTCCAGAATCCCCTCCGCTGGATCCCGGTACTGTCTGGAGGTCATCGACAGGCTGTGACTGCACTTGCATCCACGGAAATTAGCGTTTCCACTCTTGAAAATCAATCAATGATGCTCGATTATATTTTTGGAATTCTTATAATTTGAAATGACAGTGACACTAACGTAATAAAAATTCAGGGGGTTTGATGCGGGGCCAAGGTAATTTGTATTGGAAAGAATTTCCACTGTTCTGATATCAATTTGATTCTTGATATAGGAGACACCAAAGAGCACACTTGTTTTAATTATTGATGTTGATAATTCAAGAGAAATTATTACTAGAAAAGAAACCAGATTTGGTGAGCTCTACTAGAGAATTTGGATTGGGTAGAATTTATATCTGAAGGTTCATTCATTTGAGAAATCTGTAATAGTTCTTCTACATTTCCAGAGTTTTCATTTTGGCAATGGCAATGAAAACAATTTTTAAGCATTGTCCAATAAATAACAGGTTTTTTGGTAACGTATCATCTTGGTTCCAAATTTCATCTAAATTGATGAAGAAATTCATCAAATTCATTCCTGTGGTGTTTATCTGGAGAAAATGAAAACCACAGAATTAATATAATTTTCATGCTTCCCAGGACAACCTTAAATAATATAGAGTAATTCAAAGAATAAGATGCAATATATGTACATAGATTTATCACGGGATATTTCCCAAGTGTGGAAAAACTATACCAGCAGTGCATAGAACCTCACATGATTAGCAGCTTGCTTCCCCTGCAGACTGTTTCTAGGTTCATCTGGAGGTTGATTTGCATTCATGGGATGCCATGAAGGACTGCTTGGCGCCCAGTGAACGTCATGTCATCTCTCCGATATTGTATTAAAAGGATTGGATGTGGATGGTGAGGCATGCCTCAGGTGAATTGTTTACTGAAGGAGAGTCCACTGATACGTATCAAATTGAATTGAATCCACTTTATTTGAACCTTTTCGCAAAGACAAAATGTAATGAGGCATAGTTCACATAAATAAATTGTTGTAAAGCAAGTATCAATAGTAATAAGGTTGGGGAGTTCGCTATGAAGCTACCAAAAGCTTGTGGAACGCAAACCCCCGGACGAAACACGAGCAAAAACTTAAGATAACCAGAACACAAACAAACGTTAACCTACATATTGAAGGAGTCCAACACTGGTGTCAATAGTTGGGGGAGGGAGGGAATGGGGGGGTGGGTGGTCTCCCTCAAAGGTTGTGTGCTACTCATTGCCCCCTCTCCCACTACACCCCACAACTAAGAACAAAAACGATTTGGGGTAACACAGGCATGCATGCAAATGAGTCCATATTTCTTGGAAATTTTTTTCTGACCGGCTTTTCACTGGAAGAGATAGCAAATGAACAGTCACCAGATTGCATCTGTGATCCTTAACTTATTCAACATTCTCTCAAGCAAGACTGCCCCCTCTTCCCCCAG
Source organism: Sclerodactyla briareus (assembly GCA_026419785.1). Taxonomy (NCBI): domain Eukaryota; kingdom Metazoa; phylum Echinodermata; class Holothuroidea; order Dendrochirotida; family Sclerodactylidae; genus Sclerodactyla; species Sclerodactyla briareus. The sequence continues at coordinate 70,920 of JAODTK010003477.1, read as the reverse complement.
GTTGAAGATCTGTGGAATCACTGTGCCACGATTAGCCCCCTCCCCTTCCCCTCCCTCCCCCTTAATAAATTGAAGAGTTGCCACTGGTTCTGCAAACAAAATCATCATGTAGGACATGCAGGAAAAACTGCAGTTCCACTCATAACTCTTGAATGGTGGGGGGGGAGTTAGGGGGGCAAGGAGGGGCACATCTGTTAATTTTCTGGGGCGATGGTAATTTTGCCCTGCGATGTCAGCGTCGCTCAAGCTAGTACCCGAGTTACCAACAATAAGCGTCTCCATGTGCCGAGCATATATGCAGTTTCGCCCCGCTAATATCACATTTTTACAAACGGGGGTTAAGCATCCACCTCCCTCAGCCCCCTGCTTCGACTCCCATCTGAGGGTCTCGGCACCACCAGTGGTGCAGTCTCATGCAGAGAATTCCTGGGGCTCCCATTGTCAGCCTGAATCTATGGGCCCTGACGTAGGCTCCGTGCAATAATGTTCCAAGCACTCACAGCTAATGATTCCCAGGTACATATCTTGGGGGATCATTGGAATGCAGATGCAAGCTAGACTAGACAGAGGGGAAGGAACGTTGTCATCCAGATATTTGTCAAGGTCAGAATGTTGTTACAATGTGTGAAGTTGATGTGATCTTGATTTTCCTTCAGTCTCACAAACAGCAATCGATGTTGTCTGGATAGATGTTAATAATGCGCTGTACAGTATGTGCACTGTGGTCCCATGTTAATATGCAGGGGCTGCGGCAAGAGCGCGGTTCCCTCTTAAATGATGTTGAAACATCCTTAGAAGCATTTTGGTGCTATTTATTGTCATTTCCCTATATTCACATGCACCTCACCCTAACCTCCTCCCTACAAATAAAGGTTGCTCAAATCCATTTCCAAGCGAAAATATTTTCCGGGCCAAAAAATGGTTGGGGGGGGTCCACCCCCTTCCCTGGTCCTCCCTGTGGCAAGCGCCATTCGATATTGCGAAAGTGATTGGCAAATGCACTAAACCTTCCATTTATACAGTACACGCTAGAGGTCCGGGGGAGTGAGGAGCAAATTTATTCAAAAGCTCCAGAGCGAACGAAAAGTCAACGGAGAGCACCTGGGGGCGAGGGTGATAGCAAATTGACACAGTCACCAGATTGCATCTGTGATCCTTATTCAACATTTTCTCAAGCAAGACCTCCACTCCCCCAGGTTGGTGGTCTGTGAAATAATTGTGCCCCCAATGCCACCCTCCTCCCCCCTCCCCCCCCCCCCCCCCCCCCCCCCCCCCCCCTGCTCCACAAATTGAAGAGTTGCCACTGGTTCTGCAAACAAAATCATCATGTCATTGTACTGTATGGGACCTCAGTTCTAGTCTCTACTTAGGACATGTAGGGAAAACTGCAGTTCCACTTCTCTTGAATGGTGAAGGGTGGTTGGGGAGGGTGTGGGAGATGGGGCAAGGAGGGGCACATCTGGTAATTTTCTGGGGTGATGGTAATTTTGCCCTGCGAAGTCAGTGAGTACCGAGTTACCAACAATAATCGTCTCCAGGTTGACGAGCATATAGGCAGTTTCGCCCCGCTAATATCACATTTTTACAAACGGGGTTAAGCATCCACCTCCCTCAACACTGGCTCAACTCCATATTGAGGGTCTCTGCACCACCAGTGGTGCAGTCTCATGCAGAGAATTCCTGGGGCTCCCATTGTCAGGCCTGAATCTATGGGCCCTGACGTAGGTCCGTGCAATAATGTTCCAAGCACTCACAGCTAATGATTCCCAGGTACATATCTTGGGGGATCATTGGAATGCAGATGCAAGCTAGACTAGACAGAGGGGAAGGAACGTTGTCATCCAGATATTTGTCAAGGTCAGAATGTTGTTACAATGTGTGAAGTTGATGTGATCTTGATTTTCCTTCAGTCTCACAAACAGCAATCGATGTTGTCTGATAAGATTGTTAATATGCGTTACCAGTTATGTGCAACTGTGGTCCCATGCTTAATATGCAGGGGCTGCGGCAGGGAGCGGGGGGGTGGTGCACTCTTAAAATGATGTGAAAACATCTAGAAGCAATTGGTGTATTTATTGTCATTTCCCTATATTCACATGCACCTCACCCTAACCTCCTCCCTACAAATAAAGGTTGCTCAAATCCATTTCCAAGCGAAAATATTTTCCGGGCCAAAAAATGGTTGGGGGCCACGCCCTTCCCGTTGTCCTCCTGTGGCAGCGCCATTCGATATTGCGAAAGTGATTGCAAATAGCACACCTATCCCATGTATACAGTACACGCTAGAGGTCCGGGGGAGGGGGAGTGAAGGAGGCAAATTTATCAAAAGCTCCAGAGCGAACGAAAAGTCAACGGAGAGCACCTGGGGGCGAGGGTGATAGCAAATTGACACAGTCACCAGATTGCATCTGTGATCCTTATTCAACATTTTCTCAAGCAAGACCTCCACTCCCCCAGGTTGGTGGTCTGTGAAATAATTGTGCCCCCAATGCCACCCTCCTCCCCCCTCCCCCCCCCCCCCCCCCCCCCCCCCCCCCCCCCCCCCACCCCCCCCCCCCCCCACCCCCCCCCCCCCCCCCCCCCCCCCCCCCCCCCCCCCCCCCCCCCCCCCCCCCCCCCCCCCCCCCCCCTGCTCCACAAATTGAAGAGTTGCCACTGGTTCTGCAAACAAAATCATCATGTCATTGTACTGTATGGGACCTCAGTTCTAGTCTCTACTTAGGACATGTAGGGAAAACTGCAGTTCCACTTCTCTTGAATGGTGAAGGGTGGTTGGGGAGGGTGTGGGAGATGGGGCAAGGAGGGGCACATCTGGTAATTTTCTGGGGTGATGGTAATTTTGCCCTGCGAAGTCAGTGAGTACCGAGTTACCAACAATAATCGTCTCTAGGTTTGCCCTGCGTAGTATGCAGTTTCGCCCCGCTAATATCACATTTTTACAAACGGGGGTTAAGCATCCACCTCCCTCAGCCCCCTGCTTCGACTCCCATCTTGAGGGTCTTGGCACCACCAGTGGGGCAGTTCCCTGCTTTAGTCAACTCATGCAGAGAATTTCTGGGGATCACATTATCAGCCTGAAACTACTGTATGGGCCTGACGAGGTCCATGCAATAATGTTCCAAGCACTCACAGCTAATGATTCCCAGGTACATATCTTGGGGGATCATTGGAATGCAGATGCAAGCTAGACTAGACAGAGGGGAAGGAACGTTGTCATCCAGATATTTGTCAAGGTCAGAATGTTGTTACAATGTGTGAAGTTGATGTGATCTTGATTTTCCTTCAGTCTCACAAACAGCAATCGATGTGTCTGATATATGTTAATAATGTCTGTTACAGTAGTGCAACTGTGGTCCATGTTAATAGGCAGGGCGCGGGCAGGACGCCGGAGTTGCCCTCTAAAATGATGTAAACATCATTAGAAGCAATTGGTTGCTATTTATTGTCATTTCCCTATATTCACATGCACCTCACCCTAACCTCCTCCCTACAAATAAAGGTTGCTCAAATCCATTTCCAAGCGAAAATATTTTCCGGGCCAAAAAATGGTTGGGGGCCACGACCTTCCCTGTGTCCTCCCGTGGCAGCGCCATTCGATATTGCGAAAGTGATTGCAAATAGCCCCACCATCCATTTATACAGTACACGCTAGAGGTCCGGGGGAGTGAGGAGCAAATTTATCAAAAGCTCCACGAGCGAACGAAAAAGTTCAAGAGAGCACCTGGGTGGAGACGGTGGATAGCAAATTGACACAGTCACCAGATTGCATCTGTGATCCTTATTCAACATTTTCTCAAGCAAGACCTCCACTCCCCCAGGTTGGTGGTCTGTGAAATAATTGTGCCCCCAATGCCACCCTCCTCCCCCCTCCCCCCCCCCCCACCCCCCCCCCCCCCCCCCCCCCCCCCCCCCCCCTGCTCCACAAATTGAAGAGTTGCCACTGGTTCTGCAAACAAAATCATCATGTCATTGTACTGTATGGACCTCAGTTCTAGTCTCTACTTAGGACATGTAGGGAAAACTGCAGTTCCACTTCTCTTGAATGGTGAAGGGTGGTTGGGGAGGGTGTGGGAGATGGGGCAAGGAGGGGCACATCTGGTAATTTTCTGGGGTGATGGTAATTTTGCCCTGCGAAGTCAGTGAGTACCGAGTTACCAACATAATCGTCTCTAGGTTTGCCCTGCGTAGTATGCAGTTTCGCCCCGCTAATATCACATTTTTACCAACGGGGGTGAGCATCCACCCTACCTCAGCCCCCTGCTTCGACTCCCATCTTGAGGGTCTTGGCACCACCAGTGGGGCAGTTCCCTGCTTTAGTCAACTCATGCAGAGAATTTCTGGGGATCACATTATCAGCCTGAAACTACTGTATGGGCTGACGTAGGCTCCATGCAATAATGTTCCAAGCACTCACAGCTAATGATTCCCAGGTACATATCTTGGGGGATCATTGGAATGCAGATATGCAAGCCCACAGACTAGACAGTGGGGGGGGGAGAACATTATCATCTGGATAATTGTCAAGGTCAGAATGTTTTTACAATGTGTGACATTGATGTGATCTTTTTTTATTATTCAGTATCACAAACAGCAATCGATGTTGTCTGATATAATAATGCTCTGTTATGTGTGCACTGTCAGTGGGTTGCCATTGATGCAGGAATGAAGGTTGGTTCCATGTTAATATGCAGGCGGGTGGCGGCAGGAGGGGATGCCCTCTTAAAATGATGTGGAAACATCATTAGAAGCTATTAGTGTACATGTTCCCTATAGTACATGCCAACCACCCAAACCCCCGCCTCCCTAAAAATAAGATTGCTCAAATCCAATGCAATGACTGAGGTCCCTGGTTCAAACACCGGTGTCGTCACAGACACCAACCTTTCACCCCGCTCCCTTCTCGTGTGGGAAAGTGGCTGCACGAGTGGAGCTACACTCTCGTCTGTCTGGATGGGGACGTTAAATGGCATCCCGGGAGCTGGAATTATCACCCCTGCCTCGTTACTCAGGGCACTCTTTGAAAAGATGGCCTTCATCCACCAAGTTTTGTTGTAAACTATGGAAGTTACGAAAGTCACACAAATTATGCAAATTTGACCATGATGACCTTGAAATGACCTTTAACTTTGTCAGGAGCAAATGTATTCCCATCCCACCAAGTTCCGTTTAAGTTGACAAAAGTTGGAAAATCGCCTAAATTATGCAAATTTGACCATGATGACCTTGAAATGACTTCCACATTTTTGGATTCAACTATAGTCCTAACCCACTTGAGTTTCGTTCGGAATCCGGACTTAAATTGGAAAATTTCGCAAAAATTATGCGAATTAGCGGCCCCCAGCAGTGCAGTGTTGTCCACTTTCGAACTCATTCGAGATTTCTCTTGGGCGGACATGTGTACCAAGTTTCAGATCAATCACGGATAAAGCGTTAAAGAGTTATTGCGCTAACGCCTAAAGTTTCTGGTGGCGGCGGCGGAGCCTGGTCCGGACGGCAGCATCGGCTGTGGCGGCGGCTACACACCCAAAACCATAATATCCCCAGACAATTCCTAGTGTCGCGGGGAATAATGCGAGCACCTGGGTGGAGAGGTGGGAATTCTAACTCCCGCTCCGCCTCCACACAAGAGTGGCAATTTGTTTCAATTATTTTTCTCGGTGGGGGGTGAGGCACATGACCCCATTCTCCAGATGGGGTCATGTGTAAAAAATATGTCAATGGGGGATTCATCAAATGTTGGCAGGAATTCCCCCTCACTTTCCCAGCTCCAGCCTCCACCGCTAACGACTTGGACAGGGCTGCCATTCACAGGATAAATATTGTTGTACGTTTCCCCTCACTTCCATCGATATCTATCAGCCTGTGCCAACAGATTTCTGCGATTCCAGAAACCTGCTTCCGCACACGACCAATACGGCAATGTTTGGATCATTACCCAATCGCTGTCTCAATAGCTTGAAATGGGGAAATCTCTCGAACCGGGGGGGGGGGTGGGGACTCCGTTGAATGAATCAAGGCCGGTGCAGTTTGAATGACATCACAGCAAACAGGACTAATTTTACTTGGCATATATCCTGCTCTTCAAATCATAGACTGTTCTCTGGTCCCACACCTTCGTTATATTTTTATTCAAGAGGCAAAATCGTTCCACAACACCTTGTAATTATTGGGCGGATCCATTCGCAAAAACAATCGTCTCACTGTATATATCAGAACAACTTTTGCTATGATTTAGCATGGTGTTGATATACCGTCTCTGATACCGAACAACATTGATCATTGGGATGCCGTTGCAAATCACATGTACCGAATGACAATTTGGGGGCATCCCTCAATGCATAATGTATGTAGGACGAATCAGCTTTATTTATATCTCTTAAACATTTTTTTCACAGTTTGGTTGGACATGAGAACTGCCGCAACTGTCGACAATCTGATAAATAAAACAGAATCTAAAGACAAGGAACATTTGAAGGTAAGTCTAGCCCTCCCTCCTCAAATAGATACTTGATGAGGCCCTTCATTTACCGCCTCTTTGACTCCCCCTTTCTTCTAGGTTTCTCCCCTCCCCCCCCCCCCTCTCTCTCCCCATAATCTAATTGTAGTTGAGTACCTTTCCCCATAATCTAGTGTGATTGAGTACACAAATTTGCTGAGGATAGTGAGTACGCCAGAATTTTCCTTGTCTGTTAGAGTACATTCGGCCGGATCATAAGGACAACCAATTCTGCACATGGTGTCAGTGGCAACATGCTGGAATAGGGGGGGATGAGAATGAGAATGGCTGATTGAGTCGTGGAGACTCCAGTACTCCAGTAGGACTCAGTATAAATTTGCCTACAAGCTGCTCTCCGCCCTAATGAAGAGAGGACTAGGCTGTTCAAGTGTTTCATACAGCTAGGTTGCCTTCCAGATACCCACAAAACATGTACGGAATGGCATCTCTGAAAATTGACTTCTAGTTGTGGACATTCATCTCGCAACGTTGTTGCATCGTGCACCTTCACGTGTCATAGAGTGCCTCTATAGATTATCCATCCCAGGAGTCATTGCACAGGGAGGCCGATTAGCTCAGTCGGTAGGGCTCCCAACTTAAGATCAATAGTTCAAAATTCCCATTGGGAAGATGAGGAAATTTTGATGCAGTGCTGCGGGGCAAGGCTCCTGGAATGGCTCACGCTACCAACGTGTAAAAGTGGGTACCTTGCAAGGTAACAGAAGTAGGTGCCGCTGTGTTGGCTGCCAGGGGAGGTTTTTTGTTGTAGTAGGCCTTAGGGAACTTCATTCCTGGGTGGTGCAGGCAAGGTATTCATCAGGTTACCAATGGCAAGGGGATTAAGTCGTAGTCGTGTGAAGAGGGTGCTGCATTTGATACAAGAGTATTAGACCCGAATCTTAACAAGATTTCAGAAATATTTTCTTCATTACGCTGCTGGGTATTTCACAGTTCCCCCTTCCTGAGGTGTCACTATAGGGGAACTTAGAGCAAGTGTCGGCTCGTGCCCCATTCGCACACTGGATGGGCTGGAATTCAGCGAGGGGTCGGGCCCAAGTCCATTACATGACCATTGTAATCTTGGACATTGTAAGCACATGCGGTATTTATATCATTACTTCTTGTCATTTGGCAGTGTACCAATTTTGGTAATGATTAATATACCAGTAGTGTTGGCAGTGTGATGATAATGAGATCTCATTAGACAGTGTGGGGTAAAATCGTATGACAGACTATTTCCTGGAAAATCATAGGGCGTGAACATGGGGGCGGGGGGGGGGGGGGGGGAGGAGGGGGGGTGAACAGTTCAGTACCACTCCAGCTCATGGGCCAGACAAAATGGGGGCGTTGGGTACGTGTGCCGCCCCCCCTCCGGGAAGATTTGGCCTGCTCTCTGGGGAACATTGAAAAACCTGTAGGGAACCTTCGGGTGAAAAATTAAAAATTCCAGTCGGAATTTGTTATTCCTACTCGACTTTAGGGAGTGAAGGCTCTGGTCAGAAGAGACACTGATTGCCATTGGAGGGAAAGGGGAAAGTGGGGTTGGTTGGTAACAACGACTCGGATAAACCAGGACACTGTCAAGATAGTGAGAGAACACATTGTGAGATTAAAAAATGACATTGTGAATGTTGTCTTTTCAGTCACCGGGTAGAGGAGGCCCAGCGGGGAATAGTTTGCTTCCTACCCCCCCCCCCCCCCCCCCCGCCCCACATGACTTGCTCTCTAACCGACGAGGGTTTTACCCGCTTGTTACCATTGTTACTTGTTCTATTGTGATTACTCCTTATCAATCGGTAGCATTTTTAGCGTGCGTCAGTATTTATAGGTTGATATGTGTGTTGACAAAAAAAGCCATCCAGTTTCTTGCTAAATGACAATTCTTATCACCGAGTACACACACTCAACATACAAACCTGATTACATCTTCGGTCAATGGTCTCGTCTCTTGGAGACTCCCAACAACAAGCGTTGACCGGGGGAAGTAGAAGTGAGAACGTGGCATTATACTGCAACCCTAGGTCAGGAACCGTGACCTGGTGTCAGGGAGTCACAATATGCCCTTGCCGATTGCATGACACCCCCCCACTACTAAAACTAGAACAAGTCCCACCCTTGATTCACTTTGTGACTGACAATGTGATGACACTGTTTCACTATGTGAGTCATCATTACCCTGACCCACCCTTGTGTCAACTTTTGTGACTGACAATGTGATGACACTGTTTCACTATGTGAGTCATCATTACCCTGACCCACTCTTGAGTCACTTTGGACTGACAATGTGATGACACTGTTTCACTATCTGAGTCATCGTTACCCTGTGTTCACATGTGTTATGCGCGCGGTTCCCAGGACAATTCACAACCATACAATTTCCACACGGCAATATTCCCACCCAAACGTGTCAGTATGCGCTCCTGTGATGAAGAAAAGAGGCGAAGGTCGCGATCAGCACAAAACCCATTTGTGCTGCTCTTTGAATGTCAGGCTCATTCGAAAACTGGCCCGATTTCTCTTCTCTGAGCTTCCTTAAGCAAACCTTTTATTTGCCTTTATCCAGCCCCTATGTGGCATACCACTATCAACCTATTCAGCGCCCTCAAGCTACGATGGCCTGAAGGACAACGTAAGAAGGCGCGTGAAGCAGAGATCAGCCGAAGACAGGGGCATGTTCGGGAATGTGACACGTGGGCTATGGGTAAGATTACCCCACCCCCCTACCCATTCCTGCATGCTGTGGGGGGCCGTGTGTCGGGATGAAAAGCACTTAATATTATACACAAATTGCATGGTGGCTATGAATACTCAGACTGGCGACGTTTCCAGGACGATGTTTTTTTTTCTTCAAAAATTCTTCTGATCTGGGCTGGCACAAAGCGTTCAATTATGTTGGCAATTAGGACCCTTGGAGTCATCTGGGAGGAAAAAGCCTCATTTCCGATCAGCAAAATGAGGTATAATCATGTCTTATTTATCGTATTGATTCATTGCCAAACATACACACTCCATAGGTGGAATTTAGGTGGCGCTCCATGATATTCGGAGGAGCTGAAAGTTTCCCCTTAACCTCCCCCCTCTCCCGGAGGACAACTTTGGATGTGTGGTCCATCCCAGTCCATTCAATATGTGGTAAGCAGGTAACACCACATATTCAAAGCACCAGTAATTCTTGCCTGATAATGTGTGTCTTTCTTGTGCATTTAGTGTATGTGGTAAGAGGATAACACATTGAAATGCTCAGTATCTGGCACGATACTGTGTGTCTTACTGTGCAATTTAATGTATGTGGTAGAAGGTACACATGCAATCTACGTATCTGACCTGATACTGTGTATCTACTGTGCATTCAATGTATGTGGTAAGAGGGGGGACACATATTCAAAGCTACGTGATCTGGGCCTATTACTGTTACTAGTGCCTGTGCAGTTAATGTATGTGGTAACAAATTGAAAAGCCTGACAGTATCTGCCTGATAATGTGTATCTTTATGTGCATTTAATGGCGTGGTGAAGGTGGTTAAACCACATGCAAGCTACAGTATCTGACCTGATACTGTGTATCTTTGCTGTGCATTCAATGTATGTGGTTAAGAGGGTGACACATAATTCAAAGCTACAGTATCGCCTAGTACTGTCGTATCTTTCCTGTGAATTCAATGTATGGGTAACACATTGAAAGCTACAGTTATCTGGCCTGATACGGTGATTTTACGGCATTAATCTATGTGAGAAGAAGGTAAACACATGCCGCTACAAGTATGGACCTGAACGGTATCTTACTGAGCTTCAATGTAGTGTAAGAGGGTGACCTAGTCAAAGCTAAGATCTGGCCTAGTACTGGTATCTTTACTGTGCATTGATATATCTGGTAGGAAGGTAACACATTGAAAGGACTACAGTATTGGCCTGAGTATTGGTATTTTTTGTGCAATACTGTTTGTGGGTTAAGAAGGTAACACATTGAAAGCTATGTTACCAGTACGGGATACTGGGTGTCGTTCCTGTGCATCTTTAATGTTTGTGGTAAGAAGGTAACACATTGAAAGCTACAGTATCTGGCCTGATACGGTGTATCTTTACTGTGCATTTAATGTAGTGGTAAGAAGGTAACACATTAAGCTACAGTATCTGACCTGCTACTGTTGTATCTGACTGGTGCATTCATGATGTGGTAAGAGGGTGAACATATTCAAAGCTACAGTAGCTGGCCCCTAGTACTGTGTATCTTCCTGTGCATTCAATGTATGTGGTAACACATTGAAAGCTACAGTAATCTGGCCTGATACTGTGTATCTTTACTGCGCATTTTAATATAGTGGTAGAAGGTAACACATTGCAAGCGACAGTATCTGACCTGATACTGTGTATCTTTACTGTGCATTCAATGTATGGTTAAGAGGGTGACACATATTCAAAGCTACATTATCTGGCCTGTATGTGTATCTTTACCTGTGCATTGATATATTGGTCGGAAGATACACATTGAAAGGCACAGTATCTGGCCTGAATTGGTATTGTTTTGTGCAATTTACTGTTTGTGCGTAGAAGGTAACACATTGAAATCTAATGTAAAGTATGGCCTGATACTGGTGTCTTCCTGTGCATTTAAGTTGTGCGTAAAGAGGTTAACACATGTGAAATGGAAAGCTACAGTATCTGGCCCATGATTACGTGTATCTTTACTGTGCAATTTACCCATAAATTCATTGGATCATAAACATCCAGGCTGCCTTTCATTGTTGATGCCTATGCAGGACAGGGGAAAAAGGACCTTCGATTACTTTTGAAGAAAAAATATTTCAAAGAGGGTGAATAATGAATATAATGGGGCAGTGGGGCAAAAAACAGGGTGTGAACACTGAACTGTTCTGTAGGTCCTGCCATAGCTAGTCTATATGGTAGTTGCCAACCCGTTGCTACAGTATTGCATAAGATACTATTATTACTAATTTCTGGAAAGGTTCTCCTTCAATAGATTATTTCTTCCATAAGCCATATAAAATGACAAACCCAAGTGTCAGCTCTGTGGGACTGCCATTTAGGGGACAGTGACACTAGTGGGTCCACTTGTATTTGGCAGTGACGCACAGTTGACTGACCAACCCTGCCAAGGGGATCGGGGGTGAGTCATGCAGATGACAAGTGCCTCTCAAGTTGAATAGGAGAGGCCATGGTTTCAGGTCCCATGGTTCCAGTCAGGCAACCCCGGCAGTGGTCGTCAATGGCACAGGTCAGGCAACACACACACAACATCTGTTAGCTGAAATAGGAGCAAATTATTCTGCGTATTCTATTAGAGAGCTCTCGCCTTTGAGGAGCCTTGAATGCACAGCAGTGGAGGGTAGGTAAAACCTTCTCCAACACAACCATAGGAGACCAAACAAAACTCGCTTGGGTAATCAGTTCGAACGTTATAAAAGAGGGATTATGTCAACGTGGACAGACCAATTTGAGAGAGGGGCAACTCGAACAGACCTAGTTTGTGCTACAATTGAAGTGGCAAATATTGACTAATATTTATAAAGGTTGATCTCCTTTCTTTTGTTTTGTTGTGGTGGTATCATGACTTTTCACAATAATCTGTGTATTGTGGTAAGTTGACATTGTGGTTGGTGATTGAGTGAGGCTGTAGAATGTGTTGCTTGGGCAATTAATAAATCCAAAGAGTCAGTTCTATTTTCGTACAGATCTGGCTCCCAAAGTAATCCAATCCGGTCTGTGCTCGGTGATATTCATATAATTGTGTGTTAAGACAATCACAAGTTTCTGAATGAGATAAACAAGATATTGTAAACTGGTACAAATTGAGTTTCCTTATTTAGATGTTTGGTAATGTTGTTGATGAGGAGAAATTATAATTTTTGGGTTAGGAAACTGAAAAGCCGAGATAAAAGGTTATTCCTAAACTCTGAATTGATTATCTGTTATGAAATTGTTATCTTGAGTTCTAGTGGTGATAGAGCCCTCAGTTTCAGGTATTAGGTTTGGGCCCATGGTCTCAGGTAGAATAACCTGGTATAAACATACTGCCACCCAACCTTATCGGAGATCGTCAGTCAAGTCGCATTGGGTGATTTGCCTCGTGACATTGCAAATGCATTCACAGCCCACCTGTGACTGCAGAATTAGACCTGGTATGGTGCATTGCAAAGGGTCCACTGATATTGTGCTATGCCATTCTCCCACTATGATCAGTGGTTGCCGCTGTGTGGCCACCCCACAACTGCAATGTGTTTTTTTTTCGGCTTGACCAGCTCTTGAATGAGGTGAAGAAAACTATTTAACCCCTCCCCCAGAAAAAAAAACGGGTTCGTTGGCAAGGTCGGGGCGTTGCTTGCCTAGACGTAAAGCATAGACTATTAACTGCCATGGTTTTGAGTATTTAGAGCTTTTGACTGGTTCAGATCAGAAGCTTTGAAAATGTATCGTAGCTCTGCTTGGCCATTAGGGCTCAGCTGGGTAATTTTCCATTCTGGTATAAGAAGATAAGAAGAGAAGTTTCAAATTATAACTTTTTCTCCATTGCAGACTTTACCGGTGGCATCAAGGGTGGTATTCATGTGACAGACTGCACCAACGCCAGCCGTACCATGTTAATGAACATCAGATCTATACAATGGGATGATCAACTCTGCAGGTGAGACTCAGTCATGCATAATGCACCCCCCCTCCCCCGCCTGGGCAAGACCGTCATTGTAGGGTCATTGGTGACCTGAACCCATTGGATCCTCTCGCCGATGAAACCTGAATCTGATGGCAATTGTCAAGAATATTTGATGAGTTTTAGGGTCTGAACGCCTCTTCTTCATTACTCCCGGAATATGCCTATATTAATGATTAAAAAAATTAGAGCCAAAGTATTTAAACACTTCTATAATCCCTTCCAATCCCAGTGGATGGTTAAGTGACCCTTTGCTGTGGTACGGTATACCACGGTGTATTACTTGGCAGCCAATCGACCATGTGGGTTCAAGCTTAGTAGCAGGTAATTCATAACATTTCCATCATAGCTATCAAGACACTGAGGATACATTTCCACTAATTAACATATTTCAAGTAATTCAATGTATTTTCCCTAAACTTACCTCCCCCTAAGTATTACTCTAACAGACGCATCTTGTAGACCTGGCGATGTGACATATAAATGCTCATTACATGTTAATGTGACCAGAATTTATCCACTGAATGTCGGAGATACAGAATTTATATCCTGTTAACCATCCTTTGATGTTGTCACAGAGTCTGATTTGGGCTTATTCTAGAAGGTCCATTACACGATGTTCAATAAATCAGAATAATTAGCCATGCGATTATGCCATGTTTTTTTTCCGATCGAGAAGAAGTATTACATGTCACTGCATGTAATAATCGGCCATGTGATCATGCCATGTTTTTTTTCCGATCGAGAAGAAGTATTACATGTCACTGCATAGAAAGCACATATCACTCAAAGACTCCAATTATAGTGAGGGCTGCTCTGATAGCATTAGCAGCCATTTTAATGAAGCTGTTTATGGTTGTGAGTGTACATGCTCACCGCTGAATGGCTCGGGGGTGTAGAGGATATTCTCCTCCAATAGTTCTATTATTACATTTTTAAAACTGTCACCACTCTTCGTATTCGCAACCAATTCATCCCATCTTTCCGAATGATATTGTTGATATGAGCATGAGGGGAAAATTGTAAAAATTGAAAAAAAAAAGGTTTCAAATGATTGTTTGTGCAACGTCAAATCGTCAGTGTACCCCTATGTCCTCTGACACGATGTAATTTTAATCTCATTATCTGTAATCATGTAATGGCTTAATTTCTAAAGGTCGATGGGTTGTTTCTGCGTGGCAGGACAGTCTTCAGTGTGATATAATACTAACATTGAATGTCTGACATATACCTAGCTAGCTGGATTTTAGGTATTCCTGTCAAAAGTGTTGCAAATGTTTGGCTGTTTGAACCCAGAAGCTGTTTGTTCTATTCGTGACTCAACTACAGTCGCATTGGTGTGTTATCTATATCGTTTATAATAATGGCCTTCCTGTGATCTCTCGAACACATCACGGCACATTCTGTATTAGCCCATGAAGACACCATGGAAAAAGTGACCTTTTTGAGACTAATGAAAAGCAAGACGAACTTCTGAAATGATACATTTCATATTTTCGTTTGTACATATCCCCCCCCCCCCCCCCCCCCTTGTCCAAGTGCCTAATTCGTTGGTTTCTATCTCACTTTAATTTATCTGCCTTCACTCTCATTCCAGCTTCTTTGAAATACCAAAGAGTGTTCTACCCGAGATCCGCAGTTCCTCGGAGGTGTACGGCAATCTCACCTTGGGCCCCCTAAAGGATACTCCCATATCTGGCGTAAGTTTGTTGTGTTGCCCATTAATTGGTCACTTCAGTTTTATTCTGATCATTAGTCATTCCCCCTGCCCCCCCCACCCTGTTGCCCTTCCTCCTTGAAAGAATGTTTTAACCCAGAGAGAGAGAGAGATGGTAGTACTGCCTAGAGCACCATTTCATGTTTATTCATCGGGGCCGGGTATCGAGGCGAAACCTCAGCTCATTTTACTGTTTGTATTGCAGAAAAGTCGGTTGAGCATCTGCCAAATGTGTGCGTGGAGGTGGGGGGGGGGGGGGGGAGTGTTGTCCTGCAGAGACAGTGGGCAACATGAACCTGTTGAACAATGCGGACCTTCATTCATTTATTTATTTAAACAATGCATCCACCTTGCAGCCAAAGCTAAATAGAATAGCTCAATAGAATTGATAGAATTCCTTGGGTACAAGAGATCTATCAGTGTCCACCAGTCTTATGTTTTCATTCCCCTGGTCTCTCAGCCTCCCTTCTAATTTCCTCTAGTTCACCTTGTTTCGAGTTCATGCAGTACATTGTCTGATCTCCAGAGAATTTGGCATTGCTGCATCGATGAACAAGCTTCTACCCCTCCTACCAGTCTCTGTATACAGTCCCCAATGATTCAAACTCTCACTCAAGTTTTGAATAGAGAAGATGTTGAACGGCAGCTTTGGTAGCAATACACACTTGCTGGCAACAGCCCTTCCAGCTTTGCCCTACAGCCCTGACGGCTACAGCCTACCGGCTACAGGCCTGTTGGCTACAGGCCTACCGGCTACAGGCCTGTTGGCTACAGCCTACCGGCTACAGGCCTGTTGCTACAGCCTACCGGCTACAGGCCTGTTGGCTACAGGTGTGGGCTAAAGACCTGTATTGGCAATCTCTGGGCAGGAGTTCAGAAGAAAAGGTAATCATGTCCAACGTCTGTCCACAGTCACAAGAAAATGGTGGTAATTGAGTCTGAAGTGGCTTCCTGAACCTGTCATATCAAAATAGAAATCTAATCAAGCCTGTATTTTCCTCTTCCTTTCAGATACTGGGAGACCAACAGGCAGCCTTAGTCGGGCAGGGCTGCTTCGAACAGGGAATGGCAAAAATACGTAAGTGATTTTCAAACTGGATGTGTGGTCGAGGATAAGTAATATTCAAACTGGGTCACAGACTTGCTAAAAATACATACAGCAGTGTAAGTGATGTCAAACCTGCTTGAGAAGTTGGTTGAGAATTTTGTGGTGGAGGCGATACCAAGTGAAGAATGTTTCCTTGTTTGAGAATAATGAGGTCAGATGGAATAGCCATTAGGCTGGTCCCAGACTATTATCATTACTCGAGCTGGGTTATAAGGTTTGCCAGGGATAATTCGTATTGGAAGAACATACAACTGGCAGCCCTGAGGTCTGGGTGTATTTTCCTGGTAGGGTTGTATCATATTGTAATGACGATTGATTTTGTGATAAATTGGCCCATGCCGTAATCCCTCCATTCTGAATCCACCCCTGTAAATTGCAAAAGCTGTCATTGAAACATTACACCTGTGCTCTATCCCTTTGATATCTCATCCATCTGCACTCGTGGCTTGTGCATAGGGCCCAACTCTAACACAGGACGGGGTGGGTTGCAACTTTATGTGAATTTTGCTCCAAATTCTCTGATGTAAACCCCTGTCATGTAACACACTGTTCAACAGAGAAGATTTTTTGCAATATTTGCAATTGTGGATGACATACTTTTTTTTCGCTTTAACGCTGTGTCGTACCCCAATCAATTCTGACACAATAGTATTGTCATCTCATTGAACTGTAACATTGAGAAAGTTTATTATGAATTGCTGGTTACTGTGATTTGAATTATCTCTATAAAGTCCTTCAAGTACCTTGAAGGAGAGATCTTCTATGGTTGTTATCACACCGTGATATTTTTTCTCTCCGTCCATTTAACAGATACGGTACCGGGTGCTTTCTCCTATATAACACGGGCACCAATCCCATCATTTCAAAACATGGGCTGCTCACGACGATCGGCTACAAACTTGTAAAGACGCCCCTGTGACATACGCATTGGAGGTGAGACTACGTCACTTGTCTGATATAGGTTTCATTATCAGTTTGGGTTTCTTTCCTCCTTGACCTGATTGTGGCAGGGAATTATTAGTGTCATCATGAGTAAATCTAGTTGAATCTTGTGCTCTTAGTCAAAGTCGGTAGAGCTCGGAATCCCAGTGAAAGACTGAGGGCTTTTCCGGCAGTGTTGGTTGTTAGACAACGGCAGTCTCCTTGAATGTCTAACGCTACCAATGTTAAAAGAGGGTACCGGCGAGGGGTAACGGAAAGTAGGCACCGCTCGTTGGCGCGAGGGGTTTGTAGTGTAGTAGTAGGTGAGCGAACGTGCACCCTGGGTGTTGTGGGCACAGGTCTCATCGGTATCCAAGACCGGGGATGAAAGTCACGAATCGGGAAGTGGCGCTGCCTCGATACAAGACATAAACCCGAATCTTAATATTAGAATAGAGTGAAATAATCCTTTTTTAAGGGTCATTTTTGAAGGACACCCTCACTATTAAATCATCCACCAATCAATAAAATATTAAATGCACCCTGGGTGGTGTGGGCAAGGTCTTCATCAGGTTACCAGTATTAACTAGCTATGAAATTGAATTAAAGTTCCATTCAGCCTTTATTTCATGTCCTCCTTTTCAGCCACAAAGCTACCCATACTGTAGTAATCTATGTATTGACTGATATAAAAACTACAATTGGAAAAATAATTGTTGGAAATGATAGTATTAGGTCAAAACTAGTAATTTCCTGGAGTAGTGCCCTTGTGGCCGAAACAAAAAATTGTTACGGCCGGCTAGTTTTTTTTAAGAATTTGCCGACTGATCACCATTTTCTCCAAACATTGCAAATAATTTGCAGTGCTTCTGAATTTCAAATGAGGTTTTTCGTATAGATGAGGTATCGAACGATGGCATTTATTTCCAATATCATTCGTGCTTATATTCTCGAATATTCCAAAAGCTGAATGGAGCTTGAAATTTTTGCTCATTGGCAAACAGTTAGGATGGAGTGTAATCCTCTTTGAAGATACCTTTAGTCAACAAGCATCTATCATGACTGCTTACTCATTTTTTTTTTTAATTAAAAAAATTAACAGATGGGGGGGGGTCAAGTAAATCTGGAATCTAGGAGAACCAATTATTGAAATTCTTCAAACCGGAATAACACCCAGATGTCAGAGAGAAAATCCATGGAATAGGAAAACCCCCAAAATATCTAAAAAAATTAGAAATCAAGGAAACCTATGAATCAGAAGAATACCTGGGGATTGAGGAACTACTGACTCAGGAGAATTTGGTATACCCAGATATGTTGGGTTGTCATCGTTCGAACAGCCGCTTTAAAATCCACTATTTTGCCTCAAGGATGTTTGACCTTTTGAGTACTTGTAGGATATATTCTTATAAAACAGCCTCGCCCGGCTACCAACCCCAATCGAGTAGAAACGATCTCTTGGGAAATTTTAGCTCGCAACGCTGCCACCTACAAACCAGTGTTGAGTGGAAATGATCTCTTGGGAAATTTTAGCTCGCCGTTGTTGACTCTAATCTTAGAAGAGATATGCTTGAGGTTTTCATTTGTAATGAATATCAATAGTTGCATGTGGATACATTGTTTTTTCAGTCGATTTTGAAAACGGCTAATTAACATTGAATTATCAGGTAATGTTACCCTTGCCCTCTTCCTATTCACTTGGTGTTGAGTTTTTTGATAAAATGTGCCGAGTGAAGTTGGAGGATACTCCGAAAGCCACTATTCATAGGTTTCTGCCGTTGAGTTTACGGCTGAGTGGGGTAGGAACTTCCACTATGCGGGGTAATTGGGGAATTGGGTCTGTATCATACAACAGAAAAAAAACGGAGTGCCTGCAGCTGTGCATGGTGCTCTGTATAAGAAGTGCAGTGGGGAGGAAACAACCCACGAACCAGTGGCCCAAACATGAGAGGCTTCGTCATCTGGTAGCATCAGGGGAAAGAAAAACAACAGTCGTGTTTGTGTGATGTCGCAATGAAAAAAATTGTTGTTATATGGTACTTTGTCACAGTGGTGTCAACGTGAAATTGGTCTCAGTATGCTACTACAATTTCTGTCTCGATGTCATATGAATGGCGCCATCCGATAATAGCTGGGTGTTACAAGACAATATTGCCTCCTTGACAAAAAAGGTGAAGCACAAAATCATATCTAACTCCTCACTGCTTGCAGTTCATGGTCAGCCAAATGGGGAGCCCAATGTTTCCCCTTGGTAATTGTTCACCCCACCCGCTCCCTTTTCGTCCCCCCTGTTTTAACATTTGACGTTTCTTCCCCCACCCCCAGGGATCAGTGGCGGTCAGCGGTGCTGCCGTCAGGTGGCTCAGGGACAACATGGAGATGATCAAGGATGCCGCAGAAATTGGTAAGGATTTCTGGTAACAGAGGAGGATGCGATTAAAGGCGAAGTCCAACACAGTAATAGTCTTTTGGTTGTATAATGTTAGAGAGAATAAAAAATCATTCAATTATAACTTGATAGGGTTTATGGCATGTTCGGTTGGAACGATATGGCTTCCTCAAATTTATATAATTTGGTGATTTGGGCAAACTGGCAACCTTTTTGTGATGCCATATCTACCGATTATAAGGCAAAAGTTGGGATATAAAACCTTTCCTTAGAATTGGTAGATATGATGTCATCAAATGTTGCAAAATTGCCAACTTAGCAGTATGAAAATAATCTTTTTTTAAAAAAAACCAAAAACAAAATTAAAAAAACTTTATAACATGCTATAAAAAGGAAACAAAGTTCGATTGGCATGATTTTCAATGCACAATCATATGACATTCAATATTTTTGGCTGGACTTGCCCTTTAAGGAGAGAAAAGATGTTGAAAGCCCCAAGTGTTCCCCTCAATTGCAAGCTTCAAGGCAGCTCATTGTGTCACAGATGTTTGATAGCATCACACATTCGGCAAGTATCACAACGCATTTTTGTGTTCCGGCTTGCTCCTCTCTATGTCTTCCCCAAAATTCTGCCCTAAAGAGTCCAGAATTGTTTTTCTCTTCTATTCTTCAGAAACTCTCGCAAAGCAGGTTGAGAATACGGGGGGAGTTTACTTGTTCCTGCTTTCTCTGGGCTCTTTGCTCCATACTGGCAGAACGATGCCAGGGGGTGAGTAATTTTTTTTTTTCTTTTTATATTGTTGTTTTTACTTCCATTTCAAACATTTGCGAGATTTTTCATTTCATAAATAAATTCTTCTGCTATGTGGTGAAATGTATCTATGATGAGTGTTTTTTGTTTCTGAGTGTAACTTGTTCCGTATAAGTAAGCAGAATCATTCAAATGTTGGATTGTGGTTTATCCACAGGCTAGGCCACTACTCTTGCTGTGCTGTTGTTTATCGCAAATGTAGCAAATGATCCTGGTGATTATCTATGATCCGCTAATGATTAACCATTCCAATCTGTCAAATGGAATCAATAGCAGTTTCCTGCTATCATTTTCACATGACAAAGTGAATAACATTCATTTCATATATATCACTTCTTCATATCCTTATCATCTCATTGGACAATTGTTGTCACATGACATCGGAATAGAAAGTCGCATTATACGATCACATAGAAGGTTTCTATATATATAGTTACTATGCAATAGAGTGGCCAACAATATTTAAAATATGTTTAGAATGTTGCCATATGAGACAATGATCTCAACAATATGGTTAGTGTTATACTGACAAATTTCACAGGTTTTTTTCCTTTTAGTAAATTGCTACATGCTGTATTAATGTTTTTCACTTTTAAAGCAAAGCAAACTTACATGTAATGTCAATGAGTCTCCAAATTTCGCTGTTGGTGCTATATGAAAGAACAAATAGTATACATTTCAATTTTGTGCAACAGACATAGTGTTATTCATTGAAAGAACAACCTTGTTCTGTTCAAATCAAAAGCTCCTATCTTTTGACTCGACTATCATGAG
This sequence comes from Sclerodactyla briareus, assembly GCA_026419785.1. Classification (NCBI taxonomy): domain Eukaryota; kingdom Metazoa; phylum Echinodermata; class Holothuroidea; order Dendrochirotida; family Sclerodactylidae; genus Sclerodactyla; species Sclerodactyla briareus. The sequence goes on along the minus strand of JAODTK010003477.1, from coordinate 50,041 downwards.
CCACGGCTCTCATAAACATTCATGTCTGTGTACTTGTCATGGCATCCTTGACATTTACTTCATCTATTTGTTGTATCATTCCCAGAATCATTTGCGGTTTGACCCAGTTCAGCGGTAAAGCTCACATTGCGAGGGCGGTGCTAGAGGCGGTGTGCTTTCAGACAAGAGAGGTGAGTGGTGGGGGTGAGGGGAGGGGGAAGGGGTGGACTCAAAGGTCTGCAGGAGAAGGCTGTTTTAATATGAGGCTTGTTTTATAGATGAAGGACTAAGCCTATGCTGTTCTCCGCTCTGAGTGCCGATGGCCTGTAAGTGCCTGTCCATAGTGGTGTGGGGGGGGGGGGGGAGCATGGCATCATTCCTCTCTATCCTCATACATTGAGAACGAGCCATGAAATGCAAATGATGGTGATTAGGATTTCCCAAACTAAAAGAATGAATGTAGTCAAGGAAGGTCCTAAACAAACCTCTTCCCTGAAATGAAACTTCTCAAAATCTAGCTTGACAATTCAAGCACTTCAACGATTGTTATTTTGTCAATTACCGGCCAGAACACTGAACATACTGGTTTTTTTCTGCACAGATCCCTGGGCCGCGATGAATCACAGTATTCAGGCAATCAGGCTGACGAACTCCAGGTCGACGGCGGTATGACAGCTAATAACCTCCTCATGGCAGAACAGGCCGATCTGCTGACATTCCAGTAAGTTAGTAACTGAATCAATATTCTTAACATGGATCAGGATAAGGGATCAGAGTCCAGGGGTTACTGGCCCCTGGTTTGTGGGATTCTAGCATGAGAATCAGGGGTTATTATGGTAGGACCAGGGGCTCAGATAACTTTCCCGACTTCTGCATTGAGGAGCACCAGGGCTTCAAATGAGAAAATCAACCCCAGAGGCTATAAACCTAGTTCACATGCATTACTACATACACTGAACTGTCAGTCCCTGCCAACAGAACATTGAAATAGTGCATGCTGCATCTTTAATTAGTCCAGGCCTACCTAAATGTGACCAAGTGAAAATTTCATTAGGACCTGGGCTTATTGATGTATTTAGGGGCTAATAGCTAGTAGAAGTGACGGATCGAACCAAGGCTGATTGAAACAGAATTAACATGACACAGTTTGTAAACAAACCCATGTATATAGGAACACTCGTGCAAAAGAGGTGCAAGTCAATTTTTACATAACCCACTAGACTAAATCTTCCTCCTTGTATATGTAATAGGAAAGTGGGAAGCCGGGGGGGGGGGGGGGGTACCTTGATGACTCACCTTTAACAGCTTGAGGCAGTCCACTGACACCTCTGTCGTTCGAAATAATAAATAATAATCAGGTGTCTCCTGTGTACCACTGTCAGTGGTGCCGCACGCTGCAATCACTTCATGTGGTCCCCATTCCCCGTAGCTAACCGCCAGCCCCAATGGATCCTGCGTGGATGTGGAAGGACATGTGTGTAGACAACATCTCTCTCTCTACTGATCACACGCGAGCCAGGGAGTGCAATGATATGTGGGCGGCAGTGACACCTACCTGCTCAGAGATAACTCGGGACTCGGGAGGGTTGAACATGCATATGACAACATAAGAGACACCAACACAACACGCCCATGCTCCGTGGTGTTATTAAAGGACAACTGCAGGAATGGCTGGAACAGAGTTATAGATCAAGTTCTGAATTCCGCAAAATTCCGTTCAACCTCCATAAAGTCATTCCAGATATGATACGTTTGTTACACTTGTGGTAGCCATCCTGCTCTTATGCTTAAATCAGTACAATAACAAATGTTGGGTCAGTTCAAATGTTCTGTATTTTTGCAAGCACTTTTCCCATTTGTGCTTGACATAATTATAGGATTATTTCAACCTCATCGACTCTAACAATGGGGTTTTGCCGCAGTAAGCAGAGCCTTGTCCACCGGAACAACAGTTTGTATGTATCTCTTCTGTATCAAGCTGAGAAGATCCGTGGATTGAAAATTTCTCTTCTTCTTGCAAAAACTAAGAACATTTGAACAGACCCAACATTTGTTATTGTACTCATTGAAGTATAGAGTCAGATGGCTACTACAAGTGTAACAAGAGTTATAGATATTGTGAGGAATGGAAAACTATTATCTACAGGTCTGAACCACATTTCCATACAATGTTTGAAGTTGTCTGAATTCCTAGAGACTGGTTCCATATGAAGAGGAATCAGGGAATGTCCCTATTGTGCAATGATGTGTGATGTAACAGTTGAATAACAGGAGAATAGCGTATGTAGTTTATTGAGTTATGTGTTGTAGTATTTCAACCATGTGGCAGGATTTCAAGTGTCTTTCTCTTACAAAAGTATCCATCAACACCTACCACTCATAGCGACGATGTCCTTTTTCACAGGTCTTCCCTGTTGGTCCACGTAGTGGGGAAGTACTTCAACAGAAACCCAACATAGCAATCCCTCTCATGAGACTATTTTTCGAAGTGATGATAATATGTACATTTGGAATAGAACACCAAGAATGTCTATTCTTGATGGGATGCTTTCCCATCTGACATAGTCCTGCTTAGACCACAAAGGCCTCTAACTCTGTAACTGAAAATTGTATGGATGAGATAATTGATCTTGGAGTTGTCCTCTATTTCATATTCAAGTTAATTCCCTACTTTTCTCATAATTTTCCTGCAAACAGAAACAGGGTCATAATCGGAACTTATAATTGCTTAACATGTATGTAATGTCATCTTTAAAAAGCAAACAGAGGAAGTAGAGGATCGGCAATTAGGTACATACTTTTTCTAGTCTGGTACCTTCGTTCATGCTTGTCGTTTAAAAAGGTATAATTGAACTCACTTAATATAAACAGAACCCTCAAGCATACACAGATGTATGCTCACAACACACTGGTTACAGAAAACATGCACATGCATGCATGCATCCCCTGCACCCACAAGCCACGCATCACACACGCACAACGCACGCACACACACACAGGCACGCACACACATTCATGCTGCTGACAACAGGAGGTACTGGTTTAAATCATTTACAGAGACCCTCTCACACAACATGCATGTGTCCCATGGTCTTATCAATTTGAAACTTACAAGCAGGGGCAGCGGAGAGCCTTTGGATCGGTAAAGACGTTCTGAATGGGAGTTATGGTGTAGTGGGGCAGGGTCAGTAATATTTGGCAGAGTGCCAATCCCTACCTTCCCCTGCCTAAATCTCCGCGCCTGGGTTTGCAAAGAAGAGTTGTCACAGGTTTTTTCAATCCTAGTATGATTCGCCCTTGAGTAAAATACTTGCGATGCATCTTACCATATGGATGTTGATTATGCATGATCTTCTAGAATGATTGTACTGTAACAACTCATCCTGTGCTAAAGTGTACATGATGGGTCACCGTTGTTCCAGGTTCAAGAGCATTATAACTTTTTTTCTTCAGACTTCTAAATGATGTATCTTTGTTATCTCAGCTATACTCGTACACGTATGCCCCCAATCCTGTAAAAGCAATGGTCATGTTATAAATTTGACAGGACTTTTGGTACCTTATTATGACATAGTCAGGTAAAACCCCAGACTCGTAATTGCAGCCGATGGGGCACAATCAGCTATTGCAAAATTTGCCTTGTGACATACAGGGGGAACCACAGGAATCCCCTATAATACAAAGTCATGATTGTAAAACATTTACTTTTGAAAATTTGATACCAAACAAACTATCGATGGGATTTAAATAGAAACCTACAAAATCGTTCATAAACTACGAAAGATCATCTTCAGTATTTCCAAGTGAATATCTTCTTTAGACTTCCTATCATGATGACGAAAATGCCAGCATTCCACTGCGTGGGTTAGTGGTGGGCTTTTCACAGTTTTTTTTTTTTTTTTCCCCCGTTTGTCATCAATTCCTCAAATTTCTCAAAAAGTATAATTCGAAATATCTTGACATGTAACATGCTAGAGCCCCCAAATCGGGGGTTGCGGTTGATGAGTCTCTTTTCACTTGTGCTAGTTCAAAGCATCTGGTGTACAAACATGCCACATTGGACTTAAATGGTTATCCCATTTGTCCCTTTTGTCAAATGGGTAGCCCCCTCCTTGTTTTATCCCCAGCTTACTGACTAGACAATCACAGTTGTTCCATCCTTAAATGGACTTTTCCTTTATTTATCCAGCTATACTTGCAAACCATATCTGTTGCCTTGCCCCATCCCTTCACTGGAGGTTCCATTTTTTATCCAGCTCATACTTGAGACAATATCTTTGTTCCATCCCTTCAACTGGATGTTCCAATTGTTTATCCAAGCTATACTTTAGACCAAATCGTTGTCCGCATCCCTTCAATTCGTTCCATTTGTTATCCCAGCTATACTTGAGACAATCTCTGTGTTCCAATCCCTTCAATGGACGTTCCATTTGTTTTCCCATGCTATACTTGAGACCAATTATCTGTTGTCCGCCTCCTTCCAATGGATTTTCCATGTTTATCCCAGCTTAATATTGAGACAATATATTTTGTTCCATCCCTTCAATGAAGTAGCTCCCTTGGTTATCCCAGCTCTACTCGAGACACGATCTAGTGGAACTGACAATTTGGTAAAATTCTAATCATCCCATTTATTCCCTCAGTCCGCCCTGCCAGTGCTCAGACGACTGCTCTAATGGTCTGCTGTGGGCGGGGCCAATGGCTATCGGAGTCTGGAACGAGATTAAGCATAATGGCTGACAGTCAACAGTCACCGAATTCCAGCGCATCAGTTTGACTGAGCAGGTGAGGCCTTTGTTTGGAACAGTGAAATCGGGCTGGTTTCAAACAAGAATTTCACCAAATGTCAAACGTAACTCTTGTCTTAATGTCTTGTCAACATACTGTTACCAACAGAGTTTTGTTGTGTTTTCCCCAACTGTGGAGTGACCATAATAGAGGGGGTTGGTCGACAATTAATAATCACAAATGCCTGCCCAAAACTTGCAATGTAATCAATAGAGGGGGTGCTTTCAACAACTGAAAATAATGAATTTTACAATACTGAATTGAGTCCATAGAGGGGGTACTTCAACAATTGAAAAATAATTTATATCCTGCCCAAACTGCAATCAGTCCATAGAGGGGTGGTCCAACAACTACAAAATCCTTGATTTCTGCCCAATTATGCCATGTCAACTCAGTTGCCATGGCATGTCCCAATGAGATTACATCAATGTAATGTATGTCAATTTTATGAGTGGTTTTTGCGATGCTCTCTGGAAGAGGTTAATAGATGCCCTTAGGATGATGAGGGAAATGAAAGCTCTCTCCCCCAAAATTGAAACAAGAATTTTTGATGCTAACAGATATCTCTTCTCCAATTGGGGGGGATCAGTGTTCTATAACAGTCAAAATGAATGTTTTAGATATAGACTACTTCTTCCAGTTTTAGTCTGGGGATGGAATGACTGGATTCACCTCACGTCTTTTAGCAATCGTCCCACACCATCCTGCCATCTTGTTGCTGTATTTTGGCTCTTTCCCCAGGCAAAACCCACCAACCTGGATGTCCCTCCTCCACTGCCTCTTCCTGTCACCTCCAGTCATCCACGTTATTGATCAATATTTAGCATTGACTGGATTTTGACTAATTAGCACAAATTTTCGAATGTTCTCATCAGATCATAACCAGTACATTTTGTTGCGGGTTCGAAAGGATATGTACATGTTTTGACGTTCACTTCGCATTACCACCAATTTTTTTTTCAATTCCACCATTTTTTTTTTTTCAAATACCCCAGATCGATTCTCGCTACACACAGCATGGAAGCAGCAGTCCCAAATGCAGGCACTGGAGCCACGGATTGTGGTACTAGCTCAATGGAAGGGTTACTAACGCATAGTGTAGTTTGATCGTTAAGCATACATTGATATATTCATGGTCGGTATGTAACACATGCGCTTTCTCTGACATTATCCAACAGCTATAAACTGATAGCTTGTTTGTTAGGGTGATTGTGCAATTCTTCCTCCAATCCGGGGCACGAGGGGTGGGCATTTGCAAGTTGCCACTGCTTGTGATTCCCCCAACCCCACATTAATGTACCCAGCCAAAGAGGAATCACCTTATTCCGTGTACCGGTGAGGGATTCGCAGCTGATAATAACGTGTGGTACCAGGTCTGGTACCCTTGGTGGGCCTTTGAATAGGATCGATCCTTTGCTCGGCAAGTATACCATAATAAAAAAATCAAACCTGAAGATCCCTAAATGTGGTTCAGGTATTCGAGAAGGTTAACGAAAGAACAGTGGAACCCGATCTATACATAGGGGGTGGAGCTCTGCGAACTCGGATCAGTTAGATTGCGAGCTTGAGAGTCTTTCCCCCAGTGCCGTAAGATGGGGCAGGTCTCTTTGATTATTTACTCATGCCTACCCACTTGTAAAAGTGGCTACCTGAGCGGTTAAGTAAGTTAGCGTGGCCTTTTGTTTCTTTTATTGTCCTTTCGGAGCCCCCAGAGGGTGGTGGTGGGGGTAATCACACGCAGACAGCAACTTCCTTACCCCTGGTTTTGTCCCCTGCTTCACTCCCTTGTTGCTGAGCGGAAGGCAACAGGTACGAACTGTGCCAACCACTCCATGCTGCACTGCCTGCTAGGGGTGTGGATGTCCGGAGCGAACATGCATCCTGGGTGGTCTTCGTCACGTTACCAGGGCAACAGGTGGTCTATAGTTGTGTGAGGAGTGCTGACTTGTGACAAGTCTAAAAAACCCAAATCTTAATCCTCTCAATCAATGATCACATCAGCCCCCGTCCCCCCCCCCCCCCCCCTCACGGAAACCTAGATCTCGCTGTGGAAGCGGTGCTACTTATTACCACCATAGAATGGACTGGAACCCCAGAGGAGAGTCAGGGGAACACTAAATTAGGAGAGTTTCTGAGAAGACATGTCATGAGCTGTCTGTCAATTCACTAGGGAACCACAAAATGTTCCAACGTAATGCTCCCCATACGGCTTTTTAGCAGTCTGGTCTGCAGTCAGGTGATACAGCCTCAATGGTTATGTCGCAACATATGCCTGATAAGAGGACAGGCTATTTAAAGTTCCATTCAGACTACAATTTAAAACTGTTGAAACGATAGTAAGCCAGTCAAATTCATAATTAGTTGAATAGGTCCCTGTGGCGAAATGAATACATTTGTTACGGCCGGCCGGCTTTTTTGAAACTTCGCCGATCACCATTTCTTCAAACTAGAAATGATTTGAGTGCTGTAAATTTGCATATGAGTTATCGAACGATTGCATTCAGGTACAAATTCAATGATGCTTATTTTCCTGAATATTTCAAAGGCTGAATGAAGCTTTAAGGTGTTTTTTGGTATATCACTCTAGGCAGCGTATAAGATAGCACGTATTGTATACACCCGTCACATCTTTGAAACACATTCAGCATGGAGAGTTCGAGCATGAAACATACCCAATCCCTCTCTCCTTTTGGGCTTCACAGGCTAACTCCAACCCGGTGAGCATGATGGGAGACGAGGCTGACAAATAGAGGGGCTGTATACTGGTCCTTGTATATGGGGTCTCGAACTTCTATAAACTGTCATAAAAACTTCTGGAAAGTTCTGGTCACCATTGGTAGGGAATCTTCTGGCACCATCAGAGACGAACTTGCGATCATATGAGGAAGTCCCAGAGGTGTCTGATCTCATGGAAAACAGGACCTTGTGGTCGCCAGGGGAAATACAGATGCTAACCAAGATACCCGGGTCCCCCCCCGAGACAGAACCCAAACACGTATAGCAAGCACGTATGATACACTTCTGTAAATTGAAACCAGTCATTGTCATTGGATGGGAAGGTAGCATTTTTTTGTCTCCTGGTACAAAAGATCCAATTTAATAGTAATAATAATAGGAGGAGGGGTCGGGGGTGGGGAACTGTCCTTGACGGCATTGTGTATGACCCAGAGAGCTTTCTGGAGCACTAACGCCAGCATTGAATCATCAGTGCTGGATACCAAGTCATTACTCTTTCTTGCAAGCCCGAATGAAATGAGGGTCCAAATATTGATCCTTGTGGAGATCCTCTTTTGAAGTTTCTATAGAATCATAGTCATATATGAACATGCGTTTGTCAGTATATATCAGGTGCCTATTTCATTCAGAACCCAGGATGTCTCGACTGAGTCTAACATGAAGCATTCCTATTGTGCAATGCAGCCAAACCATGGGGCACTTGGGGGTGGGGTGGGTGGGAGATGGAGCAACAAACCCCCTATGAAACCTCTCCTCCCCCGAGGTGCAATTTAAATGTGACCTGGAGAAATCTGTCTGTTGTTTACCATCTTCTACTATTCTTCATTATTTTTTCTTTCCCTTTTCTTCCTCTTATTCATGTATATATACTTTCTATTTATTGGAAATGGTAAGAACTGCAAAATAACACGAGATGAATTTTCTGAGACGCCCCTAAAAGAATGTACTTTATTAATGCCCCTGTCTATTTCCACTGTACAATTACACTTCAAGGTTGCTTTCATTCTGAATCCAGCTCGTAAAGATTGTTTTATCATCCGTATGCACATATAAAAGTATATTATGTACCTTTGAACATTGTTCCTCCCCCCCCTCCCCCTCCCTCCATTTGTACAAGCACTGCACTAGCTAGCCCACTTGTTGGTGTTTGAATAAGTATTTCCACATAGAAAAAACTCTGGGGGGGGGGGGTGGGGATATCAGATTGTTACACTTTCAGCCTTTCAGCAATTGGGGGAATGAAATTAACCAATCCTTCATGTTGATTATACTCAGAGCTTCCCAGACTTTGGATCGACTGTGATAAGATTTAATCAGCCGGCAGAGTTAACTGAAAGTAACAATCACTAATATTGATCAAATTTCCACTAGGGACCGGGATCAGATTCAATCTGTTCTATGGTAGAACGGATCACTTATGGTGCTACCAAATCAGGGTTGAGATTTGAAGAGTTGGGGCAGTGTCGTGAGAATCTTCAATGAATGTACATGGTATTTACTTTTCAATATTGTAAATAATTTTAGCGTAATTTTTGCGTGTGCTTGAAATTGTGTGATTTCCCAGCAGTATCAATAGTCGTGGTGTTCTACGGTTCATATTTGTCAGACTAATTGTATGCATGATCGAAATGTATGTTGATGTGACGAACGATTCACAACTTGATCTTTTCCCCTTCAGTTTACTAATTTATTGGGCTGCTGTGTCTTTCGGGAAAACTAACATATACCCCCGTGGGAAATTATTTTGGGCATGCAATAGTTTGTTCTTCCTCGTAGTATATTATTATTATACTTTTCGGATGGATCCTTTTTGATCATAGTATATTGCGGAATTGTAATGTTCAAATAGGAACCACTGGTGTTAATTTTTTGCCACATAGAACAAACCAAATACTGAGGGTGTGGTCTTCGATTGATACCTGTGGCTTCCAACCACAAAACCGTGAGTTTGAGAACCTGCTCCAGAACAGTAAAATTGAGTCCAGATTCTGGGTTGCAGTTTACTGCTATCTCTCATCATGGGTGTTATGTTGTTTGTTGATTTCATTACGGTTCTGTTAGCTTGGCGATTTATATCTTAAAAAACGAGTTGCCATGTTTTCGCGGGGCGGATCACAGTCGATTAAATAAACAAATAAACATACAAACAAACAAACCCAACAGGAAAGTAGAAGGAACTTCATTTGCAGACCATGCTGGACATTGAAAAGTAGGCCTTTGGGGTAGAAGACATCTCTTTCGGCAGGTTGAAGGCCATGGAGAAATTCTATTCTAATATCACCACTCCCAAGTTGATGTCGATGCTTGTTGCTTTTTATTGCATCGGGGGAGGGGGGGGGGGAGATATGGCGAGTCTAAACATCCATTTCGAGAAGTGATAAGCTATTTTCGGAACAGTCCAATAATTATTTTTTAATCTTTACGTAATGAAGTTTGTGTGCCAGAAGTGTGTCTCCGAATGTCCTCTTTCCCCTACAACCATCCCACTGCTGAATTTTTTTTTAAGCTTTTCTGCTGTACAATTCGAGAAAACCTTTCGTGAAATGATGGTGTATCATTTTAAATTCTTGTAATGTACGGATGACGGTGATTGACAGGGTTAGTATTAATTTTAGGATTTTTATTCTTGTTGTGATTTCATTGTTTTTTCTTTGCGCCTCCTTTCAGTCAGCCATGAGCGTAAATTTTTGCCTGCCAAAGCCAGAAACTTTTGGACAAGGGACACAGGGTGGACGTATGTTGAAGTTATTGAAAAGGATAATGTGGTTACTTTTAATAGACTTTGTCTAGCGTGGGGTGTTGGTGAATAGATACGTCACTGGAATATATAGTAAATTCCAAACTTTTGTCGGTGTTATTTTCAGTCTCTATTTCTACGCTTTTGGTTTGAAGGCAAGACTAATTGGTGGTGTATTGCGTCAGTGCTCTTCTGAAAAGGATTGCTCAGTGGTTTCATGAAAATTTTCCCATTAGAAACTTACAATTGATCAAGGCACTAGTTCCAAAAAAGTGTATGGACTTCCAGTGTTTTAGGGCATATTCTTTTATCAATATTGAGTACAGAAAGGTGAGAAGTAACTGTTTTCTCAAGGTTATGACTTGGGATGATTATGTAAATTAACCCCAATTAATTACTGCATACAGTGACTTGCCAATCACTTTCCTCAATGGGTAAAATGACCTCCATGCAAGTGTTCTAATATTACACGGTGACGTGACACAGTAGCTACTTCTCCCCCAACTTACCAACTCAGATGACTCCTAAATTTGTGCAGTCAGTGACTACTGAAGTGTCTGACCCTTGGCTTGGCGTTTTTTTTTTATGACAACTGTGAAACCTCCATCAACATCTTGATAGAGCTCAAACTGGGTATGAGGGTTTATCATGATGTGTACATGATCCCCACGTTTTGACACCAGGTCAGGCAACAGGGGTTCAACGTCCTGAACACCTTTGTGGTCTCAATAAATCCAGAATGCGTGGTTTGATCTACTTGACATTCTGGTCGTGAAGATTTCTTTTGAAAGTACCCTATCGTTTTTTGGTAATTGTGATTTTTTTTGTTTTTGGCCATTTGGGGTTTTGAAATTGATTTAATTCGATCCTACCTGATGATCAAGCTATACTTTGTATATAATGAGTAGATTCACCCTATCGTTTGGGGCAGGTCAGAGGTCGAAGTAGGAAAACCTGTCTATGTCACAAGTCCAGATGGTCAGGCTCAGCAAGGACTTGCTTAAGCGTTTGATTTTCTGGTTGAAAGTGTATTGACCCAGTGACTTCTACAAGTTGTATTACAGTGAAGTGAATGCAACCACTACTTCCTAAGAGTGTAGTAATATCTAGGTGCTTATAAGCGCTTTTTCGACGTGATCAAAGCGCTTCACAGAGATGTTCCTCTGATCTTAGTGAATGTCACACCTGATACTATATTTATGTAGAGGCATCTCTCTTTGTTCACTCCTGCACGAATTCAGTGCAAAAACTTCATCGTGTCCCCCAATAGGGTGCAGCCAAATGTCGACGCGAACCGCCTACTACTAAATTCACAAAGTCCCCATTCAAAAACGTGGGTAACCGCGAGGGACAGTTGAGGAGGGACATGCCTTATCTAAGGGAAATACGGAAAAGCCCGCGGAACTTGTGGGATTCGAAACTCACTATCTTAGGATCACAGTCTGGAGCTTCTGCCGTATGAAGCTAAACCTCTCCAGTGTGATGGACTCCAGTCGGTGATGGACCCCAGTGAATCCATGCGGGTTTCTCGAATTTTCCCCATCAACTAACGAGCACAGAGTCAGAGTCATCTATTCAAAAAAGTGTAGCGACTTGAGTAACTCGATTCACATAGGCCGGTAGACCGCGACAACTGCCTGGTGGTTAAGGTGACATTGAGATATCCATCAATCCCCTGGCTTTCATCGCAAACTCCGATTTCTGCAGTGCGACCACCGATCTCAAGGTTTCTTCTATTGCAAAATAGGAGTGCCACAGTGCAATAGCCGGCCCTCTCACTCCAAGAAAACTTCAGCGGGACAAAAATACGCGATTACAATAGCATCTTCGAAGATAAACATGCTGTGGGGTGATGATGAATTCCAGTCATGGATATGGTTTCCACGAAGTCTCACGAATGGAAAAACATCACGGGATGGACTACCGTTAACCGCTCAAGTACCACCGTTGCGAATATTAAGCCACGCTGTTTACCCATGAGCCATTAGCCTGGTTGGAATTATCGCTACACACCCTCATGTCAATACCTATACGTTAGGACAGTTGAGGTGCTTTCTAGACCGTTTTAGCGCACAGGGCGCACCTACCGTTGAAAAATCAGAAGGAAGAAGCGGGTTCCAAAACGGACGTTGAGCAATTTTTGGTATTTGCAAAGAAGAAAAAAGGGGAAAAAGAAAGGAAGATGTAATGTATGGGAGAACTAATGCGAGTGCGGTACATGACTCCTGGTACCCTTTCCGCGTCCCCCCCTCCCTTAAACGGCCAATAGTTCAGTAAATAGGACTAGGATTTTTGTAATCCCCTATTACTACAATAGACACATGAAACCCCAGACCAGTGTACCGATAAAGCACAATCGACTATTACAAAAAAATTGCCTGGCGGACACTCCACGGGGGAAACCGCCAGGAGCCACGTAATATAAGAGTCAATGGTTAAGACGCGTACTTTTGAAGATATTGTACCAAACAAAAACTATAGATGGGATCAGAATAAAACCTGGAATATCTTTTCACAAGATATGGAAAGGAATAATTCCATGTATTTGGAAGTGATACCTTCTTTCGTCTTTCTGTTAGCATGGCGCGAAAAAGAGTATTTACTTGTACGGGCTATAGCCAACCTTCGCATAGTCACCCCCCCCGCTGATTTCATAGTTCCAAATATTTCTCAAGAAGTAAATTGAAACTATCTCAACAAGGCACCATGCTAGAACTTCCCTTAATGTGTGTTTGAAGCAAATCTGTTACATCCCATTGGCATTTAGGGACTTCAAGATACCTATGTGGATGTATGCTACCTAGTATGTCCGCCCAGGTCAGGCTCGAAAAGTAGATTCGAGGGACGCATCGAAACTCATGCAAGAAACTCGGATGCATTGTCTAGCAATTGTGACACATGTGTCTGGCATGTTCTGACAAGTGTCACATCGCTTATACATATTAGCTACACTGGGACCCTATGGGCTTATCCACGTTTGGATTTTCCCCCCGTCACGATTCCTTTTCTCGCATTTCTGGTAGGGGTGTCGCGGGGCTTCCTTTCGGGTGGGGGGGGCATCTTCCAACGGGGGGCCAAAGTTAAACATCCCTGGCGTGCCGGGGGGCCCGCGCCCCCTAAGTTCAATACTGATTCTAAGACGGCTCAGACCACAGGTTGCGCATCGGAGCGTGCCAAGAACCTTGGTTGATGAGGCCGGAAATTGATCTCTCCCGAGCGTTTTGGGCCTTGAATGTACCAGCTTCAAAATCTGGGCCGTGTTGTGTCACAAATTCTGTAATCAGTTGGTACTGTTAAATTCTGTCAGGACCTCGGTCTTACTCGCTGCCCCGACTTCAATTTTGGCCAGATGTTCAATCAACTTGTGCTCCCACCAACTAAGTTCACCAGTGCGCGCAAAGCGCGAATTTTTCTGGGTTTTTCCCGGCACTCTGGAAAAACAGGATCTCCACCAGAAAATCAATGGGGGGACCATAGCTAGCTTTAGCTCACTGTCCCAACCATTGATATGACGTCAGTAGGCAGTACCTGCGTTGAAATCGAAGCAGTTGATAGCCTAAGATATGCAGTTTCCAATCATCAGCGTAGTCGAGGGTTTGTTTTATTTAGGGTTTAGTAATCAAAAAGGGGGGGACTGTAGTTTTCAAGGTCAATGAGAAATGTGGTTGTATAATTTCAGTATTCACCTCACGAACATTTGATGATGTTAGGGGGCCAAGGAGGTAGAAGGGTAGAAATTTCCCATAGATTGTGAGGAGAAGAGAAGACGGGGGAAGGGAGGGAAAGCGACTACCGAACAAAATCCACTACTAGTACACGGCGCGGACTCGGAATATTTTTCCAAGTTTTATCGCATGCAAAGCGAATTTGCACAATTATGCCTTTACTTGTGATATTTTGTTGTTGTTTTGCCCCAGATCTATTTCAAAAATGGTAGTCGAAAAATACTGACTACAGAATTTTTTTTTTCAAAAAAAATCTCATTGGGGGAGGGGCGCAGAGGGGGGCGGGGGGCACACGGGGTGGAGAGGGGGGACAAGTTTCGAGGGCGGGCTCTCGTGCCCCCCTGACCCCCCCCTAGGACAGCCATGACTACATACCAGTCTTGGCAGAATTAAAAAAGCTTGGCCCTGCCGAGGGCTTCGTGTCCTCTCACTCTGTACTGAGCACATGTTTGAGTACTCCAGATGCAGGACTCCGCTCGTTTCCCTGCCTGGTTGAATACAGCGAGCAATGACGTACCTCCGTTAGCATAGGTAAGGTGGCCAGGAGGCGCGTACCGAGAGTTTGTTTCGGGGGAGGGGGTGGGGTTGAGGTCGGGGAACGTGAGTCATGAATGCCTCAATATCACCCCTATTGGCAAAAAATTAGTTACTAAAATTTATGGGCCCCTATTCGCATGCTGCTGCAATATTGCTAAATAAACAGCTGCAAAACCTATAACTGAACTGCAAAAAAATATCAGTTTCTGTGTTAACAAATTATTGCATCACTTGGGTCCATGGGAAGGGGGGGGGGGGGGGTTCTGACCAACCAATGGGTAAGCCCCTGCAGGTGCAACTGAAGTCCACCAGGTCATGTAGAAAGTTTAGAGAGGACATGGAATCCAATGAAATGGCCCACGATAGTTCGCCTAAGTGCTGGGGGTGATAAAAGGGATGTTTGTCTCCCTCCAGGGCTCATTCATATCATGTAACCGCCATGATATCCCAGCCACGGGACCACAAGGGAGGGCGAAGGGGTGCACAAGACCAACACGCACATCCATAGGAATGCTGTTCACTCAGCGGATCCACTGCAATCCGACCACTGCCCGCTCGTCGGCAGTCCGTCGCCCAAACGCCCCCGAACATCCTTCGCCCTATATGCGCCCTACACGCACCGGTTATTAATTAAGGGAGTAGGGAAGGCCTTTTCCCTATAAAAATCTCCAGAATGCCGCCCAAAACGTGTTTCCCAACCGTTGAACAAAGCCCGACAGCTCCAAACGACGTTGAGGATTCGGAACCAACATTCGAGTGGTCTTGCACCCGGCCTATCCCCAATCACCCTTGAACCCAGGAATCCTTGGCTGGCCGATAATCCCCTGCAGATCCCTAGTTGATCCTAATCACTAGAGGACAGAGTAAAAAAGGTCGCCGGTCACCCAATATCCAAGTGCACCCTTCACCACAACGCAGTACCCATCACCGCGCATTCTCAGAAACTTCCGACTCAGGCGTGACACCAATGACTCCCCCCATCCCAGTAAATTCTCTCCATTATGTCCTATTAAAACCCCGGTTCGACCTTTCGCGAAGGAACGTTGTGATCAATCCGTATCCCTACTTGTATGTTACCATGTACCCCAAACGAACGACGTTATCAACCCCTTTGATAACGCGGATATGAAATCTGTACGCTTCACTCTAAGGACCATCGCATTATCCTACCATTAGCTACGCGCGACGTACGCAAACAATCAAGGGTTGGTTGGTCCTTTTCGATACAAATTCTGCCTCCCTAGGTAGACACTGAACTTTGTGGATACCCCCATACTCCAGCCGGCCCTCTCTCCCTGCTCGCATAGTACCGCTTCTGCGACTTGTTTAGTTTCATACTTGCGTAGACTACCGGGAATACCTCTCCAGAGTACTCCTGTAACAGAACAGCCCCCAATGCCGCATCAGAGACTCTGTTCTCAGGTTAAATGGTTTCTTTTCTCCACTTCTGGCAGCGCAAAATTGGCGTCTCTAATCTACCAATTTCTCTTTGAGGCATTTAAACGCAGATTCGAGTTTCCCACTCCACTGCACTTTGCTGGCATGCCCTTTTTGGTGCTGCCAGTCAATAGGCAGAAGCGACCTTCAGAAAACTTGGTTAAAGCGACGGTAGTACCCTATTAACCCCAAGAAGGAGCGTACCTGGGTCTTTGTACGTGGGCGTTCTGCCTGATGTGAATCGCCGCTAATTTGCCAGGATTTGGCTTAACTGCCCGCGCAAATCACCTTGACCAAGAATTCCTATCTCTCTTGCCCCCAAGTTCAATTCGGGGGCGTAGCAGTGAGATTGGGCGGTACGCAATCGCATCAACACTTCCTTAAGTGTAGATACATGGACTCCAAGAATAGGATGAAGAGTATTATCATCAATATAATTATGCACATGTTTCATTCCTTTCTAAGTAGCTCTCTCATCACACGCGAGAAAGTGGCGGCGCTATTCACTAATCCGCTAGGCACAGTTAAATTCATACAACCCGTTCAGAGTTACAAATGCAGTGACTGGCTTCGAATTCTCCGACATTGGGATCTGCCAATAACCTTTGGAAAGGATCAATTCTACCGAAGTAGTCGGTCCCCTGCAATTGCCGAAACGCAAATATGTCCACGGGATCGGGAATAGGTTCAGGCTCAGGTTCGCGGGAAAAGTTTTAGTCGATTGCCCAAATCGACGGGTTGTAGTCCATCTGGCCAACCTTCTAGTGATCTCAAAAGGATCGTTCAATGCATGAGAGTTGTAAACTGCTAGTAGGAAGGAGCAACAACAACTCACCACCCACTTCCACAAAACCTCCTGACTTTGCCTTCTTGTCTACTGTCGCTTGTATTTCACCTGAGTTCACGTAAATGGTCCATTGCCAATTGGCAGGTTTTCTCCAGCCGACTTTGCAAGTCAATCACTCACATAGTGATATGCCGTGCGGCGTAACTATCGAGTTATCCCCCCGTCCATATGTCTTTGAGATGGTCATCGGGCCGCCGCACTTGTCTACCAGACAGGAGTTTCTTCAAATGGAGGAGAAAAACCCTGTGCTCTCCTGTGGTGCCTCCGATATGCAAAGAGTAGAGGACCAACGCGTCGCGGTGCCCAGTCTAGGGCACTCTTGACAAATCTTTTTAAGCAGGACTTTAAGTGCCATGAAACGCTCAACCAGCCCGTTTGCCATAGCGTGATAATGTGGGAAACTGATGTCGCCGGATAGACAACAATCTAGCAACCGCTTTAGTACCTCCGACAAGAATGGATACCCTGATCTGTTAGGACCTTCCTAGGGAATTCTACCAGTGCGTAAATGGACAACAGCCCTCAGCAAACACTTCAGCCTCTTTGTTTCAATGAGATGGCCTCGGGGTACCGGGTGGCATAGTCAACTAGTACCCAAATGTACGATGGACCTCTGTCTGATGGGGGGGGGGGGGGTATACGTCCCACCAAATCCCACAGCTCCCTCTCAAATGGCACTCCTTTGATCGGGAACACGCCTCATGGAACCTGTCTCTTGATGCCTGTATCTTACTGCATCTTATCTCACCTTTCGGGTGTCCCCAACGAACACCTTTCCCACAACTCCGTCAAAGTTGGGTTCGCCGCTGCTCATCTTAGCTAGTGCACTTGGTGTACATAAGTCCCACACCAATTCGGATCATTACGGGTAACGAGTAACAGGGGTGGCGCCAGCGGGGGGGGGGAGGGGTGCAGGGGGGCAGGGGGCAAGGGGGCCATGCCACCCCCGTCGGGGACGCCTGGCCACCCCCCCGTCGGGGATTTTTCCCTCTCGTCGGAAGCCCTAGCGATGGGTACCGACATAACACTGTACACCCACAGACGAGGGCTTTTGTGCCTCCGACAGTATATATTTCCAAACTTCTTTTACTAGGACAAGTCCTATACACTGAAGAGCTGCAATTCTTTCGACTGCGCGCTTCGCGCGCCTCATATCTTTTCTATGGCTAATCGCCAAGTTTTCCTCGCTCGAGTTTTAAGATCAGCGTAATCGTCTTCCTGCAAACTATACAATCGTAGCATACATATTATAGAACTACACAAAGGCCTTATGGATATCTTCGAATGTCCCTGCAAGAGATTAAGGTTACACAATTCGTTGGGGATGATGCTCTTTTCTGCATCTATCAGCTGTGTGTGCCTGCTTGTAAGGGGTGTGCTTTCACGACCCAGTGCCCATGTATTTCCCAGGCCGTTTTGGGAATACCTGACCCTATTCTACTAATAGGGCGTCTGATATTTGAGTGGGAAGCTATTGCAAGTAAAACTGCTCTCCACAATGTGGGTATTTTCATTTTTTTTGTTTTTTTTTCTTCAAGAAAATGTTCAAAAAATGAAAACATAAAATGCAAGGTTTTGATTAGGGTTAGGTGGAGCCCGTCGGGGATAGCCCCCCGTCGGGGAACTCGGAACCCCTGTCGGGAATCCTGGCGCCACCACTGCGGAGTAACCGCCAGCTCCAGCGCCTTCGTCTGACTGCGTGCTTGGACCGCAGCCACATTCGTACAACAATACTACTTCCCCCCACAGAAGACTCGGCGTTCAAAGTTTTAAACTTGATCAGCTAAGGCAATCTTTCCAATGTCTCTGGACTCCTTTTGCCCCTGTATTTACCAAGATTAAAATCACAGATGGGAGTAATCACAAACATCATGCACCGTACTACAAAGAAGATGTGTCCATCCTCGACATGGTGCGCAAATCGGAAACACCCTGCCTGACTGTCCCATAGTACGTGCAATTCCATCCTCTGCCCTGTAAAGTTCAGCCTGTTTTATTAAAGCCCTTCTCACGACCACTCCATCACAACCAGTGTCCCTCTAAGTAAAGGACCCTATGATTTCCCAACTTGCATTCGACACAGGCGCATTTGGCTTACGCAGACACTGTATTATCTATGTTTTGACCGACATTTCCTCTGAACTTCGGGCTACACCGACCTGTTCAAAATACCCAGTTCAGTGCCTCGTCGCAGCTAAAGCTACTATTCGCGCGAACGATCATCTGCCGCGTCAAGAACATCAAACCATACAACAAGCCCTAGTGTACTCACTCTGCCTACTAATTGTCCTCTGGGTTCAGTTCTAGGACCTCTTCAATACCATCACTAGAGTTCGACACTAACGCTGCTAGGACAGGTCGCGTCAGACAATCTCTTGCAAAATGTCAGGCGCATCCACAATAAAGCACTTGAGCAAGATTCTTTCGTGCCCATACCCAGACGTTGCTTCCTCGACTCTGAGCTGTTTTGCTGACTCTGTTCACTACTTCTTTCCCCTTTGATGATTATTAGCCGACCCACTCTCAGGAGGGCGTCCCTGGTAGTTACCCCTCCCTTTATTCGGGTTTACCCTGCCACCCCCCATTACCCAACCTAGTGATCGCAAAACGTGCCATCTCCTTGATGGTTTTAGGTTCCTTTCTTTGAGAAACACAGTGTTCTCTGTGAACGGCGCAATAATTTTGCTCGCGTAACAAACTGTCAATCAACCCATCCTTGTCTTTTACATTCGATATTTCCAACCACCGTTATTACTTAGTTAGACAATCTGTTGACGAATTCCGTAACCATTCTCTCCTTCGTAATGGCGGCTATCCCTGAATTTACCGCTAAACCCATTCGCAGTTAAGTTATACTCCTAATGCTGCCTTCTTAACCTTTTCATAATTCGCCGCGTCCTCTGCATCCAGGGCCGAATACCAATCAATGCCTTACCCTGGAGCAGCGCGCCAATGCTATGGCCCAACATCGAACCGGTCCCATCCCTGCCGCGGTCGCATTTTTCCCACCGAAACGGCCTTATACGCTCCATATCCTTCTTAGCTTCATCAAAAGGTGGGAGCTTGAAGTCGGGCTTAACATTGACATTTTGCGGACGCGTCTGTGCACCACATTGGCGCTACTTCATCTTCATTTCCAATTTCCCGCCTCCTTTGTCTTTTCAATTTAGGCTCCTTTCAGCTCTTGTTCTCTGTCGCATTTAGCCTGTTCGCGTTCCGATACCTTTCCCGTTCCCCACCGTAACTGTTCTATTGTTTTGGTTTAAAAGCCTACAAACTCTGCATCAGCTAACCCAATACCTTTCCCTACTTTAACCAGACGGTTCCCGTTCTCCAAGTGGCCGCACATCTTTGGCAGCATGTCGCGCCCCTTGAGGCTGTTCACACTTGTGCGCACGAGACGAACGATCAAATGTTATCGGACGTCCGAGTTCAAAGTGCTAGTTTCAATAGGAGTGTTCACACCTGTGCGATACGTTACGATAAACGATTACTAAATTTATCGACGTCGAGTTGACAATATTTCAACTTTTATCGTACTATAAATTTATCGGATGCGATAATTGCGCAATGCAGTCAGTGATAAACTTGCGCAATTCCTTGCAAGAGTATGGAACGCCAAACAGTCTATTGGGGAAGTTTAGCGTGAAAAGTTGGTTTTGTGATAAATCAGGGGTTTGAGAATGTTTTGGGTGTGCGTATCCGGGGAAGACATTGTCTCTGATAGTTTTCTCGGCCCTATTTGCCGCCATGCCCACAAAAAAAAAACGGGACCTACGAAACCCTTATTTCAGTTCGAATCCATGAAGCCCTCCCCATATACGATATTAAACGTGACCAGTGGAGGTAATGGAAGGGTCATGTTCGCCGGCGCCCACGAAGTATCATGTGACATGCAAATGCAGGAGATATGCGGTTTGATAATGAGTGTCCGCGGGAGGTTAGTTTGTGGCTGTTTGGGAGAGCAGGTAGGAGTGGTTTTCCCAGCAAGGTATCGATCCACAGCTGACGTATGACGGAAACTTCACCCTTACCCTCACGTGAAGAAATATGCGGGAATATAAACGAGGAAGGCTACGGAAATAAGCTATAGGGGGGGGGGGTATAGTGTTATTTAACGCCAAGTTTATTATGTCTTGTAGATCAGTGAGGAGGTGGTAAGGTTACACAGGTGGAGCCGTATGCATGATTTTTACATGCATGTTCTGACAAGTAACCAAGCTCATTTTTCAGCTCATTGCTGAATGACTCCAATTGACTGAATTGCCTTTCTGGCACATTCACTTCGCCGTATTATTAGACACCGATGCTAATTAATACTGGGTGTCTAACGAAAGGAGTAGGCGGGTATGGTGAGGTCCGCTGTCTGATGCGTGAATCGTCAATTGTGCTTCTCCACGCCTACCCACACGTCTGAGACAACACAATTTCGAATGCTTTGTGAAATTCACAAACTCCCTGGTTTTGTGACTCGGTGAGCCACGAATACTTACTCACACCCCACCCCGCGCCATTAACATCGGCAATCTTTACGGAAGTCCGGGCTGGCAACCCCATCTTCCTCTTATTTTTCCGGCCGAGGCGTCAAGGATGAGGGCGAAGGCCCGTGGTTCGACGAAGGAGGACGCCCCTTGATGGCCCGGAATTGGGACGGTTGCGGGAACGTCCAATGGGGTAAGTATCGTAAGCTCACAGATTCACAAAACCAGGGAGTTTTGTGAATCTATTTCAACTTACTCAACTTACCCCATATTGCACTTTGCACAAGACTAGCACAGGGCCACCGGAGGCGGGCCCGTGCCGTCACGATTGGTGTTGACTAGGCATAGACGAAGTCGTTTGTGAACACAGCCCTGGGAAGGAACTATCGGCCGAGACTGTACTGGTGAGGTAACGGGAGACGACGTCGGGGAGTCTTCCACGCGGCGCCGCATGATGACTCTAAACGCGGACCCCGTGAAACCATGCTCGCGAAGTAGTAAGACTGCGCCATCTGAGCCCGGGCAACCTCCTGCTCGGAGGTATGTGGCCTTATGAGGTCCTTAATCCAGCGTGATAAGGTGTCCTTCGACGCTGGCGTGAAAGGTTGTTGTGGGAGGAGGAAAAAGTTGATCGTGTACGATAAGCTGCGTTCTTTTCCAGGTACCATCGCAGGGCCCGACCCGGGCAACTGTCGTTGGCTTCCTCCATGTGGACAACCGTCCCTATAGTAGGCAGGTAGATTTCTGGGGCGTGAACGAAATTCTGGTCTTAGCCAGGAGGAGGAAGGGTCTGGAAGCAGAAGGATTCCGTACGGTCCTGGCGTAGGAAACCATGTTTCGTAGTTAAAGCAAGAAGGCAGTTCTAAGGGCGTGCCGAGGCTGCCGCGATTGAGAAATACTTGTCTTGTGAGAACGTGGACGAGAGTGGCTTTTTTTTTTTTTTTTTTTTTTTTTGATGCATGCTCGTAGGCGGTCCGCTAGGACCCCGGAGGACGTCCGTGAGGGACCACGGAAGGTGGGAGACGTTTCGAGGAGGTTCGTGTGAAACATTCCCCTGCAGGAGTTGGGCGTATTGTGGTGTTGAGCCGATGAGGAGCCATCGGCGAAAACGCGATGGACGGCGGCAATGGCGGATTAAATTTACGAATGGTCGATACCTGTTTGCCTTCGTTGAAGAGCTCCAACAGAAGGACGACAACTCGCTTCATGACGCTTTTCCAAAGGTCAAAGTTGCAGTCCGAAGGCCAGGTCCGGTACATGGCAAGGAAAGACGAGCGTCGTTCGTCGTAAGTGGCGTATGGAGACTTCCTGCGTGCTGCTATTGCAACTTGTGCCAGCGTGTGTGATGAAAACCCGCATTTCCTCCCTGGAAGAGTTCCTGACAGTTTCCACACGGAAAGATGGAGGTTCTCGCAGTGGTATGATCTGACCGGCCTTTCTGCGAAATAGGATGGGAGGTCTGGAGCCACAGTCGCAGCGGGAGATCGGACGAGGAGCGAAGAAGGAGCGGAGGAAACCAGTTGAGCTGGCCAGCAAGGGGCCACTAGGAGATTGTAGCGTCGGAGAGTCGACCTGGTGAGCACCCTGACGACTTGGCTGAACGGAGGGAAGGCGTATGCGGTAAAGGGGTCTATGGGACGGAGAAAGCGTCGGTTCTCCACGCCCGAGTGAAACCTGCGGACTGCAGAACGTGGTAGTTTGTTGTTGGAGGACGTCGCAAGAGGAGGGTCGACGTGTGGGCGGTAGTACAGGTCGAACAAGTGGTCTGCCACCTCTGGGAGAGACTCAACCCGTTGTGGTTTCGAGTCGAGACAACGCGTTCCGCCGTAGTTGGCTTCCCCGCTTAGAGTGCGTTGCCCTCAGCTGAGTTGAAGAGCTGATCGCACTGGAGGCGAAGGGAGGGAGATTTGGTTCCCCCAAATCTCTGTTTGAATATAGGAAACGGTGAGCTGTTGTCCGACATCCACTGTCACCCGGTGGTCCTTGGGGCCCGTCGACCAATGGGTGATTGCGTTGGAGATCGCCTGCGCCTCCAGGAGGGTTGATGTGTTGTCGGCGTCAGCCGGAAAGCCAAAACACCCGAGGCCATCCGGTAATTGCACGTCGTCCCCATCTGTGCGGGAGGGCAACGCTGGCAACCGCTCGTTTGTCTTCCTCCACTGTGGACAACGTCCCTAAGTAGCATGTAAGATTTCCTGGGCGTGAACGAAATGGTCTGGTTCTTGTCGCCAGGAAGGAAGGTTCTGAAGCAGACGGATTCCGTCACGGTTCCTGGCGTAGGAACCTTGGCTTCGTTGTTAAAGCCTGCAGTCAGCTTCTACGGCGTGCCGAGCTGCCGCGATGAGAAATACTGTCTTGTGAGTACGTGGACGATAGTGGCTTGATGCATGCTCGTAAGGCGGCTCCGGCTAGGACCCGAGGACGCGAGGACGCACGAAGGTGGGAGACGTTTCGTCGACGGATGTTCCGTGTGAAACCTCCCCTGCAGGGTTGGCGTAGTGTGGTGTTGGAGCCGACTTGAGGAGCCATCGGCGAACCGCGATGGACGGCGGCAATGGCGGATCTATAAATACGAATGGTCGATACCTGTTTTGCCTTCGTTGAAGAGCTCCACCAAAGGACGACCCTCGCTCACTACGCTTCAGGGATAAGTTTGAGTCCGTAGGCCAGTCCGGTCCTGGCAAGACTAGCCGTCGTAATGGTATGTAGACTTCCCTGCGTGCTGCTGTTGCGCAATTGTGCAGCGTGTTGTGACACGCCTTCCTCCTGGAAGCGTTTCCTGACAGTTTCCCCACAAAGAAACACTGGAGTTCTCGCCTGGTATGAATCTGACCCGGCCTTCTGCGAAACTGGGACTGGTGAGTTTGGGAGTCGCAGCGGGAGACGACGAGTAGGCGAAGAAGGAGCGGAAACCATTGTTGAGCTGGCCACAAGGGGCCACTAGGAGAGATTTTAGCGTCGGGCTGTGCCATGGTGAGGCACCCGAGACTTGGCTTAACGGAGGGAAGGCGTATGCGTAAAGGCGTCTCATGGGAAGGAGAAAGCGTCCTGTTTCCCCACGCCCGCGGGTGAAACCTGCGACCTGGGCAGACGTTGTAGTTGTTGTTGGAGGCCGTCGCGACGAGGTAGACGCTGTGGGCGTTCGTACAGGTCGAACAAGTGGTCTGCCCACCTCCGGGAGAGACTCCGCTCGTTGTGGTCGAGTCGGGACACGCGTCCGCCGTTACGTTGAGGTTCCCCGCTAGGTGCGTTTGCCCTCAGCCTTGATTGAGGCTGATCGCACTGGAGATAAGGGAGGGATATTTGTTTCCCCCTTTCTGTTGATATAGAAACGGGCCCTGAGCTGTTGTCCTGACATCGCTGTCACCCGGTGGTCCTTGCGGCCCGTCGACCATGGTATTGCGTTGGAGATCCCTGCGCCTCCAGGAGGTTTGATGTGTTTCGAGCTTCCTCCGGAAGGCAAACTCCCGAGGCCATCCGGTCCTCCACTTCGCTCCCCATCCTTTGAGGGAGGCATCGGTGGTAATCATTGTCCTTGTCTGTGGTCCCGGAAGGCCCTCCGTGGGCTGTATTGTGTCGCTTAGTCCACCAAAAAAGGTAAGGTTTGGCTTCCCTGCGCGTACCGGGATAGGCGTGAAGTTGCTGTCCCGGGACGGCTTTTCGTAGTCCAGTAAGATGCGCTGGAGCGGACGCATCCTGAGTCTGCAGAGATCCAGAACATCGACCAGACGCCGCTAGGCCCAGGAACCGCAGTCACGACTTTGCTGGAGAAACGTCACTGGCCAGAAGCAGCTCGCTGACCTGAGCGGTGTTGTCGACCCTTTCCGGTGTAGGAAAGACGCGACCTTCTGCAAGGTCTCAAAGGTAGCGCCATGGAAAAAGGAGATGTATGATCGACTGAGACGGTACGAGGGACGACTTCTCCGCGTTGATAAGCCACCCGATACGTCGTAGTATGGTCGATGTACCCTCTGTTGGTAGGTTTTCGCTGCCTGTTGCGTTTTTCTGCTACGATCAGCCCAGTGGTCTATGTAAGCCACACTGAGATGCCCTGAGACGTATGTGGGCCAGGATGGGCTTCGTGATCCTGGTGAAAACTTGAGGCGCCGTTGAAAGGCCGAAAGGTAGCAGCGAAACTGATAGTCTCTTCCGCGGTAGCGAAATCTAGGAAGCGGCGGTCTTCTGGATGAGTACCCAGGTGCAAGTAAGCATCCTTGAGGACTACGGAGGTTCGCCACCCCGCTGGTACGATGGTTATACTCCTGCTAGGGTCTCCAGCCGATGCTTTGCGGATGAAAGGCGCTTGTTTTAGGCCGTAGGTTAGAATCGGTCGCCACTTGTTTCCCTTCTTTGGAGCAGGAAGAAACTGGACCTGAACCGCGGGCCCCGGTGGTCCTGTGGCAGGGGCTTCACCGCCCGCTTCGCTAGAGGGCATCCAGCTTCGGCTCCAGACTTCCCGCTTGTCTGGGACGGAGGGCACTGTTGTCTCCTTGAGTAAGTTCGTACCGCGCGGAGGTGAGGTGAACTCCACCCGGTAGCCCTCCGCCTACGGACGTCCCTACCCACTGACCCGGCTGAATCGTCCCCCCACTCGCTGCGTTACATTAGTACTCTCCCCCCCCCCCACCTGCGGGGAACTCCGGTGGGGAAGGGCACCCCTATGGGTGACCCTTTCCGGACCTGCGAGACTTCTGCGAGCCCCGCTGGCCGCCCTTGGAAGAGGTCTTGCCCTGGTAGGGCGACGGTCCCTGTAGGACGACCGCTGAGAATCCCCTCGCTGACTCGGACGGTTTCCCTGTCTCGAGTTAAGCTCTCGACTGGTCGCGAGTCTGGGCTTGGAGGCGGGGCGGAAACGCTTGTCTTCAGCCGGCTTCCCTCAAGGATTTCAACTTACTGCCTCCGCTTGCAAGTCTCGTCGAACTTCCCTGCAAAGATGTCCCGACCAGGAGAGTGAGCTTACTTAAAACCTCCTTCATAGATCTGGCCAGCCACTTGGCTTGCGTCCAGAACAATGTCCCTACGCACCTCGAGTGGCCCGTACTGGAGCCCTAGCGAATTGGTCGAATTTTAGGCGTGCGATAGGACCAGCGATGGCGATGACATTCCCGGTATCCTGTCGAGAGACTTCCGAAGACCCCGCTTCTCTGAATGCTTACCAAGATCCCGCAATCAGAAGCGACATCGACGCGTAGCGAAGTCTATTACGGAGTGAAGCGTCAGTCCGAGAGAACACGAAAAGTTTCTGCCTGCTGCGGGTTCCCTTAAAGATCCCTTTATCTGAAGCTCTTCCTCGGCCTAGTCTCGCCGAGCCGGATCGGGATAGATGGAACGAGAAAAGCTCTTGCCACTCCGAGTCTTCGATTCTGACGACGTTAGCCTTCTGTCTTCGGGAGCGCGGACCACTTACTGTTGGCTACTTGCTCGTAACTGGGTAAACGCCTAGCCGGCCCTGGCCTCGTACATGGTCCGCTCCGCTTGGACCGCGTTCAGTTTAGTCGCGAATTCCCCTGATGGGCTGCTCGGGCGGGGGTGTTCTCGAAGCCCAGAACCCCGCAGATAGTCTGCACAGCTCTTTCAAACGCCTCCTGGGTGATCTCTGTGCCAACGAGTCGCCTTGGTACCTTCCTCCTGGTCATAATCTGCAGAACCCGACTGCCTGAGGATCTCGACGTTCCACTGTGGCCTTATCGACCTCCGGAGAGGCCGCCCGCCCGTGGCCGATAACTGGGAGTGTCTAGCTGCGAGGGCCTGGCAGCCTGGGTGGCCATAAACTGGCTGAAGAACTGCGAAACTGTTCCGCGAAGACATCCTGTAATCCTGAGACGGAGGCCTTACTTCATCTTCCTCTCGGATGAAATCGCTATCCGAGCTCGAAGCAGATAAATCTAACGACGAGGACCCCCGCTTACGGCGATTCCTACGGCTGTACTTGCTGACGTGTGCTCTTATGCTTCCTCGACAAATGGAAACGACGCCTTATGTCCGGAACTGGGAAAACCCGAAGACGAACATGTGGGATACTTGTGGACCCGACTGGGCTAACTCCTGGAGTTCCCTAGCTGCTTCCAGTTCACTGAGATCCTCTCGTTTGCTCAGGAAGCTGGAGATGCGGGCCCGTGTCTGAGGAGCCCACCCACCCTGGGCGCTACCGGCCCACGTTAGCCTGCGTGCTGGTCCTAAGCCTTGGCGGTATCGGCCCGTTTTGTCCCATATCGTCGGCCCCGGGCTCCCGAGGCGGCCGGGCCGTCCCGGCCCCCCGGCCCCGTCGTACCGGACGCGGGCCCTGGTCCAGTCAAGACGAGCCACTTCGTCCCGCCCTCGCCCGGGTCGGCCACCCTCACCTGGTCGGGCACCGGGGATCTCCGGACCGTCCTGGAGTGTAACGACACCCCGTTCGGGTCCGGGGGGCCAAGGGAAGACCGCAAGCCGGCCTCCTCGGACGTGCGCAGACCACCGGAGGCTTGCCTCGCTGGCTTAGGGGCGTCCTACCATCTTACCGAGCGGGACGACCCATACTCTTAGTGCCTGTTGGGATCGAGCTAACGACCACGCCCACCACGTGCCCGTACGGGGCCAAGCTCCGCCTGTCTTCCCTCGGGTCGCGCTCTCTCTGGCCCTCTTCCCCTAGAATGGCTTCTCGTCGAGGCGGACGCGACCGGAAGACCCCTTGGAGCGACGTTCCTGCTTTTTTTCGACTCCCAACCGGCGATCTCCGAGAAACGATAGTCGGGCCATGGTGTGGTCCGCAAACCTCACACCTGCTTCTCTGCGAGCATGGTCCTGCAGCGGGGGCACTGAGATGTCTGTTCCCCACGTTGAGACGGTCGAAGATCCGCAGCGGCGCACCTTTCCATATCTGAAGGCAAAGGGCCGCTAGGGACATATTGTTTCCGGAGCAACCATTGCCGACATAAAAATATGTGATCAATACTACCAATATCACATTAGGAGACTCAACAAAACAGCAATAGTGATAGCGTGAGCGACATGCGAATACATTAAGCATCGAGAAAACTACAACCACAAACAACAATATGGTGAGAATTCGAGAGCCACATACTGCCATCGTCCCGATAACATGCAACATGATCATGATATTGTATAACGATACACCATATACCTAAAGGACGGTTCGCCAATCTCATAGGGGAATCTAACTTAACCCAGGTTAAGTTAACAAGCCCCCAAACCCCCCCGTCTCCCTTTCATCAACCACTCACCCGTTTTGCGTACCGATCCCTAGCGCCGCGCCGCGGGACACCACCCCGGAAGGAAGGGAGGGGAAGAGGGAAATGGGAACCAGGGAAGGGACTGGAAAGGGAGGGTAGGAGCTTGCTGGGGAAAGCACCGCCCACAGCCAGCCTTACCGAACCTAACCCATAGGAGCCCACACACCGCGTGGTTAGGCTTGGGGGGGGACACACACCTCCTACTGTGCAGGAACACCTACTAAAACGGACTTACGCAAACGGGATCGCAGCGAAGAAAATTCAATCCAGAAATCACTCAAACCGCTAAGGATACTTCCCTTCTGACGAACAGATCGTGAGAAAAACGCTTCCTGCGGCTTTTTAACGAAGTTGACCCGTGAATAGCTGATTTCAGCGATGAAAAGACGGGTGAAAAAAATTGATCCAAATGCTTTCATATACTTCACTTTCGGCTAGGCAAAAGTAAGACGATGGGGTTGCCACCGGCCTCCTTGAAGATTGCCAGATGTTCATGGCGCGGGGTGGGGTGCAAGTGCAATATGGGGGTAAACTGAGTAAGTGAAATAGATTTTACAATTCTTGGTACTCCAAAACTCTCCGACCAGGCTATTTCAACGCCTGGAGCAGACAAAAGGGAAAACTTGCTGTTTCTCTCAACTCAAATCCACTACTTTCTCCGCTATGTAGCGCCGAGCGCCCGATAAAATTATCGTACGACATTTTTATGCGCAAAGGTTGAAACGCCATCCGATAATTTATCGTATAGATCGTATCGTATCGCACAGTGTGAACAGCGCTTAAATGACCCAGTTTGGCCTTACATCCAACCACGTGACCACGACTCGGATTCAGAATGGAAGGGGTACAAATAACACCGTTGAGTGAACAATGGGCCCACGCGACTGTACGAAACGAACCCACATACGAGTTCGGGAACACCAACGAGTGCTCCTCCGGCAAAGAAGCTACGGTCGCGCTGGCGAGAATCACTCGCCCACACCGGATCCCCTTTCCAATGCGAACACGTACACAAAGCTAGATCCGTAAAATTTTTAATCCTACAGTTATGTTCCCTAAACACCTTTACTTCCCGGACAAGATCCCCATACATTGTCACCCGGGAACAACAAAGAATAGACAATTTTCACAGAAACACAAAACAAACAAACAGACCAAACACCTATACGAGTACTTAGTAAATTCTCTATTGCACATTAAACATTAAGCAATGCAAAAATATATATCCCCTAGGTATCTGCAGATACAAAAACTACTGCTCTCAAGTTTTTTACCATCATAATCAAATCTTCGACTAATTACACTCTAACATATTGGCAAGACTTTTGTCCTCCAGACAAACTACATAACGGCCCTGGTAAATTGCCAATGGGGTGATGGAGAAATACGCGCTTATTTGCAACCTAAAAATACCCTTCTGGTGCTCCCTGCAATTGTTAAACTTGGCCAAAACTGGCTCACGATAGTTCGCCTAGTGTTGGGGTTGATACAAGATGATTTTGTCTCCCTCCGCTCCCGTCCGGGCTCATCTATCTGTCTACCGCCAAAGGTGTGCACAACCCACGCACATCCATAGGAATGCTGTTACTCAGCGTATCCCAGGCAAGCCGACCACGCCCGCTCATCGGCAGTCCTCTCCCAAACGAGCCCCATACCTCCCGTCAGCCGATTAGTCGCCACTACAAGCAAGCAGCGCAGGTATTAAATAGGGAGTAGGGAAGGTCCGTTTTCCCTAAAATCTACAGAAAAAACTCTCCCGGAACGTGGTCACTCAACAGTTGAACAAGGCCTTATAGCTAAAACGAACTGTTGAGGATTCAATCCAAAATTTCGGAGTGGGCTTGCATCCAGGCTAATCCCAAATCACCCATACCCAGGAATCCTTGGCTGGCCGATAATCCCCTACAGATCCCCAGTTGATCCTAATCACTAGAGGACAAAGTAAAAAGGTCGCCGAGTCACACCCACTGCAGCAACCCTTCAACCCACAACGTAGTACCCTCGACCCTTCATTCCCCCCATTCCCCGCGCCCCACCCCCCATTTTCCCACGGAAAATAGTACATTAATGGGCCAATAAAACAAAAAGTCGTAAATATACGCAGACCGTAATACTAATCACACCACATGATCACAATGAGCAGATATAAAGACTATGTAATTACCGCGTTAGCGTAAGCTGACCCAGGGAGGTGTGCTAATCAATCGTAGTCAATCAAGTCGCAGTAGCATGCGATGTGACACAGTATGTTTACTATGCGAGTGTGTCAGCATGATGCATGTATTGTACATCAGAGACATGCTTTCGTATCTGAATATGCATACGCTGGCTAGACAGGCACACACACGATAAACTCTACTCCACCTGACGGGATGAAGCTCACACTTTGTATTTGTGTTCCTCATAATGATTACATGAATCCCTATTGTTTTGGGGTCAGGTCAGAGAAGTCATCTGAGGTCACCATAGGTTCAAAGTCCCCTGAAATCCTAAACATGAATATCCAGCCGTGTGGTCCTATCAACTTGAAATGTGGTGTGTAGCTTTCTCAGGGGATACAGGGGCGAATCCAGGATTTCGGTAGAGGGGCGCGAAAATTACAACAATATATTGGGAGAAGATATGGGAGCGCAGGAGGCGCGAGCCCTCAAATCGGGGGGGGGCCAATTGAATTCCCCTAGATACTGACCGGTCAATTTGATTTGAACGCACGATCTGATCGTGGCGTAGCGCAGGGATTTTTTAGTAGGGGGCCCATGGGGGGTGCCGAGGTCGGGGAGTGTGTGGGGCCAGGCATATGAGATTCATCTGTTTGACCATCTAAGCGTATTGTGGGGCGCCCCCTGGATGGCTGCGGAGGCACCAGAAAATTTCTGGTCTGAGAGACCTCCAGATTGTCGGAAACGGCATTTTCTCGTGTATTTTGTTTTGAACACGCATAACCAAAAATTCTGGAATAAATGATTGTTTCATGGATTTTGGGAGGAACGCCTGGTGATCCATTAAGATTAGCTCCTGGATTTAAAACACTTCAACGGTAGTACTAACGATAATTTCTGCAAGTAATGATCCCAAATATACACAATTTTTGGTGCGTTGATGGACAAGACTTCACAAAGATGTTGCACTCGCGTATGGAATTTGACCTCTTTTCATACTCGCAATCCGTGATTAGTGAATGAACAATTGTTTTGGTGAATTTGAAGGTCATCTGAGAAACAAGAGGTCTACCACTTGCACGCAACGAGCACACCATCAATTGCCCAGATCAAGGCTAACTTGACGGTCCCCCCCCCCCCTGTTTTTTTTTAATTTTGGGGGGGGGGGTTACAAAGAATATATTGTTTTTGGTGTGCGTAACCTAGGTCCTTTGAGAAGATGTGAGATGTATTTCTCGGCCAACCCGGATCCTCCCAAAGCTTCCCCGAAACGCCCGATCAAGCTGAAACCTTCCTACTGATTGGACAGGATCCTGTGATGTAGACGAGGAACTCTTAGAGAAATTAATGACAAAGTTTCTTTGTCACTTTTGGTGTATGTTCAATACGATACCACTATCCCCCCAACATGCCAGACAGACCATACAGACGACCAATCCCTATGTGCGCGCATGCAACCGTAAATCCGTATGCGATACATGACCAAATAAACCGTTAATCAATTTTCTTCTTCACACTAGCTATCTATGCAACCGAAGGGTCCCCGTGGGACATTTACCCACGCGGTGACGACACAACAATGTAGCTAACAACGATCTGTTTTGAAAAGTGGGATTGGGGGGTGGAGGACCATCAATGCCAATGAACATCTAAGCGGATCGCCACCTTCCGGTTTGCGGCGAGCGTACCAACGAAATTTAAGATTTCATACCCTACAGATCGACGGAATGGCATTTTTTTTTTTCTTGCCAGGCTCAATAGCCCTCATCTACATGTGTTATTTGAGTAAGACACACCAACAAGTTGTCATTGTGCATAATAGATGTTTTACCGAATATAACACTGGTATTTTTTTTTATTCTTTGTCTACTCTAGCTTTGTTTTGCGTGGGATCTCAAGGGTCTACCGAACATTCCTGTGGGGTCAAAAGGGAAAAGCCATAGCGTACGGTACCATCCCTTTGGGGACAGAAAATTTGTTACCCGAATTTGACAAGTCAGTCACCCTACCGGGAACTGCCGGTGCGCGCGAAGCGCGCGCATTGTTTTCTGCATGTTTTCCGGGCATTTATCGAAAAAGTCTGCAAAAAATTAACGCATTTTTTTCCACTCTGCTTTTTTCCTTTCCAAATTTTCCACGGTTTTCATCTCAAAAAATGGGGGAGGGGGGCGCTCCCCCAAAGCTCCTGAAAATTATTCGAGTGAACAAATGATTCGTAAGCATTACATCGCATATTTGCCTACAACGCCTGGATAAAAAACGACCTTGCGCTAAAAACAAATTATGGCCCTTTTGGCGGTTCGATTAAATTTTTGAAATTTGGTATGGAACATGGGTAATCCGTCGAATTCGCCTAGTCGGGTTCAGATTTTCCCCTGGGGTACTACCTGGACTTAGTGAACTTAAGCCATTTCCAACGCGATTTGTTTTGGTTAGACAAAAATTGAATCAGTTTGAGTGATACAAAATCGGGCATGTGCCTATTATTTTTTTTTATCAACAAACGATATGATGTCCCCCCCAACTTTCAGAAGTGGGGGGCATATCCCACCACCCCTCCCCCACCTGTTGACGCCCATGGTTTCCTACACTATGCCGACCGGAAATGTTGCTTCATCGTCAAAGAGATGTTTTGTTTTCGCCCTCACAACATCAGCGCGTCGCCCCTCTCCGTGGGAAATCTCACATGTCGTCGCAAATTATTATAATCCTGGACAGCGCACTCGGTCCCGTAACCTAATAGTAGAGTTTGCCGTGCCAACTGAAGAACGCGATAGCTTTTGAGGAGTTTTAGAATCTAACCTAACTCATCGCATCGTGGTGCTTCTTCGGACTGTGGGACATATCCAGATGGGGGCCTGTGTCACTTTAACTCAACGTCTCCGACGGCCCCCCCCCAAAAAAAAAAATCCTCTCGAGATTTTCGGGGGGGGGCGCCGGGGGCGCCCACCCTGGATTCGCGCCTGGAGTCGCAAGACCCTATTGTTTTGTGTGTAAATCAGGGCCATTTTTAGTGAAAAATAAAATTTTTGTGAAACAAAGAATCAATACCTTGGGCAAATTTTGCTTGTAACACGAAGAACTGACCCAACTGTTGGATAATTTTTCTCATTCTTGGTATGTGTGTTCTCCATGATGAGTACTGAACCCTGTTGTTTTGGAGTCAGGTGCAGGGAGGTTAATCTGAGGTCACCGAGAGTCACGTCTGGACCATGTGACATGATAAGTCCAGAATTCTTATTCATCGGTTGAATATTTGGTGTGTAGCTTTCTTATGGGGATACAGGAACCCTTGTGCTTTCGGATATGGGTGCGGTGTGAATTTTGGTCCAAAATAGTCAATTTGTGGAAAGTCCAATTTTTGCCAATTTTTGCTTTTAAACAAGATAACTCGACCCCACCTGATGGATGAAGCTTATACTTGTGATTGTGTTTCCCATATGAGAACATTAAACCCTGTTGTTTTGGGGTCAGACCCCAGATCATCTGAGGTCCACCAGAGTTCCAAGGTCTGGAAACCTTGAAATTTTATGTGTAGCTTTCTTATCAAGAGTACGGAACCCTATTATTGGTTGGGAAAAAATGGAAAATTGTCCACCCTTTATGTTCCCCATAATGAGCTGGTACATCTCCCATTTGTCCGTGTCCCTGATCCGTAACTTGGGCACACTGTTCGCCCTAGTAAATCACGACGAGTCGAAAGCGCCTCGTGCCGTGACTGCTGCCCTCTCTTTGCAGGTTTTATGCGAAAAAATGAAATTATCCGATTTGAACGAAAGTTGATGAGTGTGGACTTTAGAGTTCTGAGAACATGGCATGATTTCAAGTTAACCCAAGATTCAGATTCCAAAGATCCGCAAGGCCAAGTTTGTAAACTTTGCGATTTCACAAAATTGCTGCATTGTGCATTGAAACAGCAAGTTAGTTTGGAAGAAACTGGCCCCTTATTTTGGATTTTGTCCTCTCGATATTCATAAATCCTTAATGGCCATCATGGGCCAGTTTCAAAGTGGATACATACCTGTTGGCGCTTACCCGCCAGACGATGTATAGTTCTCTCAGATAATACCCCCCTCTCCCTCTCTATCTCGTCAAACTTCGCAATCCTCTGTGGAGGCTTTTTCTTCAGACAACGCATTTGCGAACCCTACTGCCAGTTAATGAGACTGCGGTCCGTGTCTGGCGACTGTATTTCAAGTGAAGGCAACACTGCGCCGGGTAAAAAGCCAGCAAGGAACCCGTAAATCGAAACTCTGTGAAATTTGGTGCAGAGCTGCGAGCTCATGGGTTGAATGTTAAGTAAGTACACCATCTAATTTGCTTTATTTAACATGAAAACGACGTACAACATTGAGCCGCGAATACTTTTGAGGTCGAATAGTCCAACAATTTACTCTACTCTAGCCCCATCTATCAACCCCCAGACTTCACTAAATCCCCCTAAAAAGATGGGGTGAAGTACTATCATTCGATTATAGGATTAACAATCATTTAAATATTCTTCTGAATGTTAAGATTATCGCGCAAATGACACATGCCCTGTCTGTGCAAATTAGGCAGCCCCATTGCAACGCCATGAACTGAAGAAACAACATTTCAGAAAGAAAGAAACACCAATTATGTTCACATTAATACTGCCAAAGAATGCCAAAGCTGTTATTCTTGCCCTTTTTAACCTGCTGGCTTGTGTGGGGTATTTTCCTATCCCCTAGAAGAAAGCTAAAAAACGATTTTGGCTTCCCAGCCTGGGGAAAAGTCGATCAAACCAAACAACTACCGCCCCATAAGCCTTCTCTCCTGTGTGGAGACACTTTTGAGCGGCTGGTCAGTTCTAAATTAAGAAGTTTTCTGGAAAATAATACATACTTAGCAACAATCCATTTGGTTTCTCGGAAGGAAGGGGCACTTTTATGCCCTTCTGCGACTTCCTAAAATTTAAAAATAGGCCTTCAGAGAGGAAAATTACTACGGCCTTTTTTCCTAGATGCGGAAAAGGCATTTGACCAACTTGGTTTAATGGCCTAAATACAAACTGAATCGCTGGGTCTAAGTCACGAAGACAGTAAGCTCCTTCCTCCTTCCTTTCTAACAGAGTCTGGTTATTATTTTATTGAGCGGTACTCCAGGACCATCGAACTGGGTGGCCCGGCACCCCACAGTGCTCAGCCTTAACCGCTGTTGTACATCATCTATGTTTAATGATATTCCTAACCCCGGTGTTTAATATCTCACAATTTGCTGATGATACTAGCATTTGGTGTACCTCAGGAAGTCTCGCCTTTAACTGAAACAGGATTCAGGGTCGCTCTTAAAGAATAGAATACGGGTCTGCCTCTGGAGAATTAAAATAAACTCAACAAAGTCAAATTTAATACATTTTAACAACACTCAATGTCAATAGAGATTTCATGAGAAAATAATACTCTTTAATACACCCAATACCGGATGGTAAAGTCCACAACTTTCTTGGGATCAACCTTTGAATACAATCGAATCTAAAGTTCAAACGCATCATATAGACAACGTGTAGCCACAGTTCAATATAAAATTACTACTCTCAATAACCTTTGCTCCTAACAACTTTTTTCTACCCAGGCTGGTTGATATATTCAAGCTTAATACGTTCCTCCTGGAATAACGGTGGAATTGTTTTTCCTCACCTGACTGGTCCACAGACTTCAACCTGTTGGAACTTCATTTGACTTACAAGCCCTGGAGCAATAATCAAAGCTCCAGCTACACCCCCAGAAAAGAAGTTTTTTGCCGCAACAAACACTATTACGTTAAAGGAAGGATTTTAACTGTAAATAAGAAACATACATTAATTTTCCAGCCCCTTGAACGTGGACAAGTGAATCTGGCCGATCGGCCGGTTCACTGACCTAAAATCAAGCCTCTTCTCCCCAAGGGAGCATCTCCGTTGGACCAGCTGGTAATTGACCTTGAAGTGGTTTCAAAGTGTACTGGGAACGATTGGTTGACGTGGAAACTCGAACATCGACGGTGGAGAGCTAATACTTGACAAAATGAAATGTCTGGAGGAAATAATATGGGAATCCATATATTTTTCTCAACAATCCACAGAAACGTAAAATACGGAGCATCGGCGTCAACGAAATGTAATTTCAACTATTCCACTTTTCAAACTTTGAACGGAATTCCTAAATAAATTTCGAGTTGTCGTTTTCAGTCGAAATTGAACAGATTTTGATCATGAAACGTTTATTTCAGTCTACCATTTGCCAGCGATCCGAATTCCGACAATGAAATGAGAGAATGCGAATAATTCAATCCTTTCATTTTTGAATAACATAAACTTCCATTCCGCAGTAGAAACCCCAAGAATGTGGCACCTTTCATTAGGAGGTCATTTAGCTATTCCACTCGGTTCAGGGGCGAGTTTCTTGTAATGTAATAATAACAACAAAAATACTGATCCCCACATCAAGAAATTAGTTCAACAACAAGTATTAACTAACCCACCCAACAAATCCAACGTCGTTAGGGCTGGTTGTTTCAGGAGGAGGAGTATCGGGGTGTGGGAGCGATTGGCTGAGTACTGTGGATGGGTAGGGAGATTTTTAATTCGGGGAGAGTCTTTCCTCCACGTCACCAGTCCCCCCACCCATATCCCCCTTTTCATTGGGTATGCCTCCCTTGCCCGGGTTGGTTGGTTCGAACTTGTTCTTTCTGGTATCCTGCCCTGCCACCGGGGAGAAACAAAATATATTTTTGTAGGTTTTTTTTCCGGTTTTTCCCCCAAAGTGTGTCCCACTTTTTATTTATATTTGCCAGTACATATGGATAAAATATTCCATAAAATATCAAAATACAAGGAGAACCATCTATTACGAGAAGAGGCAACATCTTGTGTCCTGAACTCTTCACCCCTATTACCATACA
Organism: Sclerodactyla briareus; assembly: GCA_026419785.1. NCBI lineage: Eukaryota > Metazoa > Echinodermata > Holothuroidea > Dendrochirotida > Sclerodactylidae > Sclerodactyla > Sclerodactyla briareus. The sequence goes on along the minus strand of JAODTK010003477.1, from coordinate 12,483 downwards.
TCCGCTTCTCATTGACACGGCAAACAGAAACACTGAGCCTCTGGATTCGTGTTCTCCATAATGTTTAAAGAGGTATTACCGTCCGGGGCAACCTGGAGAAAAAAATAGACGCTTGTATGAGCGAGCGACTATACCTTACCCGGTGTACCGAAGCTGATATCGTATCGACCTGTCATACATCACTAATATACCGAATCTATATAGAATATAAACTATTTTTTTCTCGTGACACTACTGTTGCATACTATATAACGATATCTCCTCTTCAAAACCTCTTCGCGCGCGGCATTCATTCGCTGTCGATCATAACGGGTTATTATCGGGCTGCTTCGGAGGTGGATGGATACAATTGGTAGAGCGTCGGTTTTGCATCCCGGAGACCGGGGTTCGAATTCCCGTCGGGTTACACCAAGGACTTCGAAAATGGTACTTTTCCTCTCGCTGTGCTCACACAAGGGAACTAAACATGGGGGACTGCTGTTAGGCATCACGGGCCCCATCGTCTGACATTCACAGCAGGTGGCTAAGGCGAAGGTGTCGGGATCATTAACCCCCCCCCCCCCCCCCCCCCCGCAGCTAGGCGCTGCTCACAGCGTATGCTCCAACCTTTCCTTTCCTTTCTTCGGACTCTCCCCTATATATGTCACGGCGTCGGTCAGAAAGGGTTCCTCTATACATTTACCGATAATTCCCCGGACGTAGGTGGTTCTCAGGGCCGGGGGGGGGGGGGGCTAGGTCGGGTTCCACCGTGGCCTACGCTGAAGACCATGTAGGCAGGGAGTAGCTTTTTCCGCCAATTTGAGACCATTATATTGCGATTTCAGGCTCTATAGTATTGTTTCATTCAGCATCTAGATTCTATCTTTTTTTCGGCACCTGAGAAAACGTTCCGTAACTTCCACAATTTTCAGGGACAACTCCCAGTACAAGTTTCCTGCTTACGACCGGCTATCTGGTTATCACCTTCGTTTCCACGTCCGTCCTGGGTTTGACAATGCAGAGGTGAAAAAAAAAACTGGGTCACTTACCTCGAACATGCCTATACATATTCTCGAATTAGGACTATTTCCATGAATTGTCAGACTCTTGACATAAGAATTTAATTTGCATCCTATACCCTGGCATCCAACCGGGTGGTCCGCGTCCGTTCTTCCACTTTTTTCTAATGGAGTCATGTGCTCATCCGCGTTTCCAATGTTAGTCACTGGGCTGAAGTACGAAAATTGGCCTATGATAACAAAGTACAGACAGGTGTTGGGTTGTTCCCGCAAATAGCCAAGCACGCATTTGCGCCTTCATAAACGAACGATTTGGCACCCTGGCCCTATCATTCTTTCTTGTTCTTCGTGCATTTGTACCCATGCCCTAGAGTATACTATGTATTAACACTTTGGACAAAGACTGCCCACCCCACCGTCAACACTGATACCTGGTGATTCGGTGTCAACGAGGTGTCGAAGTGATTTTGCCAACAGCTTGTCTTGTTAAGCCGTTGACACTTGTACCAATTTAACACAATTCCGAGGGCGGCTAGTGTGTCGCAGTGGATGATTACATTGCACGCCTCCACTTGTATCAATTCCAGACAGCAGACAGACAGATAGCCCTGTGTCCCTTTTTGAGCCAGTAGTTCCAGACCTTTCCATCCGGTACCCCCCGACAGACGCTTCAATTGAACGGCGCCTAATCTCTAGTAAATTATTCATAAGAATTAGACCATTATTAAGGGTCAAAAAAAACCTAGATCATATCCACCAAGCATTCCGATCAAGAATGGCATCGAAGGTGGACGAGGGGTGTGTCGTACAACTAACAACTAACTACCCTAACAACTAACTCCCTAACTAAAGTAACTACTAACTAACAACTAACTAACTAACTGTATAATTGCATTGACACAGCCTACCTATAACAACATTTTGTTCAAACAATCGAGTATCTCTTTAGCCAAAAAAAAAAAAATTCCTCCAGTGGGGGGTTGTTTCTGTTTAACTTCAGAGACGATTTAGCCGAGAAATGTGTGGTTTACCGAACCCCTGCCACGCTTTGACTGTTTTATTATCCACGCTGTCCATTGCACCCCAGATGGCTAGGTAAACCGTTATCTCAACTGTGGGCACACATAGACCCAGATGTTACACAGATTATTCTTTACCACAGTAAACTTGACGTTGCTCTTAAGTTGGATTGGTTTGAACACCTTCAAGCAGGGGGCTCCCACGGGGGTGGGGTTGGTAGTGGGGGTTGGGGGGGGGGCGGGGGGTTGGGGTCGGAGTGGTCGTGAACCCCCATGACCCCAGTAAAGTCACTTTATCTTGGCGTTTTTGATTGATACAGCTTACCTTCAACTGACAATGCTCGGCATGTTCATCAAAAGGTTAATTCCAACTTTCATCTTACATCGCCAAGCCAGCATATCTTCTACCGAAGTCTCGGAAATACTTCGTACGGCACTCATACAATGCTTGTTTTATTACGCTCTTCATCTGGTAATACTGGGGCTCAACAACTCTCACAACTAACTTCAACCACCAAAACAAAATGTGTCGTTTTATGCCCTATGCGAGGCCCAAGATTTCATATTGGGCTGGAGAAGATTGCTATTCCTCGGTAGCTACAGTTGAGACAGGGCTAAATTCATTCGTCTGAACCATACACACAAAATATGTTATGGCCTAGTTCGCCTTACTTAATTACTAGTTTTTCTAAACGTCTGTAGTTCATAATTATGGCACCCGTGCGAGAGCCTATCATTAAACACAGGGGGTGCCGGGTGCCACCTTTTGTGTCACGTTTACGTGATGGAACGCTCTTCCGTTTGTAATCACATCTATGCGAAACTGTTCAACCTTTAAGGTTAAATTGAAGAAACTCCTCATTTAATGTTTTATTTGCCCGTCTCTCTCAGCGCCCTGTGTTTGGCCCAATTTTTTGCTGGTTGTGATGGTATGGGTGGGTATAGTCGGGAGGGTTGTATTTTTTGTATGTTTTTCCGTGTTTCGCTGATTGTGCATCGTATTATGTGGGACCCCATTGGAATTGGGCCCTTGTCCTGGCCCAATGGGTGGTTGCTTCCTGTTACTCTATTGACAATCTGTCCTTTGTTCTGTCGTTACCGTTTCATGTGTCCTGTATTATCACTTTGTTTTTGGACATATTCTAGAGCACAAATAACAAACCACCAAACGAGTGATCCATAAATTTTAACACGAAAACTGATTTTTTTTTCGCAGTTCAGTAGAGGTTTGGCGGCTGTTTTTTTGTAAATATTGCAGCAGCATGCGTCTATAGGAGCCCATAAATTACACCTTTTTGCCAATAGGGACGGTGATGCCATTTATGAGTGCGCATTTCCCTTGGGGGGGGTTCCGACTCAACACCCCCCTCCCAAGAAAAAATCTCTCCGTACGTGCCTGTTCACGAGACGACCAGGTTTTCAGCAAGCCGACGATTTGACCACAAAGAAGGTAACGAATGCAAAAAAAAAACGAAAGAAAAAAACACAACAACAACACAACAAAATATTACATATAATATTCATAATAATGTTTCTTCTCCACCCTTCAAACCATACATAAGATTTATTAGGGTTTACTTGTCAGTAATGAATAATAGAAAGAAGAAGAGTGGAAGGAAGTGGGGCTGAAAAAAAAAAAAAAAAACCCTTAAGGGCTTATCGAGTAGTCCACTCCACCCACTCCTACGAATACGACGATCGGTTATTCGGCTACACAGAAAATGAATGAAAGAGCGAATTTTGCTAAAATCGAGTAAAGTTTTTGGTTTAAATTATAATTGAAGAACTGAATATGGACAGGACTCCAAATGAATGTGGGTGTTACAATGAAATAAAAATAATAATTCATTATTTTCAACGGACAAAAAATCGAAACAAGGTATAAACGAATTGACGACGTTGTAATGCAATGTGAGGAATATGACGTCCGGCAATGATTAACTGGCCATTCAGGATAGAAGATAATATCAGGAAGCTAATCAATCATAGATGTAGTCGGTTATTTTGTTTAGAGAAATTTCGATAAATTCGAATCTTCACGATCAAAATTCAAGCATATAATGATTGTGTCAAATAGTGACTTGCTCCTCTAAACCTGGCCTAATATTTAACTAGAGAGAGCATTCCTCCCCCGAAAAAGTCCATCAATTATGAAAACGGTTACTGAACACAAACGAAGGGGCGTTGCGATATGTCGGGAGCTTAATGCGAAATTCCATAAAATCAAACGCGGGATGCGGGGTAAGGTAAAAACCATAAGCTCGTTTTCACGGGAAGATAATGTGAAAGTGTCGAAAAGCTGTATCCGGGTTTCAGAGATAGAACCATTTGCAATAGCGGCAAAAATTCATTCGAACGAAATGAAACGACCCCGAGTAAGCAAAAGTACCACGCGTCCAGCGGCATATGCCTGCACCTCGCAAACGGATTATAGAATATCTTCCTCATAAAGCCAATTTTGGTCAATTTTGTTATTTCACCTATTGTAAGTATTCCGGATCACCCTACAACTCTCCTCCTCCTAAAAAGTTTTCCGATTCGCAAAACTGCTGATTTTCAAAATGTTACCCGCCCCCCACATCCTCACTAATGAATCCTGCTTTGATTTTCACGACGGCAACGGCAACTGCAACGTATGGCGCAATGAAAAACCTACTTCGCATGCGAACAACCTCACCAACTTCCGTACACGTCGATTCACGACGGGAGTCCTCACTTTTCACGTTGTCCCGCGACTGAACGTGAACCCAGCCGCGCGGCATCATTCAACAGGCTGAAAAATGGAAATCAGGGAATTTTACGCTCAATACTCGAACGCTCGATCGTAAACGCGCTCATCTACAGCACGCCAACTGCACTTGACCTGTCGTAGAATCCTAAAGCGCCCTTCCTGTAGGACGGCGAACGTGGTCTACAACTTTAACAACATTACGTCTACTTTGCCGTTGCCGTCCGCCTGTCGTGGAATCTACAGCTAGCTCCGTATTATGTTGACAACACCGATGCAAGTTCAGCGATATGTTGCATCCCCATGGTAACGGATGGCGACTAATGCAGATCGCACTCTGTTGCCATAAATTTGGGTTTATATCAAGAATTTAATTGGAAAACAAGATGAAACTGGCCGAAACAATTGTACGCTCATAGCTATTTGCGCATCGGATTATGGCCTGCAGACTGTGCATATTCTGAAAACCTGCAACGATGCCGCGCAGTACAAAGAATGCAGCCTTTGAGCAACACACAATTGTCGAGATCACTAGACGGTGAACCGGAAAGGGGCACTACGAACGGGGCAAATTACCTTCGAACAGTCAGGAAAATGTGAAATTGTTAAAATAACGGATTACGATTGAGTAGATTGTTAGTTAAAGGCAACGACGAGCTAAGTGACGATTTGGAGTTTATAAATAGTATTAGAACCTGACATGATCTGGATTTACGACGAGATAGCTACGGTACTTTTATATTGTCACGATAACGAGATCCTTAAAGCCGAGGCCCCTTTACTGGGTGGTAACTAAACAAAACTGAGATTTCTCCGTCACTTTTTTTTAGCTCCATCGGCGTCAATTAGTCCGTCGTGGCTGCCTAAATTCGTCAATCTTGAGGAAGCATGTTGTTTTTCTTGCCCCTTAGCTAACGCTATGGCGTAAGTTAAATCTGAACTCCGGTGATCGTGAGTGACTTTAAGTTATTCCATAGCCTATGTGGCAGGCGAACCGAGGACAGTTTCGTTGCCATGGATCTCATGTGTATTGAACCCGGGTACTGGCTCTAACGTCTAAAAATGTGATTTTTCACCATACATTGGAGCCCCCTTCAAATTGGTAGCGCATCAAACCTCGTTATGAATGAATCGTTATCGACCAGTGTCGTACGGCTCAATTCAAGGAATGCTGCATTATTGATGTGGTATCCGGCTCAATAATAGGGAATGCCGCTTTCCTCCGCTCAATAGGCCCCATCTAACAGTCTAATGCTAAAGTAGTTTATGATAAACTGAACATCAATTTTGGTGATATTGGAATTATCTGTACATTCCATTAACCGTTGATAGGCATATTCATTAAATTGTTTGTACATTTGACCTCTTGTTGGACTGTGAAAGGTTACTGCCCTAGGGCCTAAGACTAGTTAGGCGTATCCAGACAATAGCATCACACGAATATATGAGGGCCTACCTAACCTAGCCACCATTCACAAACAGTATGCAACATTCAACGGTGTCCACATACTCTGCATGAATTGGTTCACTAAGCACCTAATAGTTCCCCGAGGACTGAGAAATCAACCTAGAAGTGAAATTTAGGTTCGTATTTAGAAACACCACATATCTTACACGGTTATGTTGGCGTGACGTTTTATCAAAAATGAATAACTCGCAAGAAATGGTGCTGTGAGTCTGGTAACAATATTATTCCCTTTCCTTCAAACATTCTATATGCTCAGTCATAGTACCCTACAGCAAGGTCATTGACCACTGTGATTGCAACATGGAAAATTATGGAGATTGCATTTTGTTTGTTTTCATGCCAGTAGCCATTTGATGTACAGTATGGATCCTTACTAAATCAATCCACCAGCTCTCAGGATTAGGTTCCATGTTTTAGTTCTGCATGCATTGCTACGACATCCCTGGTGCAGTTATGTATAGAATGGGTTTAGGGACTGGTGAGGGGGTCCGGTATATTTTTGGTAGTGTATGTTGTGAGTAGTTTTGTTCAGTAACCATGTACTTAATTGATTGTGCAACATCTGCACTCATGCTAGGGGTATGGCCTTCGCCTGTTAACTGAGGCAGACGACCTAACAGCCCAGCTCCACCGCTAGTCACAATATAAATTTTGTTATCCCTTCCTCCAGCAGGATTTTTCACGTATGTATGGTAAATACTGCATCTGTGCATTTAATACACTGATACTAAACAGAAACAAATTCCATGAATGAGGCACAATTGGATATTCGGTAATGTATGGGGCATAGTTGAGATAATTATGGGATTCGATGGAGTGCCTGTCATTAGTTGCAGCATTGACAATTTACCATACCCCTCCCTATAACAATCTTCAAGCAGCAAGCCCTCGCCAACAATATTGTATGTTTCATCAGGCCCTGTTATTGTTCTATGATATATAAAAATATACATTTATCTTCTGTATGACACCATAGATCGAGTTAGCCTATGCCGGGGAAGAAAACATGTATAAAAGTTGAATTATGATGCTGTTCTCCTGTCCATATCAGTATTATTCCAGGCATGATATTAAAACCAAATCCAACTGGGATTGACTTTGATATTAATCCAGAGACATATATCTGTTAGTTTCAAATTAGCGATAGCTGTCGTAATGCTTTTTTTTTGTGTGATGCAATACTCTCATAACATCGCCCATGAGCCCCCATGAAGCTTACAATCCCCGAACAAGTGTTGGGAACAAATTTCACGATTATTTGCTTGATTTTAGTGCTGTGACGAATCAATTGGTCCAGAGGCTATGCCACTGGAGCAACCCCCCTCCCCCCTCCCGTGTCAATGTTGGGGAAATTTTCTTAGAACGGATCGACGTCTACATAATATTGGTTTTGCATACATTCAATTTTGTTCCAACTACTTCCTTGCTGTTTGGTTGTGGGTTTTCCCGGCCTTCCGGCCTAAGTCTGTCAATAACATGATGATCCATCCCACTTTTCTGCTCAGCAATGTTGTTGTCAGGCCTAGACTAGCCGCGCTCACAGGCTTTAGTACCATTACTAAAGCCTGCTCTCCAACTCGAGGCTAGCTGTTTTTTAGTTAGCCTATAAAGGGTCCCACTTCTGTGTCACTTCAGTGTTCTTCTGACAAGCTTAACTCTCAATTAATATACCCAAAAGCCATTTATGTAGTCAGATAATGTTTTGAACTTATTCATTCCCCATATTGGTCTTTGGCATGAGGTTAGAATTACCAAGAATTTTTCCCCTGAACTCAGTCATTTATCCATACATTCCTACAACCGATTACAAATTGGTTGTCTGTTTTTTACGCGTTCCACTCTAAGATATTAATATTCATGTGGATTTTCTATGATGTCCCATGCAACAATGTGCCAATATGAATAAAGGATCACCAGCATGAGCCCTGAATTGATGCAACAACACACCGTCTGTTTCGAAACATGTTCCAAAACAAAAAGGCTGAAAAAACAGGTTGTGATATTCCCCAATTTTTAATGTGTCACATTATGCGTGTAGTAATCAACTTTATACCAATGAATTTTAACATTTCAATGATGAATGTATGTTTGAATGATGTTTTGAAGTTATAGAGGGCTGTGAAATCAGAGGGAGAAGTTAGAGGCAGGTGGACGGATTCGTCACCTTTCACTGGGAATTGTGCCTACCGTACCTCAATTTGGAGTTGAGACACAATGATCATTGGTGAGTTCAAATAGCCACTTCCCTATGGACTTTCTATTTTCCTTCTCAATCATACTGCGATTGTGCACGTGTACACGTTCATTCAGGGGATATGAAACTGAAGGATGCTACCCCAAACTACCCCCCCCATCTTCTCTAGTTTTAAATGCTACTCAACAGATTCCATCTTTTTATTCCATCATTGCAGATGCCGTCAACTCTGCGGCATTCCCAATTAGTCCATACTTCTAGCTAACTCTGTGAAGAAAAAAATCGACGTATGAGGGCGCTGTTTCCTCATCTCCCACGTGATCAAATTCCCTACTGCGTACTTAAAAAATGCTTAATAAGTTTGGCGTTCCATAAACATGAATTGATAAAAAATAGAGGGCGCTACTTTCATGCGTAGTGTAGTTTGAGGTTTTTCATGCGTACTATTTGGCTTGTTAGCAAACTGTGTCTCTTTACTTCAGGACTATGGTCTAATCTAACAGAGGGGGCGCTGCTAGGCCGTCACTGATCGTGACGTGAGCGTTTACACTCCTGCCTACACAGTTGGATAGGCCGTTTCCAGTCCCGTAGTTGTAAGTGTCCCTGGTTTATTTCCAGGGTTATTTATATCCCTTTTGGTACGGGTGTAATTGATAACAAATTATTTAATGGGTTTGGCATTAAGACGTCGATAGCTTAATGACTCAATGTGGTGGCGCGTTTTCAAATCTCGCGCATCCCCCGAGCTCTCAATCATCATTTTTGTTTGAGGATCGTGGTAAGCATCATACTTTTTCACCACTGACTTCCTTTGCCTAGACTTCCTCTGTGTGGCAGGTAAACCTATCCTGATTTGTCCTGTGTGACAATAACCTAAAACACAGTACCTGTAACTTGGGCAATGCCTCTCATGGTAAAATTTTTTTTACAAAGAATAATTTCCATGAACCTAGCTCCCTAACTTCTCAGCTTCAGGCACAACATTGAAGAGGTATTATTGTCTCACCACCTCCGCTGATAAATGGACGGTGCCGTTTGGTCCGTGGAAGTTGAACTCATCCTAGAGGATCTCAGATATAGCGTATTGTGGTCACACCAGAATCTCAAACTAGATCCAAACTCTGCTGTCTTTGAGGTTACGTACAATCTAATGTCATGATATCGTAATAAAGCTTTTTTTGTCGTGACGTCATATGATAATATAATCATAATAATAATAATAAAGGTAATAATAATATAATAATAATAATAATAATAATAATATATAATGGGTGTACTCAATTTTCCCTCACAGGCCCCTCTCATCATCTGGTTGGAGAGGGTCATGGAGAGGCAAGTCATCGTCGTCCAAGGTCACACGACACGGAAAAAGCTGATCGAAGATCGGCAGCTATGTGTCGCCAACGCTGGATCCTAATCGAAACCGTGGCACCCTTTTTGTTTTCTTACCTTCCTCCTTTATTTCTCTCTTTCGTACTTCTTTCCTTTGCACAAACAGGAACCTAACAGAATGAATTCAGGTTCGTCTCTCAATAAAAATGGAAGCTGACACAAATCTGAGTTATCCTCTTCTTGTGAGCTCCAACCCAGCAATCGATATCGAACAGGTATTCAAAAGTACTGCTTCGCATCGGTAAATCCAATAGGAAAAGGTTTGAAAAGTATAGACGATGGGATGACAATTTCATATTGAGACCAAGCATATAAAATATGAAACGACCTACAGTTTTGGCATAGTTTTTTTTTTATCACTACTACGTAGTTTCCCATACCGCATACATAACACTGCAATCTTCAGGTGAATGAACAGACAATAGGGCGATAAGCAGGATTCTAACTACCTTCATTGGTTGCCTGCATCTGATTGGGTCAGAAAGTTCATTCGCGCCATGTTTGAAATGCCATTCGAACCCTCTCTAATTTGCATAGAGAATTTCAGAGAATTTATGATTCTGGAATCTGATTGTTTAGCTGGTGGGGAGCCATGTTTTACCATGTGCAAGCCCGCACACAAAGAAACTTGAAAAAAACCTATTAGTCCTTCTGTTTTGGATAGTTGCTATGGTGATGCCTTGTGTCGTCCCATCTCTTCTATTCAGTCCTACGATACTCAGTCCTACATAGCGCGGCGCGCACACAGTAACACTACGTGTAAACAATTATAGCCGCTATTTACGTTGTGTAATTGTACAGTGCCCTCAACACGACACAACACCAGCCAGCCGGGCTCACAAATACGAGGGGCTATGCGACGCTCCTCTCCGTCTCGAAATTTTAGGCCCAACTCACGCTACTACGCATCGACCTATGCGATGGTTTAAAATTGATTATTCCTTCCGGATAATCAAACGATAGTTTGTTTGTGGCACGGCAAATCACCCAAATTTTATCAAGTAGCCTTCGAAATACGGTTTAAATGTTTGGCGGTCATGACCTGCGTTGGTGTACATTACTGTGGCTCAACTTTCACAAACAAGGTTTAGGCTACACAATTAACACAGCTCGTCGTTTCGAAGTGAAAAAAAAAATAAACTTAAAGCTCTACTCTGAAAAATCTGTGAAAATACATCACCTGTATTCATCAGAGGTTACCTATACTGATAAGTATGTGTGTATTAGCTTCCTAGTTACCCTCTACTCTCAACGCAACGCATGTCCGCACCCGTCTTCATATCTAGGCGCACCACTTGTTTTGTATGTTGCCTGTAAGCAACGCTTCCTAAATGTGCGTCTATATTTCAATTCCCACTTCCACTCGTTGGCGAGCGTCGTAAATTATATGGGCCACATCAGAGCATGGCGCTTCTTGATATCATTAGTGCGCAAAAACTATGGCTAGGAATATCATTGTGATTGTCTTTCATTGTTTATGTTATGCGTCGTAATGCTTTTACGATCCGGTATTTTCAATATTCCTGCTTATCGCCTATGTCTGTCATTCACCTGAAGAATTGCAGCCATGTTATGCAAGGCTGAAATGAAAACTACGTAGTAGTGAAATAAAAGACTATGGAAACTGTTAGTTCCTTGTTTAATATTTTAATTAGGCTTGGATCTCCATTGACGTTTCACGCCACGTATTAACTACGTACGGCGATCGTCAGGCAACGAACCGCACACACCAACGGAAACAGATCACTCCCCTACCACTCGCACGGTCCGGCTTGACTATTTATCTTGCCGTGGCGACCAGGTCGAGTTAACTCGGTCCGTTTATTGAATTTTTGGCCCTTGTCGATATTGGCGATTTTTTCTTCGAGACATAAATTGCATTGGCCGAGTGACGTTTGTGGGTGTTTAGATGCCGCCAACTATCTCCCACTTGCTGAATAACGCACCCCTCCCGCTGCAGGCCCCAGAGTGTATTTAGATTAGCTCGGTTTATCTTCTCATACCGCTCGTTGCCTGAAACGATTTCTTGTGGTTGTTATATTTTAGGGGGGGGGGGGGCCTTCTTTTAAAGGTCCCGCCTGCCAAGCATATGTAGGCTACTGTGTCATCAGTAGAAGAGACGGTGGCTTTATACACCACCGCACTCGCCAAGCACTCACCTCTGAGAGGGCAGGTGTTCCTATCTCTACCAATTGAACGCTTTGGGCATGGGTTGCTCATTGGTATTTTGTGTTTATTTTTCTGTTGTGAGATTTAATTATGCTTGACATGTTTTTCATCGCGCTATAGCTACTTTTATTGATTGATATATATTATATATATATATTAAACTATTAGGACTTAGAGAGATGGGATATGTCAAGAAGGTATTTCTGATGCTCACTGGAATGACTTGTTGCCCTGATGGTCACGCAACAGCAGAGGTCGATATCCGGACGGGGCCGCACCCCACACACCTGAGACGATTCCGTCTTGAAAAGTCATGAAATTTGATTCGACCATAATCGGAAGTGGGAAAAGAGGAACCTCGCTGGGAGGAGAGACATATGTGACCGTCCCAACCTGTCAGACAAACAGTCGTTTCGTATATAGGCCTAGGACTGAACCAATTATTTGTCATTACTTTGCACTACTGGAACCATAGATTCGCCCACAATTTGCCAGTGACTATCAGGCTTGTTGCA